>JAHDYR010000007.1:605332-1031530 GCA_019828565.1 Carpediemonas membranifera
TATGGAGCACATGTATTATACGCCTGCCTTCTTCACGAGAGCAGAACCTCGGATAAGGTGCACCCATTGGTGATTGCATATTTATAGGTTAATTTTGACCTCGGAGTTTTCTGCGCAAACTCGGTTTGTCTGCGAGGTACTCCCTCAAACGCCCTAAGTTCATCAAGGTCGGCGTTGAAGCGTTCCCATGTCGCCTCTTCCTCGAGGTACCCCTCCCACAGCACATGTAGGTGAAGGACGCCGTCCTCAAATTTGTGAGAGTCGATCGCTTCTACGACATATTCGTCAACTCTCTGGGCCGCGAGCCGTGTCAACTCAGCCCTTGTCGCGTCAGACTCAAAATGTCTTAGACGCTCGGCATGGACCTTAGCCACTACGCCTGTCGTCAGGTTCTCCACGTAGTAAACGTTCGGCGACTCTGCGGGTCCCTGGCACCACATTGGCCCAGCCAGCTTCGTGCGGCGGCCGACAGTGGTCGTTACCAGCACTGGCTTGTTCGATAGGGCCACGTGTGATGCTTCTGATGGTGTTTGTTGTTGCAGCGCCTGGTCTTGGATGACTCTCTGTAGTTCCAGGCTGCGCTTGAAGGCCTCAAATGGCATCTTGCTCTCATTGCTCATGATCTCTTCTGGTCTTACGACCACGTCTTGGTTATAAAGCAAATTCAGTGGCGATAGGCCTGTCCTGGCCACAGATGTTGAATTAATGATGTACTGAGCCAAAGGTAGTAGCCGCGTCCATCTAAACTCCTGCAGATCGAGCATTAGCGTCTCTAGATGCCTCTTAACCTCGGCGTTGACCCTCTCAACTATTCCTTGAGAACCCGGGCGGTAAGGCGTGCCGACGTGATGTTGCGACCCGAGCCTTTCCATTAGAGCGTCAATCAGCTTATTTCTATACTGGCTGCCCCCGTCGCTGTGAATCACCCGGGGAATTCCGTAGTGACCCACCCAGGCCAAAATTGCCCCTGCCGCGGCATCTGCGTCCGTCGAACGCGTGGGGACCAGCATAGTTAGCTTCGAGTACGTGTCAATTAACACGCACACGTACCGCAGACCCTCGCTCTCCGCGATGGGTCCGATCGTGTCTACCTGCACGACATCAAACGGCAGGCGACCTGCCGTACGGTGGCGCAAGTGTTGGACGGGCTTGGCCGTCTTGCGCGTGACCTGGCACACAGGACACGACTGGACAAACTCCTCTGCGTCCTTATACATGCCCCTCCACCTCCTACCGAGCGATATAAGCTTGTTCACCGTCGCTCTCGCTCCGAGATGGCCGTGTATGCCTCCGTGAACCTCGGAGATCCACGTGGCGTGATCATCTGCCTCGACTGTTGCACCGCATAGGCGAGATAGCGCGTCGGCAGCACCGTTCGCTTGACCAGGCACGTGTACGACGGAATAGTCGAACCTTTCCAGTGCCATGCGCCATCTAGTTACCTTAGCGTTCGTGCTTGTCGCGATATACAGCAAATTCCGGTGGTCCGTTCTCACAGTAAACGGCCTGCCTACTAGGAACCGCTCGGCCTTGATCATAGCGTAATAAATGCCGAAGCCTTCCTTTTCATAGGTGCTCCACCTTCTTTGAACATCCGATAGTGTCTTGGAATAGAAAGCAATCGGACGCTCCTCCCCGTCTTCGATCTGTAACAAAACTGCCCCGACAGCGTAGTCACTCGCGTCGGTTTGTAGGATTAATTGGCAGCCACGCTTGGGGTGACTTAACATGTTGTTCTGAGATAGGGTCGCTTTGATGTCGACTAGGGCATCTTGTTGGGCCTTCTCCCAACGGAACTCTTCCTTGGCTCTCGTCAGAGCCAGGACTGGCTCCATCATATTGCCGTAGTTCGGAATCATATGGCTAAAATAGTTCGTGAACCCGAGTAAGGTTCTGACTCCGGCAACATCTCTCGGGCTGGTTAGGCGGTCGATGCCTTCTAGGCGGTCAGGCGCGATTCGCTTGCCGTCGCCATTCACAAGCCAGCCCAAGTATTCTATTTCTGTCAGTCCGAACTCAGACTTGGACAGATTCAGCTTCAACTTGGCCGAGTTGAGCTTTCTCAAGACATAGTCCAGATTGTCGAGGTACTCTCTCTGGTTCTCTCCGAATATTACTATGTCGTCTACATATGCGAGACACCGTGTCCACAGTGCATCGCCCAGTACGGATTCGAGGGTCTTCTGACAGAAGGCTGCGGCCCCTTTGAGTCCGAAAGCTAAACGCTTGTACTGGTACTTACGCTTCCCAACTGTAAACGCCGTTAGTCTGCGTGAGCTCTTGGTCATAGGAATCTGGTGAAAGGCCTTGCTTAGGTCCAGCTTAGCGAAGAGGGTCTTACCCTCTAGTCTTGCTACCAGATCGTCAATGATAGGGAGGTCGTGATCGAAGTCCTCCGTCGCGTCGTTAAGGCGCCGAAAGTCCAAGCAGAGCCTGCGGGTGCGATCGCGCTTCCATACAAGCACCGTAGGATTGTTATAGTTGCTCGTAGACTCCTCAATCACATTCAGATCCTCCAGCTGCGCCGTCTGGCGCTGCATATCCTCTCTTTCTTCAGCCGAGACGTGGTATGGAGGGATGTTGATAACCTTCTGGTTTGTAAGAACCAGTTCGAAGGGTGGAACGTCTGCTGGCTGCGAAATGTCGCCGAGAACGTCTTTGTACTTGCTTAGGATGGTATTAGTCTCTTCAGGGAAGCTACGTATCTGTAGTTCGTGCTCCGCTTCAGCAAGGGTAAATAACGTCTCGTCTACTTCATCTTCATCAAGCTCCGCGAAGTGTGGCTCTCCAGAATTCTCCATCGTCGGCTTGACGATCGTGATTAGCCCCAACGCACTTAATGTCGATATTCCCATAACTAATGTCGGCTTCAGCCCGGGTAGCACCCGCAAATTGAGAGCAGCTTGAGTTCTCCGCCCAGTAGATGGCAACACTCCAAAATCTGCACTCAACTTAACAATGCCGGGTGAGTTGTAAATCGTACCAGTGGCCAGCTTAACCTTAGCATGGTCGGGCTCGACGACTAGGCCGAGCTCTTTGACGAGGGATTGGGATATAAAGTCGGCAGAGGCCCCTGTGTCATAAAGGAACGCCAACACTCTCCCCCAGGATGCCCACCTCGCCAATGGGTCTGTTGTCGCGGTCCTCCGCGACCAAAGCATTAAGATGAACGTACTTCTGCCCCTTTACTCCCTCACGCTCGTCACGCTTACGCTTCCAACACGTATCAGCAGTGTGACCCTTGCGCTGGCAGTACTCACAAGCAGTTTCCGACTTCTCCTTAGCCTTAGTCATCGTTGCGGAGGTCGCACTCTCTCGCTCCACACGCTGGTGCTCTCTGCGAGCCTTCTCTGCTTCCGTGGCCTGGATGAATGCCTCGGCGATCGTCTCGTCAAGCGTCTTCGCCTTCTTAGCATTCACTCGCTCCTTCAAGCGACCGTACCTGATGCCAGCAACAAAGGCATCGACGATGAGCTTCTCCGTGGGCCGAACCTTACAACAGTTACGAACTTGACGCTTATACGCCAGGGCATACGCGGCCATGTTGTCAATGAGGTTACCCTCAGAGCCGCACGACAAGTCCTTAAAGCGATCTAAAGCGTCCACCTCATCCAGAGGCTGCATCAGCTCGTCTACCATGGTGATAAAGGCCTCGTTGAGTTCAGAGGTATCGGCCGGCTCTTCATCCGGCGTTTCATTAGCGTACTCAAGGAACCCCTCAAGTTCAGGGATTCGGATCTTAAGAACCTCTAGGACCTGCGTTTCGATTAGGTCAAAGGCAACGATCGGATCGGCTTCACGGGCAGCATACTGCTCGTAGTCTTGACGGAAAGTATACCACGACTTGGTGGTGGCCTTTCGCAGGAACGGGGCGTTGTTGAGTTTTGTTTCAGGTAAATGCATGCAGTAATTACTGTGGTACCCAAACAATTGAGAGAGTGAAATTTAGAAGCAGGTTTGAGATCATTGACCAAATAAGACTGATCATTAAATGAGGTCGTCATGACAACTTGAACCGTTAGAATTTTTGCTGACGGTTGGGAGGCACGTTTGAGCTTGTGGACGGTTTGGGATCATGGGGGGAAGTGTCATGACGACCTCATTTAATGATCAGTCTTATTTGGTCAATGATCTCAAACCTGCTTCTAAATTTCACTCTCTCAATTGTTTGGGTACCACACGGATCTGTCAGGCTACGCTCCGTGAAATTCTTCTTAGACCAGTACTTGGCCTTCACTGACTGGCAGAGGCCACGCTGCCACCTTTCGAAGTCGCCATCAACTCTGCCACCCAACTCAATGGCTTGGAGACAATATGCAACGCAGTTGCCGTCACTCTTGACATGAATCGCGGTACAGCCAGCCGTGAGAGCCTCCGCGTTGATGCACGTCTGCACCGCGGCCTCAGAGGTGATGCGAGTCTGAGTCTCCGGCTCAGTCTGGATGCAGGCGTCGCATTTGGTCACGTCCTCCTCATGTGACTCACCCTTCCTCTCCTCTGTCACCATCTCCTCCTCGTCTGACTCCTCTGAGTTGCTATCGACATCAGCGATCTTCTGAGGGATTGTCATGAGGGCCTTGCGCTTCATGTGGATTGTGTCGCTCTTCCCCGTACGGCGGGGGGTACTCGTTCGTGCTTGGTGTGTGCCCGACTGGGGTAGGTCGCGGCGAAACGGCGCGGGTGTCGGGCTGGCACCCATGGAGATGTCAGCTGCGTACCCCACGTCTTGCAGCAGCCTCGTGACGGTCTCCTCCAGCTCGAGTACTCTCTTCTGCGCCTTGTGATGGAGCACTCGTGCCTCCATCGGAAGAGATGGGAGGTCTTTGTGAATCCAGTCCTTCATTTCGAGCAGCTTGGATACGCGAAGGTATCTGTCGAACTGAACGTCGACGTGGTTGTCCCCAGCAACCGAAGCTGACTCTCGAGAGGCGCGAATGCGAAGCTCGCCGTGCACCTCCTTCTGGACTCTATGCCACAGGACGTAGTTGCGAGCGTTATTGTCCTCCCACTCCTTGAGCTTCTGGGCGATCTTTCTCTCGCGCCGGCGCTTGATCGCGCGTTCTCTAATCTCATCGTCGGACTCGTTGTCAAAGTCCACCTCACTCTCACTGTCGCACAACTCAGAATCGTCGACGCCGCTCTCTTCACCACTGTCCACGCCACTCTCATCGTCGACGGGTTCTTTCTTAGCGCTCTCGGCTTTGCCCTTGCCCTTGTCCTTCTCCTCGGCGTCAATGGCCTCAATAATGGCCTTACGCGCCTTGCGCTTCTCCTGGCTATACACGATATCAGCCTGGTTGTCGTCAACCCACTTCGCCAGCGCGCCGAGCTTCTTGGAACTTCTTGGTCCGGCGAGTGCCATAAACTGCTTCTTCAACTTATCATGGAGCTCCTCCTTCTCGTCCTTCGTGAGGCGGAATTTCGTGGTGATATGGTTCAGGTTGATTCCTATATAAGCATTGCTATGACTACAAACGCTTCCTGATGACTAGATCGAGCAGTTTCCGTTCATCCAGCAAAACCGCGCGAAGGACAGCACATTTGGCATGATTGGTGGTTGCCTTGGTGTATGCAGCCAATATCGCATCGTACTGTTCCTTGCTAGCGCTCTCAATCCACTTTAGCAAGTCCATGTTCGGCACTATCAGCAAGAGAGCATAAAAAAAATGGACATAGAGTGCCAAAAGTAATAAACTGAAACCATCCACACGGCAACTATGTACCTAGGCGGCCTCAGTACCTCCAATACCTTCCGTATGTGCTTTTTTTGTCCGTCCCTACTTCGTCCCACGAACCAGAAAAAAAGCGCAAAGAGAGGGCCCTTTGAATAATTCTATAACGGCAGCAGAGCATAAAACACGGTTCGAAAGGGCTGATTTTATGCTCTCTTGCCGTTAGTTCAAGCCGAGGCACGCTTCGGGCGAGCTCCGGCCAAGGGGTCCAGGAGTCAGCTTTTGGGGGAAGGTCTGTGGTGCTCTAACGTACCTCGGGACGCACTGTGGAGGCCCCCTAGAGTGCTCGGTCATGGCATGTCAGACCAAGGGTGCCTCAAATCTGGACCCATTTAGGATGCACCCCCTAAATGTTCCGTTGCAAGCGTCTGACAGGTGTTCTCTGGATACCGACCAAGATGGAGGTCACGTGGATGAACGGACGATAATTACGGTATTCTGGCCATGCCTGGTACTCTCAAATCATCTGTACTGCTCTGTGCTCCATTTATAGTTCATATCGTTTCGTCCTGATGGACTTTTTGGTACTTGATGTTGTTTAGAGATAATTGGTGCTTGACTGATGCTCTGCGCCCGCCAACTGATGTTTCTTAGTGATATGTGCATGCCTGTATCGTTAAAGCCGCCAGTATTCTTCCTATTCTTCAGTTCGTCATTTCGGTCTCGTTGCGAGCATAAAGTGCGCGAATGCGCGGGTCAGTTCCCCCGTTTTCAGCGAAGCTGATGCGACAACACAGAGGCAAGCGAATCCTTACACCTCAGGCGTTGCCAAGAGGCCGTTGTCTGCCAGGATCTATAAGCAGTGATGAGATATACGGATTTCAGACTTTCTGCCTGCACGACCTCAAATGTTGACTCCCCTCGGCACCGAAAAGGCACCTATATCCATGAATACCCTCTACAGTGATGTATCCACCCGATAAATGGATTTCAAATTTGTCGGGTCTCATGATAAATGGATTTCAGACTTTCGTACTGTTGGCCATCTGAGAATTTATGAACGACCTCTAGAATATTTTGAATGCAAGAACGTGCCTATGGCACTCTTTTTGTACCCCTGAACACGGTTTGACCACTGTTTTGGGCATTTGGAGAGATTCGAATTTTTGTGCATGACGAAAGTCTGAAATCCGTATATCGATGGAAGGAAGCCCGCAGGAGATGGAAACAACCATGGAAGCTGTGAAGAATGCTTGGTTGTGCACCATCAGTAAGAAATCTTCCCGGAAAGCGGTCGCAAACAACCTTTCGCGGTTCGTTCAATTCGTACAACGTGAGCGAGGGAGTACCGAGGACGAAGCGCTCTCCGTGATCCGGTCCGAGGAGGTTAGATCGCTTGTGCCCGGTTTTGCTGCATCATTGAGCAAGGCAACCGCTGCTGTCACTCTCAGTGCCGTCAACTCATTCCGAAACTCCGGCAGAGACAATGTCAAGCCGCTTGGGCAGTTTGAGCCTGTCGCATCGGAAGCTATTGTCCGACTAGTCTTCCCCTACAATGCGCTGGCTCTTATCATCAGCCACACAGGCATGACTGCCACATCAGCCCGCGATATTGATGTGAGCGAGCTCCAGATTCCCCCGGAACTCGCTGACTGGTTGCTATTCACCGGGGCACCATCCACGATGTCCGCTGTGATGCCTAGCACCTTCTCGCAGGCTCTCAAGTCGGTCGGGCTGAGTGTTAACCAGCTTCGCTATGCGCCCACTGTGCATGTCGATCTCAATCAGCTCAAGAAGCGGGTGATTGAGACACAGAGACGGACGGGCAGGCCCAGGGATCCGACCAAGGTTCGTAAGGTCATTAAGGACAAGCGCATCAGCCTGACCGATGAGCAGTTCAGGCGCCAGTTGGCGTCCAGTCACTTAACGACCACGCGACGCCCAACGATCCTCGATCTCAACCCGGAGATCCGAAGCTCTGCCGACCTGGTGCCGCCGACGCTCGATGACTGGCTTTACAACAAGCTCAGGATTAGGATGGTCCAGCTCCACGACCAGCGTAAGCCCGAGGGGGACGACACGGGGGAGGGGAGTCTGACGATGAGGCGCTGTTTGACGAGACAGCTGGCGAGGCAGAGATGCCGGAGACCGCGGTGGAGGGCGAGTCTGACGATGAGGCCGGGTTGGAGATGCTGGAAGGAGAGTGGGAGGATGAGGAGAGTTCAGACAGCGATGCCGAGGATAGCCTCGTCGACAACCTGTCATTTGTTCAGTCACAACAGGTTGAGTGTGATATGTCTGAGAGAGATACCGATGAGGGTGTCCGTAGCGGGACCAATGGAAGTGGGCTCGCTCCGCTCTATGACTCTATGAAGGCCAGGGAGCCCAGCAGACGCATTCGCCTTCGCCGCTATCACGAGAGCGAGTCAGACTTCGGCAGCAGCAGCGACAGCGACGACGGGATGCCGAAGCTGCCCGTTGAGGCCTTTGAGCACATCCGTGATGCCGGGATGACAACTGTGAGGCTGACGAGGGCCGAGTATGACGACCTGATGGAGAAGAGAGAGCAGGAAAAGCACCAGAAGTAAATGGCCGTCGGTTGTCCATATGAGCATGTACGAGTCAACTACCTGCCAACTGTATCTCCAGCCATAAGTCCAGAGCAGGCCACCTATACGGCAGCCCGAGCCGATCCACATTTGTGGATTCAGCTAGACCGGGCATGCCACAACACTGCATCTAGTCCCATCTAGTCCCAATTCACGCGTGTATATACGCTACAGAGGACCGTATCTGGCCTTAGGAAACGGCTATGGGGTGCAGGTGGTTAATCCTTAAAGTGCGTTGCATCGATGCAACAAGCAACTACCTCAAACGTGCGAGCTACCATCGATTTCTTGCCATCAACACGACACATTGACGTCAGATAACTATGCGGTCAGCAATGAGCACACTAAACAACATCACTGTGCCAAAATACATCTTTGGACATCAGGCATGCCACAGAACATGTAAGCAACATCAAACCCGCCTAATTCCAGCTCATTTAGTCAATAAACACATCATCACATTCCAATATCTCCTCATGATGCGCCAGATGGCAAGTGACTCTGGCCTGCTCCTCCGGTGAATGACAATGCAGTAGTCTGGAAGGATGTTGAGAGAGCCCCAAAGGCCAGGCGAGTAAGCGCTACACAACCGCTTCACCAGCCCTCCAAGGCAGCGTTCTGGACCTGCGTCATCTCCGGCGAACTGGGATGATCCAAAGTAACGGTGTAGTGTTCTTTCTGGCAGCTAATTGTGCATAAGCGAATGCTTTGTGGTCATTTATTGCTCTTTGGCGCAGCAACGCCCACAATTCTTTGGGATACTGTTCTTTTGGTGTTGATGTTGTTATTGATGTTGATTTCTCCGCTTTTCGCTGCTTTGCGTTGTAATTGCAATGTTTTCTAGTACATTCCGCGCATCAGATCATTGCTACAACCTGAACTCGCCATTTTGGCGTTGCAATGAAACTATCCCCTAAAGTGCACACTAAATGAAATCAGATCAAGCAGACAAGACAGCAACGTACATTTACGAGTGAGGACGCTGGAGAGAGCAGAGCGCCTGGGAAACAGCGCTGGGGACAGGAGCCCCGGAGGATAGAGCCCGGGGGAGAAGAGCGCTGGGGACAGGAGCCCCGGAGGATAGAGCCCGGGGGAGAAGAGCGCTGGGGACAGGAGCCCCGGAGGATAGAGCCCGGGGGAGAAGAGCGCTGGGGACAGGAGCCCCGGAGGATAGAGCCCGGGGGAGAAGAGCCCGGGAGAGAGAAGCCCGGGAGAGCGCCCGGGAGAGAGGAGCCCGGGAGAGAGGAGCCCAGGGAGAGGAGCCCGGGGGAGAAGAGCGCGGGAGAGAGGAGCCCGGGAGAGCGCCCGGGAGAGAGGAGCCCGGGAGAGAGAAGCCTGGGAGAGCGCCCGGGGGAGAAGAGCCCGGGAGAGAGGAGCCCGGGAGAGCGCCCGGGAGAGAGGAGCCCGGGAGAGAGAAGCCTGGGAGAGCGCCCGGGGGAGAAGAGCGCGGGAGAGAGAAGCCCGGGAGAGCGCCCGGGAGAGAGGAGCCCGGGAGAGAGAAGCCTGGGAGAGCGCCCGGGGCAATTCAGGGCCCCGAAAACGCCAGCACCAGCGCAAGTAAGCTATTTTATTGCAAACCGCTCTACTTGCGCTGGTATTTCAGCGTTTTCGCGGCCCTTTGCCCATCATTCGTCGTCTGAATTTTTTCGTGCAGAATTCAGACGAGTGTCGCCTGGCAGAGGCTGAGCAGCGGAGCTTAGTCCCTGTGGCACCACTCGTCTGGCCCAGCTCCCGGGCATGCTCACGAAAATACAGGTGCAGATTTGGGAGCAGAATGATCGACGAACCCCGAAAACGCCATAACAGGCACCAGTGAGCGCATCTTCGTTGATGAAGCTCATTGGTGCTGGTAATATGGCGTTTTCGGGGTTCAAATACTGTACTCCTCATCCCTGGCGCCCTCATCTTGGCTCCCTCATCCTGGCGCCTCATCCCTGGCGCCTCATCCCTGGCGCCCTCATCTTGGCTCCCTCATCCTGGCGCCCTCATCCCTGGCGCCTCATCCCTGGCGCCTCATCCTGGCTCCCTCATCCTGGCGCCTCATCCCTGGCGTCTCATCCCTGGCGCCTCATCCCTGGCGCCCTCATCTTGGCTCCCTCATCCTGGCGCCTCATCCCTGGCGCCTCATCCCTGGCGCCTCATCCCTGGCGCCCTCATCTTGGCTCCCTCATCCTGGCGCCTCATCCCTGGCGCCTCATCCCTGGCGCCCTCATCCCTGGCGCCTCATCCCTGGCGCCTCATCCCTGGCGCCTCATCCCTGGCGCCCTCATCCCTGGCGTCTCATCCCTGGCGCCTCATCCCTGGCGCCCTCATCTTGGCTCCCTCATCCTGGCGCCTCATCCCTGGCGCCTCATCCTGGCTCCCTCATCCTGGCGCCTCATTCCTGGCGCCTCATCCCTGGCGTCTCATCCCTGGCGCCTCATCCTGGCTCCCTCATCCTGGCGCCTCATCCCTGGCGCCGTCATCACTGGCGCCCACACAGCACCCCTACGCCAGCGCCATCAATCCCCAACGGCACAGTAAACAGAAAATGCTCTTTATGCTCTTACACGATGGCGTTTGGAGACGAAAACGAACACCCATGGTACCTGCAGGTAAGGTAAGTTAAGGTAATTTCCGGTGATCGCGTTCGTTGCAATTAATCATCATACCAGACAGCGCTCCTGGTATCAACAGGTGCATCATGCCCTGCGTATTCTAGCAGCACGCGGTCTCTCCGCATCACTACGTTGTTTGCTTGTCTGATATTAACAGCAGAATGACACCAGAAAATTTATCAAACATGATGTGGACGGGGAGTGCTTCAATATTTGTCTCTTGATACGGTTCATGTTTGCTAGTTGCCTCACTGAGAACGTAGGATTGCCTTCATCAGGTATATGGACGCAACATCAAGGTATTCCTTCGCGATATCGTCTGCAAAGAGGTAGTATTCCTCTATTTGAACCAAATCTTTGATTCTTATGCGCATCGTCTCTAATTCAGTGACGAATTCGTGTCTTCTCATGTTTGTGTACTTTATGCACAAACATGAACCTCCATTGATTTGTGGCAGTGAAGCAATTCTGGCACTATTAAGCGCCACGCTACGAGTGAGTATGGCATGTTTCAACACCTAGCCGTCGTCACAGTTTAGTCAGTTTTGACTCGAACCGAACCAGTGCCTATAACACCATCAATACTGAAGTTCAGATCCTTTTGAAGTGATAAACTAGTAGAATAGAAGGATGAATAACACTGTGCTCAGTTTTAGCTCCGTTGGACATGAAACATATTTTTCTATCGATTTGCGTTTGCTTGCGAAAGTTTGTGCTATTTTCTCCAGATAAAGGCGTGCGCAAGGAAATCTGGAGGCTAGCGCTGTTATAATGAATGTTAAACTGTTACGTAACGGTGTCGGTATCCAACGCGCATCCCCCGTTCTTGAGCAGAAGCAAACTTTTTTGGCAGTATTTCCCGAAAACCTCAACTTTGAGCAAGAATATTTTTTTGGGGGAGCTGTCACAGACTGAGAGAGAGTTGGAGCTGGCTTAAGCACACCTCGGGCAAGCCTCTGTTAGTTTTTGGTCGAGCTCTGCTGAAAAGTGAGTGAGTTCATGAGAGCAGTACGTATCAACGTTCCTTGGGCCCAGTATTAGTTGCATATTGCTTTACATCCCATGGCAAGGCGTCGCTAAATTGTTTGAACGCGTTTAGTTTTTCTTGCAAATGCCATTTTTTCTGGCATTCTGGAACCAATTCTGGAACTATTTGTTCCAGAAAAGGTACCAGAATTGACTGCATGTCTTCGCCGTCCGGGCCGGTCAGGTTGCCAGGCCGTGCGACTGTCTCGACGTTTGCGATGTCGTGGTCGTCGGTCAGCTGGGTGAAGAAGTCGCGGGCCTTCTTGCCGCAGTCAGTCAGTATCTGGGGATGTTGAGCTTCAAGGCACTCCCGGGTCATTGCTGTCAGGGTGGGGTCCTTGTGCTTAGCTGCACACTCGCTACAGGCGGCGAACGTGGCTTTTCTTATGGTCTTCTGTACCTCCTCTACCCAGATGGCGGTGAGGTTGTCGGTCTTCGTTGTACGGGCTCGTGCCGCAGTACTGGCAGAGCTTGTGTTCGCCGCGCGGCGAGCATCGGAATCGGACAGAACGGTTCGTTGTAGGTCCTCGAAAGTGTCAAAAAGAGTGGTTGGGCGCCACTGGGCGCGAAGTTTTTCTGTTGTCTCGGGGGACAATGCCCTAAAGAACGAAATTGGATTCTTCTCGTGGGGCATCGCCGAGAGGTACTCCTGGAGTGCTCTCTCGACGGCGAACGGGGTGTCAATTGTAAGAGTCTTCATTTGAATCGGCAGTATCGATACTGTGCCGTGCTAGGGCCCAGAAATATGATAAAGACTGTTTTACGAATTCCGCAGGTTAAGGGCACAGCGGCAACCTTGTCGACCTTGGTGCGCACGAAGAGGTGGGGCGTGGTGGCCCCGCGGTCGCTCGCCGGGTTGATGGCAGCAGTGGCGGCCTCGTAGACGTTGAGGAGGGTGTAGGCCATGTCGGGCTCGTTGTATTGGCAGACGTCGCCCTCGCTGATGTCGTTGCTGTCGATCTGGAAGTACTCGATGCGGACATCATTAGTCGAAGGATTGGAGCGAGCGGCGAGTATTTCAGCGCTCTTGTGGTCATTGGCGATGCTCAAAAAGCGCATGTTGGCAAAAATCGGGAAGCCGGACGTGTTGACGAGGTCGATTCCAATCTCTGCCTTGCGATAGCACAATGCAGCGCCGATGATGGCTACAAGAAGAAGCAATGCGAATGGATTGCGGTTCATAACCGTTGTTTCTGTTCTGCCAACATCGTGACGCTGAAGATGCTTGCCGAATCAAGAATGTGACAGATCAGAATGTGACGCGGTCCAAGTCCAAGCTGGGCAACGCTAGCTTGGCCAATCCCCTCGATTCTCATCACCGCTACAGCTCTGTGAAGATTCTTCATCAAGTGTCTTTACTCCAGGGCCATTCTGGTCTGGGCCTGGTCGAACACGGTCTGAATGAGACTGATAGTCAGGCTGACGTCCTTCACGCCCGTGGAGCGTCCATTTTAGAGACCAGGCAGTAAGACTGACACGACATCAGCCGCCGATTGCTTTATAGCTCGAATATAAACATTTATTTATAATAACGTTCAGTTATCTAACAAGGTACGACTGCAGCAGTGTCAGGGACCCGCTGTAGCTCATCAGGTGCCGGAAGACGGCCCTCAGCCCGAGGGTGTTCACGGCGATGACGAAGAGCGAGGCGATGACGGTACACCCAACGAGGACGACCTCGTTGAAGCTCACAAGGAGGTCCAGTCGACTGAAGCGGTTGTTAAACATGTCACTGAGTCCGTTTGCAACGTTGTACGTCGTCTTTAGGACCGGCATGAGAACGCCGCTGCGGACAACACTCGACGCCGAGGTCGAGGTCACGGTGAATGCGGTCAGCGCAGAGACGTAGCGGGTGACGGTGGTCGTCAGGCCAAGGACCCAGGCGCCGGTGAAAACGTAGTCGAGGAAGCCCGCGTTGAACACGTCATAGATGGCGTCGTTGAGCGCGTCGGTCTCCAGATCAAGCATCGCGGGGTGGACGCTGGCCGGGTACTCGTAGCTGAGGGCGGCGCGGGTGCCGGACTTCAGCAGGAGGGAGTCGGTCTTGGCCGTGTCAGAGACGAAGACGTAGACCTCGTAGATGACGCCGAGCATGCCGACGATAGCCATGGCGCAAAGCACAGTCACGACCGTGACGGAGAGCAGCAGGCTCACGCCCAACGCGAAATCAGGGCGCAGGGTGCGGTTGAGCACCTGCTTCTGACGATACTTGGAGTCGTGTCGCCGAGTCACTCGCGTGAAGGCAGTTGTGGTAAATGTTGGCAGGACAACGAAGGTGACGACGACAAGCACAGGGATGAGGCACGCGGCTGTGGTGTAGTCCGCGTACATTAGCGCCGTGTGGGCTCGTTCTCTCGTGGCGTGGATGCCGTCCCGGTAGTCTACGTAGATCGCGGTGCACTTGGTGACCACAGCATCGTAGTCAGCGTATGTGACGGGGTCCGTGAGGCAAAGGGACTCGGCCATGGCCTGCTTCTCGGCGTCAGACCGGGCAAGGTCATACGTCTCGTTCGTAAAGCGGCCTGGGGCGGAGGCCCGCTCGGTCGGGTCGTTCGAGTTCCAGGTGTAGGTGTCGATGACCGCGTTCTCGATCGTGTGGCCATTGACACTGGCCGCGAGTCTCGTGGCGATGTACATGTCCTGGACAAACCTGGCGTGTGAGATCTTGCCCATAGCAAAGGCCTCAGTCCCTGTGGCGTCTGCCCCAAGAGTGTAGAGCTTGGCAGTGGTGGCCAGCATCTTGGTGACCGCGGCGTCGAGGTCAGCGAGCACACCCTCGTCAACTGTGTAGACGTATTTCTGGACGAGGTGCATGATGACCTGGTCCATATCGATTACCCCCTCGAGCACGGAGCTCAGCTCGGCCGCGTCTGCGGCTAGGGTATCCGGGTCGAGGACTGCGGTCACATACCAGCGGACCCCCAGCCCGGTGACAATGGTGGCGGTGGCGAAGGCAAGGCAGAGCAGTGCGACAATGGAGACACGCCGGGCCGTACCAGTCTTGATCGTGCTGGGCCTGAACCCGAACGTTGCCACGGGTGCGAGGGAGATGAGGATGACAAGCGCCACGACGACGCTGATGACCGCACGTGCAGTGAAACTGGTGGCGATGAGGACTTCGATCGAGTCCACAATCATGTAGGACATGTCGTACAGGTAACCCGAGATCACCATGAACAATGTCTCGACCTTGTCGTCGAACAGGATGGCCTGGGCGATGGCGAGCTGGTCTGCCGCGGCGAGTGTGGTGGTGTCGGAGGTCTTGTTGGTGTACCAGACCGGCCGGGAGTACTCCTCGACGTCCTGGGCGTGGTGGGTCTCGCCCGTGTAGTTCCAGTCGACGCTGAGGCCCGTGGTGATGTCGCTGGTGAACCCGTGGCCGTACGCCGCGATGCTGACGGCGACGTCCATGTAGTACAAGAGCTGCTGCTTGAGGGTCTGCACCGTGACCATCTCATCGCTCATCCACATCTCGGGGGCATCGCTATAGTAGTCGAAGTTCCTCTGACGCACGGCCGGGTCATTACGGCGGGCCACGTATGCCCGGAGTCGGTCAGTCGCACCGGCGATGGCGAACCCGGCGGTCTGTATCATGTCGTACCCTTCCGTGCCTGAGCACTGAATGGGTGTCATGTCCAAGAGGTGGTGAATCTCGTGCTCGTTCTCAGTGGCGCTCTGCTGGCTGACAATCGAGTATATCGAGTACGACGCGAGCACCGCCATGGCCACGAGGATGCCTGCCACGCCCAACACGGACCAGACGCCCTGGATGACACCGAGCCCGCTGGCCTGTTTGCGCTTCCTCCCCCTGGCCGGGCGGTGGGCGAGCTTCTTGACGATGTTGCCGACCGTTTGTATGGGGCTGTCGCCGATGATATCGCCCTCCTCCGCATCCGAGCCATCCATTGAGTCGACGAAGAGCACTGACACCTCGCTCCCGCTGCTCTCGTCCGCGATCATCTCGAACGCGGACCTTGGCTCGGGCTGGGGGATCTCATTGGGGCTCTCCAGGAAGGAGATATGGCCCCTGACACCCGGCCGGGTCCTGGGCTTCTCATCGGCCGTCGAGTCGCTGGGCGAGTCGTCGGAGAACTCCGCGGCGTGAGATTGGGCCAGCTGGGTCGCCCCGAGCTGCTTCTTGGTCAGGTCGTGCTTGTCACCGTCGTCGAAGGTTGCGAGGTTGCCGTCGCTGAGGTCTTCTTGGAGGTCCTGGTCGAAGTCGAGCATGTTGATGCCGCGGAACTTCGACTTGGCCATGCCGACCAGCCGCATCTGACGACGGACCTGAGCCCTTGAGACGGAGAGGCAGTTGGTCAGCGAGATGTCACATGAGACTACCTCCGTCGAGAAGTTGCGGAAGATGATCCAGAAGATGAGTACGACCGTCATCGCCAGCTGGACCACCACGAGCAGCCCTTGGAAGACGACGCAAACGTACAGGAGCCCGAGGATCGATGACCGCTGCAGCTCTTGTACCAGGTCCACAATCTCCGCGAAGGAGTCAAAGTTACCGGCAACAGCGGCCTGGGCGTGCGAGTAGACGGTAGACCTCTCCACTAACGTGATGTCTGCTGGGCGATCGGTCGTTGACTCAGAAATAACCCGCATCTCATGAGCCAGCCCAGCAGCAATAGCCCAGGTCTTCCGGGCGGCGCGGGCGGGGATGACGGGGACCTCGTCGGGCTCGTAGAAGTAGTAGTACTCGTTGCTGCCATGGTCCATGTCGATCAGGAAGTCGTGGTGGGACTCGATCGCCTCAGCTGCAGCGGAGATGGACGTCGCGAGGGGGTGTTCGAGGTCGAGTGCGTCGAGGCGCGTGTCATTGAGGTACAGGAGGGACGAGAAGAAAGAGCCCTCCCCCACGGCGAAGCTGACGTTGTGGAGGTCCTTGATGACGGTAATGTGGTCTCGCATCAGCTCTGACACGGCCAGCAGGGCACCGCCTGTGAGGACGGTGAGGGCCACATTCACGGCGGCCACGGCGAGGAGGATCCGGAAAAACGTGGTCGACGAGTTCCGCTCAAAGTAGCTCTGACCTGAAGAGCCCGTGCTCGACCCGCTGAAGCTGGAGCCAGTGCTGTGGCTCTCGGACGAGTTGCTCTTGGTGTCGTCGTCGACGGTCTCGGTCCGCAGCTGCTGGGCGCGGGTGTGGTCCTGCATGACGGAGTCGAGGAACAGGATGTACCACTCCCGGACGGTTGGGTTGTCCGGGTAGCGGCGGAAGAGGCGCGTGTAGAGCAGGTTGGCCTGGGTGGCCGAGATGCCGATGCTCCTGGCGTGCTTGATGATGAGCGGCAGGTCAGGGTGGCGGCGAAGGAGCAGGGGCCAGAACTTGCCGACGAGGAAGAGCGTTCGGAGGTGGAAAGAGCGGGCCTGCGTCAGCTTGCTCTGGATCTCGAGGAACGACGCCGCGTTGTCCTTGCCGCCGAGTGTGAAGACGTGCTGCATCTGCTCGATGTAGCGGTGCATCGAGAACTCGAACATGCCATGGTCGACGCGTGTGTGGGCGAAGCACTCCTCCGCGATGTTCCGCAGCATAGCGTGGGACGTACTGATCGAGGCGGGCCCCATGTTGGCGACGTTGAGCAGTGCGAGACGAAGGGGGGGCGTGATCTCCTTGGTGTACGCCACACACGCTCGTCGGAGGACCATGTTCGCACCGGTGAAGAGGTTGGCCTCCATCGTGGAAGAGATGCCGCCGCGGCCAAACAGACGGCGGTCGTGCCATATGAATGGACGGGTGCCGAGCTCGAGGCCGGTCACAGAGATGTCCGCCATCGTCGGCAGTTTAAGGCTCGTGACGGAAATGGCGGCGACGTGCTTGATGTTGGCAGCCCGCTTCCCTGGCTTCAGTGCGTTTCTGAGGAGGGCGAGCTTCTTCGTAGCGGCATCGCCCGTCTCCGAGAACATGATGGCGAACACATGCTCCTCGGCCATCCTCAGGCGGACGTGGAGTAGGGCCATTGGGACAAGGGCCGCGGGGAGGGACAGGAGGGCAAGGAGGGCAAGGGCAGCGGCGGTGGCAGTGCCTGGGGTGACGCCCGTGAAGTAGGTGACCACGGACCACAGTGCTCCCAGATGAAGCACGAGAGACGCGACCGCAGCCAGCCCGAGCATGGCGGCGACAAAGGCCTTTTGACGACGGCCGATGGGCCAGAGCGTCGACACAACGATGAATGCGAGTGCCACGACCAGGCTGGCGAGACTCATGGCGACGGCGAAGAGGCGGGCCGCGACTCGCATCGAGTCGGAGAGCTCGGTGTCGTCGAACTCGACGGCACCTATGGCGGCACCAACGAAGGCGACCGAGATGTGGACTGAGAGGAGAAGCAGCTCGCGGAGGTGGTTTACGCTAGAAAGCGTTGGTGCGAACGCGAAAGAAACGGCGTGCAGGCCGAGGGGGGCGAGAGCGGCGAGCATCATGCCCAGGGCGAGCATGTCGGGCAGAAGGTTGGTGAACATCACGGTGAACGCGTTGTCCGTGTCAATGCCGTATACCAGGTGGATGGGGGCACGTCCTGCTAGGAACCCCAGGGGCAGGAAGACGTGTGTGACGAGAACGGTGGTTGAGAGCACCCCAGCGTACCGGCCAAGCACACGTCCAATGGTAAACATCCGTTCGTGCGTGTTATTGAGGGCCAGGAGTGCTGTGACAGGGCCTGCGTATACAAAGGCTAAAACTGCGAGTGGAACTGTTACACCGCCCCAGGCGGGCACGGCGGACGTCAGGCTGGGGGCGACGGGGGCCATTAGGACGTCTCTCACGACCTGGGCTGTGTCGCTCATCGGTGTGGCGACGGAGAAGGCTGCGAGAAAAGGCAAGAGGAGGCCGCACGCGAGGGCGACGACACTGCTGAGGTAAACCCAGCCGGGCACGACGCGGTCGGTCGGCTTCCACCAGAGGGCATATATGATGGCAGGCAGGCCCGTGTTCATGATGTCGCCGATAGTGTTGCGGCCGGTGTTCGCCTTGTCGTCTGAGCTGATCGCCTGAAGCTGCGCAGCACGACGGATGGCGTAGTTCTTGCTGGCCTGCTGCGAGAGGAATGTTCCAACGATATGGAGGGACTCTGCGATCGTCTGAACCGCGGCCATGGTCTTGCGACGGGACTTACGGAAGGCCTTGACGAAATCAACGGGGTCGTGGCCGATGTCCTTCGCGAGGTTCACCATGATCTTGGCGTCTTCGACAGAGGGCACGCCTGTGACAATGCCACCGATGAGTATGGAGGCAATGGCCACGCCGTCGAGCTGGACCGCGCTACCGCCATCCGTGAGCGTTCCAGAGTGGCAGAGACCCACGTACGCATGGTCAAACGACAGGGAGCCGATCTGCTGGTCTGAGCTGAAGCAGCGGCGGTTTCCTTCCTCTGAGCCGCGGATGATAGAACACATCCCGCCAAGACGGGAAGGCTGGCCCAACGGTTGGCCTGACGTGTCAGTAAGAACGGCACTGCAGTTGGCGTACTCCGTGAACTTGTCCAGGAGGATTTGGATCGCGTCCATATCGAACAGTTCGGGCATTGCCTTGGACGTCGTGGAGAAATCCTTGTGATCGGGGTCAAACGTGAAGAACGGTGCCAGTTTTTGGATCTGATTTTGCATTACAGCCGGTTGTTCCACATAGATGAAGACATCGTCCAGCGCTTTGAGGAGGGAGGCATAACGAACCTTCAAATGCTCGGGAAAATCTGACACGTTGCCACGAATCGTGGGAACTTCAATCTCATCCCCATGCGGAGCGGTGGAGAGCCGTAAAGCTTCCTCGATGTCCTCCATGTTCGTACGTTGGTACTTCGATGAGGCAAATATTTGCGCTGACGACTCACGACTTCAAATTCAGGTACCACAAAACAGGCAGGCAGCTGGATATCTGTGATAAATCCTCTCAAACAACGCTCGGTGGAGCTAGTGCCACTGGCGTAGGGAAAACAGTTCCGCGAATATGATTTCATCAGCCTTGATTGATTGGGTCATATCTTTTCGTAGCTGGTCGACACTAGTGTCAGAGTGTATTCTTCGGAAAAAATCTGAAGAGTTTTGTCGTTCGGCAACCTCTGGGCTCACCTCTGGCGTTAGATAAGAACAGGCCAAAATGTGTCTGAAAGCTTCACTCAAATTGAACAAGAGATCGTTCTAATATACACTAACCCCATCAATGCACTCACAGTGGTTCTGGGCTCGAGTAAATGGGCCCAAATCCTCAGGGCCACGTCGAGCTTTTCTCTCAACTCATGACCGCCAGGGGTGTTTCAAAGAAAAGCTCCCATGCATCTTAGTTGGCGCAATAGAAGCATTTGGCATCATCCTGGCTCATGTGGGAAATCATAACCGCAATTCTGGGCAAAGGAATTTCTCGCCGTCTTCAAGGTGAGAAAATGTGGCATAGAATGTGGACAAAAGATCTCATATATCTGAAACGAGTACTAAACTCGTCCTTTTCAGCATAACTGAAGCTCATAGAGGTCCCAGAGACAGGATTTTGGCAAAGACAAATGGGTGGGAGAAATGTCCTTCGTGTGAAGTCTTTTGGCTGTCAAACGTCACTATGTCATGTGTAATCGTTGTTCCCTTTCGTTTCAATGAACAAGAATGCAGCGGTTCATGACATGGCACGCGTGGAAGATTCTGGAGGCTTATCCTGCACATTTTGATGTGCTCAGTGATTCGTGGTAAAGGTGGACAATAAAGATACTTTGATGCTGATTATGTGTACAGACAATCTTTATGATAAGCTTCAGCGGGTCTGTTTCGGGCATGTCGACTGGGATGACATGATGGTGTGTCGCACTTGACCAGCGTCGGTGTCCGGCCAGCGTAGCCTGGCCTCGAACCACTGGCCATGTGGGTCCTGAAGCGCATCAAACATGCCCGTGGCCGCTGCCTCGAACGGTAAGGCAATGACCCTCTCCGGCTATGGGTACGAATCAATGTAGCGAGTGCAGCCTTCTCAGGCCCCGAGAATGCATGGTCTAGGTGACCATGAAGCCTTCAATCGACCCTGTAACCATCTCATCACGAGCACGGGGGGCAGTGCAGTCTCTTGTGGGGTCGACTCGGCCACAGTCGGACGCCCCCTGACCGGGCTCAACATGACTGTGAAAGCAACGCAGCATCTCCGGTGCCGCAGAATAAATAAATATAACGCCGCAGCATTTACTACCTCACGAGGCCACCCACACAAACCTCAGGTGGCTCCGGGTCATCTCCGGGTCGACCACCACACGGCCCTCGCCGTCCTTCTTGATCAGACCCGTCATGGACGAGTCGATCTTGACCCCGCAGCCGGTCGCCAGCTCGTTGACCTTAGCACTGAGGGCTGTTTGCTGGTTCTTGGTCAGATCGAAGAGGTAGCGGGGCGACTCGACAATGACATCGGCCCTGTTATCACATGCACGCGTAAATAGGTCATCCGTCATGTAAATAGCATAAACTGCGGGAAGAATGATGTGGGTGAACTTGTGCTTGCGGAAAGAGGACTTGTTCAGCAGTGGCGGCGCCGTGTCATCTCGCCTCGTCCGTTCCCCGAAGTCCACCCATGCCGGACGGCCGATGAAGGGCACGACTGACAGACTCGCCAGTACCTCCGCACCCGCCTCGTCGGCAAGCATCATCGCCCGCCTCACGGCCGCGAACGCCACGTGCATGCTGCAGTAGGTAGGCACAGTGGTTCCGGTGGGCCCGTTACCCTGCTGCCGCTTGATCAGGAGCTCGAGCTCGTCATCGGGCATGCCGGCCACGGGGGTGACCCCGAAGGAGAGGAAGGGGCCAGTCAGGATGTCTCCGAGGTACGCCTTCGTCGTCACAGTCTCCCGCCCAATATTCTCCTTAAACTGCGAATCGAGAGTTGGGTTGGGGTGCTTCAGCTCGTAAATGGTGCCCTCGCTGTTCGTCTTCAGGAACTGGGGCGGGATATTGTCCAGGTCCCCCGCCCAGCCTGCCACGTAGGCGTGGTCGTACCCTATCCCCGTTGCGCGCCACGCGGAGTAGTGCTTGCCGAAGACGATGTCGTGCATGGGCTTGAGACGCATCTCGTACTCCCAGTCGGCAAGGGAGGGGATGGCCTGGTACCGCTCGCCGTAGTGGCGTCTGAGCCTCTCATCGAAGGCCGTATCAGACCCTGGCTGTTCTACTATCGCCTTGAGCTGCTCCTCGACGGACCCGCGGGCCTTGGTGTCCGGGAACCGGGCGAGGACGGGGAAGAGCTCGGTCCGGCCGCTCAGGGCGTCTAGCACCTTGGCGGCGCACTGCTTGGTATAGAACAGGGAGATGTCGGACATCCTTGCGTTGGCGTGGAGGTCATTGAAGGCGACGGCTCGGGATGTCGGGTCCTCGGTCTTGTCGAACAGCATGAAGAGGAGGAGGAGCTGACGAGCCATAGTGAGTGCTGATGACTCGCATAGAACGAACTTCAGGGCTGTGGTCTGCTTCTGGACAAGCCACGAGCACATGGTCTGTAGAACGTACCGGGGATCGCCGGTATTCACGAGAAGGGCAGAGATGTCCGCTTGGCTCTCAAGTGGAATACCAGGACAGAGTCCATACAGGGGAAACGTCCCCATTCCGTCGATCTTCATGACGTTCAAATTTAGGACCTTAATCTGCACATCTGGGCGATCTGAGCCTCTGGACTGGGCATCTCGTCAAATTCACCCACAGAGGTCGGCTAGTGAATGTTCCGAACTCAGTGTGCCGTTTAATAAACTGTCCGTCTGCATGCTCAGTCGAGCTCCTCGACCGTGGGGCCGGCGCCCGATGGGGCCGCGCCAGGCGCCCCGCCCATGTCGGGCATGCCCTGCGGCGCGCCCTCGGCGTAGAGCTTGGTCATGATGGGCGTCGAGACCTGCTCGAGCT
This sequence comes from Carpediemonas membranifera, assembly GCA_019828565.1. Lineage (NCBI taxonomy): Eukaryota > Fornicata > Carpediemonas > Carpediemonas membranifera. Next base: position 628,091 of record JAHDYR010000007.1, read on the forward strand.
CCTTGCGCTTGGCCTCGAACTCCTTCTCGGTCTCCGTGAGAATAAGATAGTAACGAAGACCCCATCCACCACCCCTAGCCCTAGCCTACAACATGCCCACGCCGCCCTCAGCCCTGGGTCGGGCGGCCCGCATGGCACCCTCGCACTCGGCCCGATGCTCGTTGACACCCGCCCCGCAGCCCCGGACCATCTGCACCAGCACCGTGGCCAGAGAGTGGGTGGTGGGGTCAGGTCCACTGAATGCGGCCAGTATGGTATCCTTGACACCCGACGCTGGACTAAAAAGGGCCTCCTGGGCAGCGTCGTAGGCGGATGGGTCGAGTTTTGTCCAAGCCCGGGTGAGGGAGCGAAGGACAAACGGGACCATGGCCTTGGTCGCGTCAGCGGCGACAAAGGCCCGGCACGCAGAGACGAGCTGGGCATAGCGCTCGGAGGTCCACCCAGCCGCCTCAACATCGCCGCTGTACCCCTCTACGCTGCATATCTGTGCGAGATGCGGGTCCGCTGGCAGGTAGCAGTCGACGGTGGGCTGGAGTCGGTGGGTGTAGACGCTCTCTCGCACCTGGACGAAGCGGGTGGCAGGGGTGCCTTGCGAATGCGTGCGGGATGTAACTACTGGAGTCTCTGGCAGGGGCTTGGATGGCCGTTTCTCGCGCTTGACGTGCAGACTACCTATCATGCGATTTGAGTGCTGCCAACGAGGCGTGTGCTTCAGCGTACGAGCGCTTGCTTGGGCAATCTTTTTGTGCACCTTGGGCGTAGATTGTCGATACGGTAGTAGTTGGGGCGTATTTCCTTGGAGCTGGGCGAACTGTGGAGCTTGATTCTGCGATGAATCCTTATTCTCCATCCGAGCTCTCTTCACTTGCTTCCTATCCCACATTTCAAACTCATCTACGGCTTTTCGAGTACTGTGTAACCTTTCTCGCTCATCACGTACATCATTCCGTATTCCCGCCTTCCTCATTGGCGGACTCGAGCTCAACTCTGGTCAGCCCCCTGCTCTGCACCACAGACAGGTCCAAGCTGGTATCATAGTGACCTGACTCTGGTAGGAGGCCCCCATTCAATGGTGCAGGTTTAGGACATTCCATCGCGCCCGGCTGAATACACGGGTTGAAGACAGGCTAAGAGCAAAGTTTCACATGACAGAAAGCGAATTTGATACACCTATGTCTGATATGAGTGATAGAAACAGCGAGTTTGTTCTGGAACAGTCAGAATCAGACAGTGCGTCCAATATCGGCGGGAAGACGAAGCACAGTGGACAGATACAGACTCCAGCAAAGCGTGCGCGTGTAATAGAGGGTAGCTGTGAAGCATTGACTGCAGAAGATGTCATCCTAACCGAGTTTGAGGTGTGCGACATTTGCCTCTCCGACGAGGCCGACGATGACGATCAGTTCGTTTTCTGCGATGGTCCAGGGTGCAATCTTGTCGTCCACACGTCGTGCTACGGTGTCAGTGCCGAGGAGCTTGCGGCCGACCACTGGTACTGTGACGCGTGCCAGTCTGCCGGCAACTTCATCGACTCCCCGCACCCCGATGCCGTCCCACACTGCTGCATGTGCCCTTGCACGGGTGGCGCGCTCAAGCCCACGTCGAACGGAAAGTTCGCCCACTTCGCTTGTGCCCGGGACGTCGCCCGAGAACGGAGTTACCGAGGCCCGGACGGCCGGCTCGACGTCAGGCCTGGGTGCGGCAAGCCGTGCAGCATCTGCAGCACCAGGCAGGGCTCGACGGTCCGCTGCATCGAGCCGGGGTGCAGGTCGGCCTTCCATGTCGCGTGTGCCGACCGCCTTGGCTGCCTCAAGGTCACGCGCCAGTACAAGGGGCGCACGGCACTCGTCCAGTACTGTCCAGTGTGCACTTTAAGGACACTATGGCGACTGGGCATTCAGAGCAGGATGCCGGCATGGACCGCCGCGGATGTCAGTCTGCTCATTGAGGCTGGCGAGGGCATCCTTGCCAAGGCATCTCTCGGGGTCGACCCGGCCGCCCTCCCATACCAGGAGTCTGGGCCGGACGGGGCCCTCATGGCAAAGGAAATGTTGCGGGTGGCGCGGGCCGCGGCCGGGGCTGCCCGGGCAGAGCGGGCGAGCAGACCGCCCAAGCCGGTCAGGACTGCGCCAAAGCCTGTGCCTGAAAAGCCGGTCCCTGCGCCTAGTACCGGTTCCGCAGTACGAGACCAGCCCGAGATCCGGGGAGGAGTGGAGGTCACAGTCCAGCAGCCTCAGCCGAACCCGACGCCTCAGCCGGAAAAGGCCGCACCCCGTCCTGTCCCGAAGACCAAGGCCACTGTGGACAAGGAGGCGGCGGCCAAGAAGACGCAGGTTAAGACACCCGCCCCTCGGCCCAAGAAGCCCCAGGCACCGATGAAGCAGCGTCTGAAGCGGCGGGACTGGACTGTCGCGCTGCTCTCGCCCATGGGGGTCCGGGCGTCGTACTCGTCGCCGACCCTACAGCTGCCGGCCAGTATCAAGCTCGACGGCGCCCTCGTGGTTATCCCGCTCACGCCGCTCGCCCTGCTCCAGTTCGCCCTCACACCGCTGTTCGCAGACGAGCCTGCACGGTGCGCGGGGGAGCTGAAGCCCGTCTCTGCTTCAATGCCGACGGACAGCGAGAGCACGAGCGTCAACCGGACCACTGACCCGGTGGGCTTCGTGGCGCAGGCTCACGGGCTGCAGCTCGTGTTTGTCCACGAGACCGTCAACAATGCGCTGTGTAAGTCGCTCGAGCTAGGCGCGGCCATACAAACGCCATCCCCGCTCATGTCGGGGCCGCTGGAGCTCTACTTCCGCAGGGACAAGGCGCTCGACTCGTGCGTCGACTTGACTGGTTTCGCAGTTTATGTCATCACGACGAACCCGGACTCCGTGGGCGCGGTACGAGTAATCCAGCAGCTGGAGCACCTGGGCGCAGTGGTGGGGTCTCCAGAGGCACCACCCACAGAACAGGAGCACGTTGCCCTGGCCGTTACACCATCGTCGGCATGGTCGCCTCGACTTACCCGTTTCCGTCTTTCCCCGCCGATTTGGGCGATAAGGATATGGGATGTGCCGGAAGACGGGTCTGACGCGGGCTTCATGAGATATAAGACAGTTGACGAGATCCCCTCCATATTCCCACCGAAAATCGCAGTTTTAGGTTCGACTTCCGTTGAGTCGTCACTGATCGTCCGTGTTCAATCGGAGATAGCCGATTACCACGAGGCGCGGCGGTTCATCAATATGGGGCCGGGCCGGCTGGGATACCCCTGGGAGACCATGAACGAGGCCGGGCTTCGCAGTTTATGCGCCGAACTCACAGCGCCCAGACCGCCGGCCAATCAGTCATAAACTTTCATGCAACAACGGAGGCCGTGTTTACCATTACTGGGCATACCCATCGGGGTGACCCTGGTGCCACTCCCACGCGCTGCGGATGATCGACTCGACGTCCCCGAACCGTACCGTCCACCCCAGGACCTCCTGGGCCCGCCTGCTGTCCGCCACGAGTGTGGCTGGGTCCCCGTCTCTCCGGGGGCCGACGTCGGCGGGGATAGGGTGCCCGGTGACCTTCCTCGAGGTCTCGATGATCTCCTTCACGGTCAGGCCATTGCTGGTGCCAAGGTTGAATGTGTTGAACTTCGGTGACTCATCCTTCATATATTCGAGCGCCTTAATGTGCGCGTGGGCGAGGTCGACGACATGGATGTAGTCCCGAACGCACGTGCCATCCCGGGTGGGGTAGTCATCGCCAAATATGGCCAGCTTGTCCCTCTTGCCCAGGGCGACCTGGAGGACGATCGGGATGAGGTGGCTTTCAGGTGAATGGTCCTCGCCGATGTTCGGCAGGGCCCCGGCGGCGTTAAAGTAGCGTAGGCAGGTCGCCTTGAGGTCGTGTGCGTTAGTTGTCCAGCGGAGCATGTGCTCGATGGACAGCTTGGTCTCGCCGTACGGGTTTGTCGGCTCCTTGGGGCAGTTCTCGGCGATGGGGACGAACTCGGGGTTCGGCTCCCCGAAGATCGCAGCAGTGCTTGAAAAGACGATGCGGCCAACATTGTGCCTAGTAAGAGCCTTGGCGAGCTCAATGGCACCGTTCATGTTGTTGTCGTAGTACTTGAGGGGGACCTTGACGCTCTCGCCCACCAAAGAGTCGGCACAAAAGTGCATGCAGGCGTCGAAGCTGTACTTGGAGAGAACAGCGTTGAGATCCTCCTCGTTGCGGACATCACCGACAACCAGCTCCTTCACACGGCTGTCCACGGCGTCCTTGTGGCCCTTCGTCATGTTATCGAAGACTACAACATCGTAGCCGGTTTCAATCAGCTCGTGCACACAGATACTACCAATATATCCAGCTCCTCCGCATACAAGGACCAGTTCTCCCATGGTTGTAGAGATTTGAGTTTGGGTTGTTTTTGGCACAGTCGCGTGCAGTCTATGTCAGATCGCTGCAATGGCGGGCTCCTCGTCGCGCTATCTGCCACAGTCGCCGAGTCGCTGGGATATCTATCGGCTCAAATTCGACATCGCCGTTGCCATCGCCGAGGGTAACTGCCGGGTCTACAACGCCTCCAAGGGGGCGACTGACCCCTCCTTCTAACCCTCCTCGATTTGAAGAGATTGCCGGGCGCGGTGATCAGTGGCGAGATGCAGTGCCAGTAAGTGTGTGTGTAGGTGCGAGACGTGCGTATCGGACCCCGGTGCGCTGCTGATTGGCTCGACTTTGGCGAGGCTGATTCATCGAGACGAGACCACGGGTCAGGGTCTATGTCAGCTGTTGTGGTTGGCATGCCTGTTGGTCGGGTTGGTCGGGTGGTCAACAAGGGCGATGGATGGAGAAGTCGTCTATGTCTGCGGTCCTCCTCCGTGAATGGCTGTCTGAGCGACATGTTCCATCGTGCCTCTTGCTGGTCTGACCGCCCCTCCTGGCGTGTTAGTCTGAGGTCAGCGTGGTAACAACTAGATGCGTCTGTGTCAACCCCGCATCGAGCCTTTTGGTCCTCTGCAAATGCGAGCATAGGTGGGGGGCGGAGTGATGGTGAAGCGGAGTGCACGGCGATGCCCCCGTACACGCAGCGTTTAGACGTCTTGCCCGACCTGGCACTGCCAGACCAGCGTTTGGTCAGACTGTCAAGTCCTGAATGGTGACCATGCTGTGGTAAATGAATGAGGATGGAATAGACGGATGCTCTCTCGTGACATGAGACCCGTGCAGCATTCACGCTCCCGAGCCCAGCTCTTCCGATGTCTGCCCCCCCAGGTACTGGCCACGCAAGGCCGGCCGACTGCGGCATATGTGACCAAGTCTGGCCGGCTTGCTTTCGGACAAAGATAAGCCCAAGGCTGACAAGCTTTTTCTCGTCGTGTATTGCAGTATTAGAGACAAGTCAGACCCTCCCGAGACAGAGCATGACCTTACCCTGGACATTTATAAGCACTTGTAATCTCACTTCTGGGCATCAGCGAAGCCACTGACACCGCTGAACATCCTGGAATACATCACCCGCTTCTTCGCCTCGGCAGCGGCGATCTGGCCGTCCACCATCGCGAGATCCTTCTTGCTCAGGGCGTTCTCGGGGTCGACCTCGAGGACCTTCTCAAGGATCTTCTTGGCATCCTCGAGACGCTTGGTCTTGATATACGCAGTCGACATCCGCCGCAGGGCCTTCACGTTCTGACCGTCAATGGCGATGACCTTGTCGCACGTGCTAATAACGAGCGGCCACTTCTGCACGCGGACGTAGGCGGCGGCGATGTTGTTCATCACAGTGGCGGACATGCTGTTTGCTCTGTCAATGTCCGCGCCTTCCTCCTCCATGACGTCGTACAGGACCTCGTTCGCCCGGTTCCAGCGACCGATGGCAGTGTAGGTCTTGCCGGCCTTGAAGGCGACGTTGCCCTCGTTCTTCATCTCGTCAACGAATGCCCACTTGTCATCGCCGGGCTTGTCGTCGCAATCCCAATTGAATCCGAGCAGATCAATTTCGAAGCGAAGCACGGCGTTCGGAGGGATGGCCGGAGGAGAGCCGTTGGCGCCGTACGCCACGTCGGGGTGGCAGATGAGCTCTACAGACTCGCCCACGCACATGCTGGCCACGCCCTTGTCCCAGGCGGCGATGACGGAGTGACGGCCGAGGTCAAACTCAAAGGGCTGGCCGCGGTCCTTGGAGCTATCAAACTTCTTCCCATCAAGAGTCCAGCCCGTATAGTGGCATTCGACCTTACAGCCGTCGACGGGATGCTCCTGTGTGCCGGCGCTGAGAGTGCGCTTGAGAATAAGCCCTTCCTCGTCAACTTGGACGTAGAGGGGATCCTCCTGGTACTTCTGGAACTGTTCCTTATCAAGATCAGAGAGTTTGTCGAGAATACTCATGGTTCGTCGCTTCGTGCGTTTGAGTGTCGAGAGATCGATCTCGGCATCAATCTCCCAACCGACATCAATTCGCCGCAATAGCGCTATCTCTGTTTATCCGCTGGCCGTTCAGATGCCCTTCATCTTCCACAGCCCGTCGTTGAGGACATGGAGCAGCTTTACCGCGACCCCGGCATTCTTCTCCTTAATCTCGGCCGAAGACATTATAGTCAGACCAATGCCGAAGGGATGCTCCTTGCCGTGGGCGAAGAGGGCTACGGGGGTGTTCTCGTCGACCTCGTCCATGTGGGCCTGCTCGTTCGTGAGGCCGGGCGCCATAACGTCCGACTGGTTCTTGAGGACAAACTTGATAGCCCCGGCGTCCATCTGGAAGCGGGGGAGGATGTTAGGGTACTTCAGGAGGATCCGCATGGTGGGGACGTAGGGGTAGTGGTCAATCTCACCAGTCTCGGCATCGCGCTCACTCCAGCGGAAGAAACGGATCTCCTTGTCCACAGCCAGAAGCTCTACGTTGTCGGGAAGACGAACACCTTCGAGTTCCGCCTTCTTGGGAACCAGTTCTTCCACAACCTCCTCGAGGAGGGGGAAGTTCTCTACAAGATCGTTGCTGACCTTCTTAGCAATGCTCTTCTTAAGAAGAGTAACCTTTGACACATCGGTAGCCGCGTTAAACTTGGTGAACATGCCTTTAGCGCGAGCTTGGAGCGTTTCTCGGTTTTCCGTGTCTAATCTGACAAAACAAATACTCTCTGGCCGTTTCATGGAATCAGAGCTCCCAGCAGAGACTGCAACCCCGCAATTCACCGATGATCAGCTGTTGCAATTCCTCATGCAGGAATTGGACTTCCGCCACTGCACCAAGACTCTCAAGGTCCTTCAGGAGGAGACGGAGTGCATCTACAACCCCGTTCAGCAATTTGGTGATATGACACGCTTAACAGCACTTCTTAACCTCGGCGCAATGGTCTCCCGCGAGATTCGCGAGGCCAGCCTTGATCGCACAGATCAAGCTGTGAGCAAGCTCCGCGAGCAGCTGGCCAACGTCGGTCTTCTCCCCAAGGCCGCCGTAGAAGTGCACAGTGAGGGCGACATCTGGGACGAGCTGCCAGACGCCGGCACTAATATCCGGTACCAGGAGGGCCTGGACGTCGCCGCCCTGTCGAGCCCCGAGGAGCAGCAGCTCGTCGACCTGGGCTATTACTCACCCATCCCACCGTCAGCTATTGTTGCCGGCACCCTGAACAAGCTTGTCGGCCGCCTGGCCCAGTCCGACGTGGACTCGTTCGAGGAGGCGCAGTACCAGACGGTCATCCTCAGGTCGTACCACCTCTGGTGCTCCCCTGCAACGCTGCTCGATAAGCTGATGCAGCGGTACGATGTGCCCTGGCCCACGGGTGTCGACGGCCTGCTCGAGCCCGACGTCTTTGAGCGCACGATCCAGCGCCCCATCCAACTCCGTGTTGTTAACTTCATCTCCAACTGGGTGACGTACTACTTCTCCGACTTCAACGACGCGCTGCTCGAGCGGCTATCTGCGTGGGCTGAGACGGTCGTTGGGCAGGACTCTATTCCCCTCACGAATAAGCTGCGTGGCGCCATCGCCAGGCGCGTGGCCAAGCCGCTGAAGCGGGTGCTCACGGTCGCGGGGGACCACCCCTCGCCCCAGCTCCCGCCGGGCATACCCGCGTCGAAGCTCACACTCGCGGACGTCCCCGCGGTCGAGCTCGCCCGACAGCTCGCGCTCATGGTGCACGAGAAGTACGCCGCTATCGAGACCACGGAGCTCCACAAGTGCGCGTGGCTCGAGTCCGACGCCCGAACCCTCGCCCCGAACGTCGTCGCCATGCAAGCCCTGTTCAACCATATTGCATCGGTCGTCTCGACCGCTGTTGTCACTCCCGAGCGAGCAATCGCCAGGGCGCGTGCATACCAGTACTGGGCCGCCGTTGCGACGGAGCTGAGGGCGCTCCACTCCCTCGACGGGCTCAACGCGGTGCTTGCTGGCCTGTCGAACGCGGCGGTCTACAGGCTGAAGCAGACACTGCTGCAGGTGCCGAAGCGAGTGCTTGATTCAGTCAAAGAGCTCCAAGATTTGACAAATCCAAACGGATCATACAAGAACCTTCGTGCTGAAATCAAATCTGTTGGAGATCCAGTAACACCGTATCTTGGAATGTATCTGAGCGATCTGGCCTTCACGGAGGAGGCCAATACAGACCTAGACGACGGCCTGCTCAACCTGACTAAAGGCCGGCTGGTCTCCAACATCATCGGCGAGCTCGCCAGCCATCAGGGCTTCGGGTTCGCGCTGCTCGGAGTGGAGGCAGTGCAGGAGCTCATCGAGCGGGCCCCCGTGCTCACGGAGGAGGAGCTGGACGCCGCTTCGGCCGAGAGAGAAGGCCGGTGAGGAGGACTTGGCGTAGTTTGTATAGTAAATTCAGATCATCCTAATCTCCGAGTTTAAAGGAAGATTTACGATAATATTTAGCCCCTATGGTCTCTCCCGGCTCTCGCCACCGCCTTCTTAACCACCAGCGTGGGCGCGAGTTCGAGTAACCGGCACTTGGCGCCGTCCCACACCCGTTGCGGCACCGTGCGGTCCCTGAGGAGATCATCGCCAAAGAAGCTCTCGTTCCCACTGCTGTCGCCGGCACTGTTGATATTCCCGCTCACGTAAACGCCGTCGTTTCCTATGAAAAACGACACGCTCGTCCCGGGGCAAACATGCAGCAGCGACCCGCGGTGGACGGGCCCCAGGTGGCCAATGGACGCCTCCAGCTCGCCCACCCCCAGCTGAGCGTTGGAGTTGTCCCCCCTCGCGAACCATGCGCCGCCGTCGCTCTGAAGGAAGAGGGACCCGGGACCGAGGGTCACTTTGGCGACGGTGAAGGGCACGCCGAGCTTGAGCGGGCCGGGTAGGACGGGTTGATCGGAGGGGAACTGCTTGCTCTTGTTGTTACCCGCGACGACGATGCGGCCGTTCGAGGCGAAGACGGTGGCGTGCCCCCGTGTAATCACACCGTCAACGGGGAACGGGAGCGGCTTGGGCGATGACAGGAAGGGGCAGGGGGGGAGGGCAAGCTGGCCATCCGGGTTAGACCCGCAGACGAAACACCGGGTGCCGACGAGGATGAAAGACGAGTAGTCGGACGACACGACCGAGGTCACCCTCATCCCCTCGGGCAGGGCGACCGGTGTAAGGACGTCGACGCTGCTCACACCCAGACAGATGCCGAGACAGCCGAAGAGGTTACACCCGCACGCGGAGAGGGTCTCTGGGCGTTGGGCGAAGGTCGACTGGTGGCCGGACCATATTTCAAGGATATCGGCAGAATCTGGGATCTCCTGAGGAACTACAAATGATTTTCTATTGCCACATATCGCCAATGCCCCATGATTGTTGCTACCCGAAGCAAACCACCCAGCCAAAGTGCGGAAAAACACTGCATGGGGGGCGACCGTCAGCTTAACCACGGTCCCCGCCACCTGGACCTTCATTGGCCTAGCTACCACTGGGTTGACCGTACCGACCCCCAGCCTGCCATGAGTATTCTTCCCCCACGCCCATATGCCGTTCGTGGTGAAGGCGAAGACGGCCTCATGACTTGCATGGACCCGAATGACCGGGGGGAGGCGGACCCACGACGGTGTCCTCACGAAGGGCTCGGTGGATCCGAGGCCGCACTGGCGGCCGACGTTGAAGCCCGAGAGGAAGAGGCGGCGCGTTGACGAGCAGAGGAGGATGTTTGTCCCGTCTGAAGCTAGTGTATAGGACATATCGCGCATGTTCTTCATGTACATGCACGTCTTTCGGCAGAGGAACTCGAGCTCTGGCCGTTGCCGGTGGGATAGAACAGTGGAGAGAACTGAGAGGGGCATCGATAGGAGAGACGGCGTCGAATTCGGTGGAGGCGCCCGGCTGCGCCCTATTTTAATGCTGAATGGCGCTGCGATAGGGCATGGCGCGGTCATTGCAGGTGCAGGTTTGGGTTGTTCGCCCTTCGTGAGGCGACATGCCACGCATCACCGCAAGGCCTGATCACCCGTGTCAGCGGATCGGTCAACCGCCCGATCAATCGCACGCACCGTCCAGCTGAACACCAAAAAACTCTTTAAAGCAGAATACAAAAGCTTAAAGCACGAGGCAGCCGCCACCACTCTTCTTGGCGGGCTTGGTGGGGTTCTTGGCCTCCTCCTCGAGCACCTTGGTCGTCAGATCCATGAAGGTCTGCTCGACATTGATATCCTCCTTGGCAGAGGTCTCGATGAACAGGCAGCCGAACTCCTCGGCAAGAGCCTTGCCCTCCTCATCGGAGACGGCGCGCTCCTCGTCGAGATCGGACTTATTGCCGACAAGGATGAGGGGAATTTCCTCACCGGCCTTCTCTTTGACTCGAAGGATCTGCTCGCGGAGGGTACGGCAGTCGTCGAAGGAGGCAGAGGACGTGATGGAGTAGACGAGGACGAAGCCATGGGCGTCACGCATGTACTGGTCGCGGAGGGACGAGTACTCCTCCTGGCCCGCAGTGTCGAGGATGTCGAGGAGAATGGCCTCGCCATCGCATTCAACCTGCTTCTTGTAGAAGTCCTACGTGAGAAAACTAACTTGGAAGAAGGCAAACCTGGATTGTTGGGTCGTATTTGGCGACGAACTTGCCCTTCACGAACCTGACAGTCATAGCACTCTTACCAACACCACCGGATCCCATAACAACTACCTTTGCGGACGAAATCGCCATCGTTTCGGTTTGTCTTTCGCTGTTTCGTCTCAGTCGGTCAGAGTCGTTGAGTGTGTCATAAAGTCAAAATCACGATGACACGCAGGTGACTCAAAACCGGCCCTCGCATCCAGCTAGACTCCTATTGTTGTTTCGCCATTCGATTGATGCCGATGAGTGCTTTTGATTCGCGACTTCCCGACTTGATTCGAGTTTTTTCCACTTTTACAAAGCTCAGGCGTGGACTCTCTCGACAAAAAGATCAGGCCCGTACTGCACAGATTTCCCAAATGGCCGGACCCAGCCGGGGAGCCGGGCCAGCAGCTCGTCCATGGCGGGGGGAATCACTGGTGACCTCGAATACAGGGATACAGTTACCTCGCCATAAATGGAGTCGAGCTCGACCTCGAAGGTCACAATTGACCCAGCAGCACCCACATGCATCAGTGTCTTGGCTTCATCGGCTGGCAGTGTCCCGACGTAGCTCTCATCAAGTGACGTCCTAAGAACTGCCGACTCGGTCGGAGTTAGAATCAGGCCCCAGCGAGCGTTGACGGAGTTGGAGGCCGTCGTGTCAACAACGATGGTGACGATCTTGTGCCCGCTGACGAGATCAGTGGCGACCTTGAGCTCTGGCGGGATGAAGGTCGACGGGGCCGTGGGGACGACGTCCAGGGCAGCAGTGTGGAGCGGTCTCTTTGATTCAATCAAAAGATCACAGACATCAGACTTAGTGAACGCTATCCCTAGGGACTGGAACAGGGGAACGTAAATCTCGTCAACGTCGGTGAGTCGCATGGAGCACAGCTGGACCGTGTCGACGTCATCCTCTCTATAGTGCCCCATGAGGACGGTGGCCGGCCGGGCATCGCTGTACTTGAAGGGGGTGAAGGTGAAGCAGCCTAAGAGGCACAGGAGTGCTGCGAGGGCCAGGGCGGGCTTGGGCTTGAGGAACAATAGGGCGGGTACGAGCGAGAGGATGGGCAGGGCAGTCAGTAAGGGGATGAGAGCTGACACAATCAAGTCGGCCTTGACTTCATAGAGGCCAATGCAACCGAACGACTCGATGACGAGGTCAAAGAGCACGTTATGGACTAGCACAAACGAGACGAGGGTCGCCAACACGTTTCCATACCCAGTGACCGCCGGTACGGCAAGGGCTAAGGCAGGGAGGAGGAACAGAAGGGCCGTAGCCATGTGGAGTCGGGCGCATAGGGCCGCGACGAGGGAGAAGCCCAGCCCGGCTACGGAAGTCATCAGCCTGAGGTGGCCACGGGTGACATGGCGAGGGCGGACAAGGCCCACGACCAGTGTCACGGGGCCGAGGAGGGTGGTGGTGGCGGTGAGGACGAAAGAGGGGCGGAGATACCAGGAGAGCCGGAGCATGGGGCGAGTTGAGAGGTACACGAGGAGAGCACCGGTCAGCGCGGTGGAGAGTAACACGGCAAGGGCCACGCCGAACGCCCATACGGTCTTCTTCCAGTTTGAACTCATCAAATTGTGCAGGATAATGGCAATGTGCACCGAGAACGCGCCGACAGTCAACAGAGAGGCGAATCCCCACGGGAGCAGGACGAACATGCCCAAGGCAGATTCATACGGTGCCGATGGGTCGGCTGTCGTCTTGGCCTTGGTAGAATCCGAGCAGTGGGACTTGAGGAGTTCGAGCACAGTGGCGCCCACGGCCGCCACGGATCCAGCGCTCGTCATGGCTGCGCTGTCGTCGCGGGTGTGGTAGATGTACCCATTCTTGAGCATGACAGCGTCGAGGGTGGCTAGGCCGGCCTTGCGGTACTGTGACGTGTCAGTATCAGATGAAATCACTCCAGAGGTAAATATATCGTGCGCCAACCCGTGCCCGTTGATCGGGGCGAGCGGGGTGACCCCCCTAAAGGGCCGCAGATGGCCGACGCTCGCCTTGCTCTGGGCGGTCAGATGGGGTCGACCCCCAGCACCCATCGCCTCGAGGTTGAAAACCACAGAGACGTTGGCCACAAGCGGGCTAGTGCGGACGAGATGAGAGCCCTCGAGGCCGGTCTCTTCGGCCGAGAGCATCGTAAAAACGAGCCCGTCTTTGCCTACGAGGCTGGGGTTGGCGGCTACAGTGCGGAGTGTCTCAAGAATCGTCAGGGACTGTACCAGGTCGTCGCTGGACCCCGTGGAGTTGTAGTGCGAGTCAAAGTGGGCGGACAGCATAAGGGCGTTCTGGCAGGCATTGGCCAAGGCCGGGTTGTGAACGGTTACAACAATGGCCTCCATGTCGCTGTAGCAGTTGGACATGTCGTCGTCAAGGGACCCATCCGCGATGCCGGATCCGACGAGATGGTGGGTCTCAATGACAAGAACGTTCGACGTGGGGATGTTGGCGAGGAAGAAATCGACTGCAACGCGCCAGCTCGGTGTTCCCCACTCACGAGGCTTGTCGAAGCTCTGGAGCTGGCCCATGACTCGCTCGGCGTCGAAGCCAAAGGTGGCAACGCTTTGCTGGGCATGCTGTATGGCCAGATCGTCCATAAGTGTAAACAAGCGGCCAATAAAGAGGCAATACAGCAGAATACCGCTCAGCAGCAGCAAAAATGCCCTCATACTGGCTCAGTTGAATGCGATTGGAGCCATGAAACATGTCACCGCATAAAGCATAAATCGCGCCGGATTTACGTAAATTACACTCACCCTCCCTTCACGAGTCGAGTGACTCACTCCTTGGCCCGGGTCTGGTGCACAGGTACACGTGCAGCTTTGTGGAACGCACGACAACGTCCGGCCCGGGCTGGGCCTTGACCTCCTTGTGCCTGACCTCCCACGGCAGGTGCACCGTCGAAAGGTGGTTCATACGCTGTTCAGGCGGGGCTTGTGAGATTGAGATGAAGAACCCGTTGGGCTTGAGGACTCGGTAGACCTCCTGGAGTGTCGCGGAGGCTCGTACGAAGGAGTCGCTCCCGCACAGGACAGAATCGAGCGTCCCCTTGTCTATAACCACGTCGAACGTCTCTGAGGGGTAGTACAAGTGCGTTGTGTCCATCACGCTGTGCTCTACAGTTCGCCCTTCTGCTCTGTTGGCCGCTTTCGTCACGGCGGTGTGAGAGAAGTCGATGCACGTCAAGTTATGAAATCCCTTGTCGAAGAGAAGCCGAGCTAACGCCGAAAGACCGCAGCCAAGGTCCAGGATCTCGCTCTCTGGACGAAAGAACGGGTGCACAAGCTCATAAGCATCTTCCGCGGAAAGAAGCCACTCGTCAGCAGTATTCTTCATCTTTGAGAACCTATCATCCCAGTATGCCTTCTTGGAATGGTCAAGTTCTTTGCTGGGGTTAGTGTCCATCCATGCGCAAATCCGGCAGAACCCTACTTTTGACGTCTGGAGCCAGTGAGTCCAGCGTATGCGTATCAGCTACGTCATACAGCGCGTGCTGCTCGTCTCTACTCGCTCGAACGAAGCGCTATGAATTTATGAAGAATAACGCTCACCCGCGCTCCTTGTTACGGAAAATGGTCAAGTTGGACTGGAGCGGACCGATGGACTTGTCCAAGTCCTCCTTCTGCTTGATAATGGTGTCGATCAGGCCATCGAACGCAAAATCTTCGGGCAGAGCAGTGAGGCTATGACGATAGCGCTGGTGTATAGGTCTGAAAGTCAACGCGCCGTCTGCTTTCGCAATAAAGAACAGAACGTGCGCGTTGTGGATCGGGACAGGGTTTTCTGGTGAAGGCTTGAAGAAAGTGACGTCGTAGGCATCCTGGTCCTTGAGAGTGGTCTTTCCGGACTCAATGCGGTATGAATAGGTCACATTCCAGGCCTTGATCCTCTCCTCAATTGTATTCTTGTGTTCTTCGTTCATGATGATCTGTGTTGGAGGCAAAACTGCGGGGTCCCGAGCGCAGTTGTCGGGCCGCCAGCCGCGAAACCCGAATAGGACCGGCAGCAGTACACAACAGCCCTGTACGCGGCCTTGCCACCGCTCCAGCCCCAGCCTTGACATCATCCTTTATGTACATGGGTCAAACAGGGGAAATATACACCCCTCGCTCTCTAAAACAGGTCTGCGGGGAACAGCCACCGCCTAAACGCCCCCGACGGGTCCTCCACGGTCTCCTTCGTCCAGGAGGGCACCGCCTCCACACGAGACAAAAGACGCGTCACACAAATGTAAAATGTAAACAGCGCAAGTAATTCACTCGGCTGCGAGTTGTATGGCGCGCATAGCCGCTCAAGAGGCGTCACAGCGATGTTGAAGTGCAGCAGGCGGGCAAGGGTCAGCGGCGTGAGCTCGTTCACAGTATGCCGCGCCTTCTCCTCGAGTGCAAGGAGCGCGCTCGTGTCCACGTGCGGCGACAGTGAGGGGAGGGCGTCATGGCACCGGCACAGCAGCAACCCCGCCGCGTTCGCCGCGACCTGGCCAAGCTTTAGCCCTGTCGCGTCGGACGGCGCTGAAATCGGCCGGGACGCCCTGCGTGGGTCGACCAACGCCCTGGTGACGACGCTGAGGGCGAGCAGGCTGACGGGGAGGGGCTGGGAGGCGAAGTGCTCCATGGCGGTCACGGCGTCGTCGATGATGGATGAGTCGAGGATCGGGCCCGATACGGAAAACTTCGTGTCATCGGAATCAGATTCACCGTCTATGTCTGCAGATTTGACTCTATCGACGTCGAACTCGTCCCACAGCTGCAGACCGCACTGGTGGAGGATCTCAACATCGGCGCAGATATGCATCTGGACCATCGAGAGCACGAGATACCCGACCATCAACTCCCTTGGATCAGAGTGGGCTTTGAGACAATCTCTGAACGCCTGGTGCACCTGGTGGAAGGAGGGGGCGTCATCACCAGCTAGGAAGGCGTCCAGCTGGCCCAGGACCATGTCCGAGAAGACAGCATGCTCCTCCTGGGGCAGCTCTAGGTTCGGTTGGGTTGGGGGTAGCAGCAGGTGCACGAGGTGCCGGACCAGTGTCGCGTGCGACGGTTGGTCGAACGACTCGAGGATCTGGGCGATGAATTGGAGGGCGGGCACCCTGTTGGGGGGCCCGACGAGGAGCTGGGTGACGACCGGGTTGACGCAGACCTCGGTGAAGATACGGACGAAGGCGGGCATCATCTGGGGAATGGGGACGGAGGCGAGGTCCGCGAGGTACGCCAGCCAGTCCTGCACCTCGTCAACGTCGTAGTTCTTGAGAATCGTGCGTATGTGATGGCAGACGGCTGACAGGAAGGGCACCATGGTCTTCTCGACAAAGAAGGCCTTGATAGCGTCGTGGTCGAGACGGAGGAGCCGGAGTGTTATCACACGGACCCCGATCCTAATCATTTGATCAGGGTGCCGGAAATAGCGGATCGCCTCAGTCAAGAGCGGGAAGTCCGTGACAATCTCGACGGCAGGCGGCTGTTGCGTGGTAGTCGGGGTGGCCGGGTGGGTCTGGGGCTGCGTGCTCACCCGGTTGAACAGCACCAGGGGTACCATGTCGGCCTGGAGGCGGATAGCGATCATCTTTAGCAGCGATACGTAGTAGGAGACGAGGTCGTCGTTCGCGAAGAGGGCGGGGGAGGACAGGATGTTGTTGATGTACCCACCGTTGCTCAACAGCGAGTAGATGCTCGTCGGCTGCTGCAGGCCGGTGAACAGCATCGCCAGTGTCACCAGGCACTGCTCCTTGAGCCGCATGAGACTGGCCTCAGTGCACATGATCGAGAGGGCAGGCAGGGGCTCCATGGTCTCGGCGGAGACCATCTTAGCCAGCCTCTCGCCCGTGTTCCAGTGCCGGGCCCGGACCTCCGAGGAGGGCGGGGGAGACTGGGCGATACGGGCGTCTATCTGGCCCTGGGGCGTGCGAAGGGAGTTCATCCGGGCCCGCTTGACGTGGGAAGCGCCTGTGGGGGTGGCTAACCTGGGTCCAGGGTGCGGGGAGGTCATCACGCGGGTGTTTCTCGCAACAGGGGCGACGTTCGCAGAAGGAACGTAGAGCGTGGCAGGATCCTTCGTCAGAATGAAGGCTATGTACTCTCTGAACCCAAACTCATCATTCATGGCGTCTGTATCGGCTTCTTTCTCAAGTTGAACAAGCGTTTCACCAACATCACGAAGGGCGTCAGCGATAACCGGAACATTCTTGTCTACGATCTTTGAATTGTGCACTAAGATATCATGTAGCTGTTTCAGGCGCGCTTTAGCCGATTTTGCCTTGCCTCTCCGACGCCACATCCTGTTTGCAGGTGCGATAAAATGCGAAGTCCACCTGAGGTCATCTAGTGGGTTATAGGGCTTCAGGCGGTAGTCACAGCTTCAGGCGTGCATGCATGATGGTATGCTTGCGTTGACTCTTGCGCAGGTCGGACAGAACTGGCACAACTGACTAGCCGTGCGGGGGCGTCTGGGGGCGTATCATGGTGAGCCAGACACATCACATCAGTGCGCGCTGTTTATTGGTCTTTGAAAGTCATGTCGGGGTCGGTCAACACAGGTGTTGGAGCGAAGGTGGAGCATGACCGAGCGAGGGGGAAGTTGCCCAGCGATAGCAATTCGCCACAAATGACTAAACTGATCCATTCCACATCCCCTGATTGCTGGCACCAATCTCCTGGCTCCTGTTATGGATCATCCTTCCTGACGGAGTTTCCCCAGCTGGCTGACAATGTCTGCAATGTTCTGAACGCTCGTAGACAGATCATGCAGCTCCTGCTCATGGAAATCAACCTGAGCGAGCCGATCGAGGTGTTCGTCGGTGATCACGAAGGGTCGGGCCTCGTCATGTGAAGCAAGCTCCTCGTTGATGTCGGGAAACGACACATTGAAACGTATCTGGTCAATAGCGAGGGCTGTTTGTGTTTCCCGCAGGCGGTTCATCTCCTTCATGATCTTTCGCGTGTTCATGCCGAAAGCCCTGCATTCACCGGAATTAAACTTTGTTTGGAGGTTCATAAGTGCTTGTTCTACCGTTTCGAAATCGCTCATTGTTACAGTGATCTTCTTAAGCTTATGGTTGCTTCCACCAAAAGTTTCGCCAGAATAGACCACCCTGCACAAAACACCCAAATCCGCTCAGCTTTAAAGCCTATTCATCGTCTTCCTCGCTATATTCCTCCTCACTCTTCTCCTCGCGCTCTACCGCCTTCCGCTTCACCGGCATCTGCTCATCATCCTCGCTGTCGCTGCTGAAGCCAGCCAGAAGCTCAGCCATCCGGGACCGCCTCGCCTCGACGTCCTCCTCCGTCTCGTGCTTCTTCTTCTGGACCTGGACCTCCTTGGTCTCTCTGACGAGGATGCGGTCTCTGAGGCCCTTCACCCTCTTCTCAGACTGACGCTGAGCGAGCATGTCGTCCGTGAGCGGGTTGATCGCAGCCAGCGCGCCCTTGTATAGCCGCGTCTCGACGTAGAACCCGCCCATCGTCGGCTTGAGCATGTCCTCGGTAAGAACATCCTTGAGCCCCAGATTCGTCAGGTCCTTGGCCGTCACGAACGTCATGCCGTCGTAGCTCTGGTCCTTGTCCGCCGCCTTGTCCATCTCCTCGAGCGTGGCCTCCAGGGCGGGGCACCACTCAGGGACGGGGCCCAGGTCAGGGATGTAGTAGACGCCCATGTCCTCGCGGTCCATGGGCGTGAAGATCAGACCCGAGTCCGGGAAGATCTCGAACGAGTTGATCGTCGTGTCCGCGGGGATGATGGCTGCGTGCACTTTAAGGTCATTCTCCAGCTTCCAGACGCGGACTTGGGTTTTGTCGCTGGAGACGACGCTCGTGAGGTCCCCGTTGGTCCTGTACCTAACCGTGTGGATGGGGAGGTCCCGTCTGTGGTCGGCCATGGCGAGGGGACCGTTCTTGGAGGCGCGGAGGTCGTACACGAGGACCTGGCCCTCGGAGGTGCCCACGGCGATCTCATTGCGTCCCTCGCGGACGGTGACCGAGGAACAGCCGATGATGCCGTGGTTTGCAGTGACCCCGCGGCGGAGGACGTCCTGTCCGACCTCCTTGGTGGCCACAACCTGGTTGAGGCGGGTGTCGACGCACGCTACAGTGCCGTCGTCCACTGCTGCGACGAGCAGTGGGAGATGGGTCGCGTGGGCAAGGCAATTGACGCCGTCGCCATCGAGGACGATCTCCGTGTCGAACTGACCGCGGTCCAGGTTCATCTTGTAGATGGAGTTCGCAGAGGAGCCGGCGTAGAGGCTGGCAGTGGGCTTGATCAGGTCAAGGCAACGTCCCTCCCGGGGGATACGCAGGCGATGCAGGCATTGCGTCTTGACGTGGAAGTCGATGTAGCGATCGCGGTAGAGGGTTACGATCTTGGACCAGTCGTCGCTCACGAGTCTGAAGTCGATGGTCTCGTAGTCAGTGATCTGGTAATGCTTCATCGTCATGTTGTACAGATCAAAGTAGCGGATCTGGGGCTTGTACATGCCTGTGCCGATCACAAACTGCTTATCGCCCGTGATTTGGATCTTACTGCATGATACAGGGAAGTTGAAGTCCTGAATGAGGTCGTTGTTTTCAGTAGGAGCAACGGCGGGCGCTTTCCCGCTCGTTTTCGTCGTCTGCTTCGTCCTTCCCTTCTTCTGGACAGCGAGATCGTATATACTCACGTTATTCCAGTGGATCTTGCGCGCCTGCATCGTTTAGCCCAATAGCGATCCTCAACCTTTCGTCGCAACACCGCCCACAGTCGACTGAGTCATCCGCCCAAACAGGCTATGTAGACGCACTATGACAGGGCAGTGGACCGCCAGCACATTCCCACAGCAACCGCGCGAATTTAAGTCTGGCTTCAATAAAAAACGACCTACTCCTTGGCCCTCTTGGTGACAGTGAAGCTGTCCGATGTCACATGGCCCCCGGACCTCTGACGCTCTCTGAGCTTCCGCTTGAGGCTCACAGGCCCTTTGAGACCTATGGTCATCGAGGTCGACGGCGGTGCGAGCTTCTGAATGGCAATGGACTTGGCGCGACCCGTCATCGCAGACAGCGGCGCCTGGGTCCTTTTGAGTAAATCAAACGGCGCTGGGTCAGGTGCCCTCACGTTGCCCCACCGGTCGACCGGCTTGGACAGCTTGTTGGCCGCGAGCTGCAGCATGTTGGCGCCTCTGCTGTTGCGGTAACAGCGACGGAGCTCACTGATGGGTTTCGGACCGAACTCGATGGGCTTGTACTCGAACGCGACTGTGCTATCGACGAAGTACGGCTGCACGCGTCCCCCGCCGACCTCGCGGTGCAAGGTCCCTGGGAAGATCGCGTAAGCGTCGTCCAGGGCCATCGGGTAGATGTAGTTCGCCATCATCTCGCCGCTGGACGTGTCGATGAACTCCCGCGGCACGGTGAGGCGGCGCATGTACCCGTGGAGGCTGGGGGGGCGATCAGGGTCCAGCGGGCCCCACTCGGCCGGTATGTCGAGGGCCGTCTGCCGCATGAGGACGATGGGGATGCCGCGGACGTTGCGGGCGGCCTCCTCAGGGGTGAGCGTGGCTCTGAGCTGAGCTTCCTTCGCCTTGAGCGCCTCCCTCTCGATAAACGGCAGCAGCGCCAGTGCCTGCCACTCGAAACGCGCTCCGTTCCTGTCGAGGGTGAAGTTGTTGGGGTAGAACTGCCGCAGGACACCCGTGGCGTCGACCATGGCGCCGTAGTACTGCCCGGGGAGGGTGTTCCTCGCCGTGTACGGCGGCAGCACGCTCAGCAGCTGCTCGAACGGCAGGGGCGCGTTCTCCGAGTCGCCCGCCTCCTCAGGGAACAACAGGGCGTTCGTCCCGTCCTCGTTGCACCACAGCTTCCGTTCTGTGATGAGGTCCAGGTCCGACATGAGGGGGGCGTAGTGGTAGGGGAAGAACCACTCCCACGACGCCACGCGACGGTGGTAGTAGGAGAACACCCACTGCAACCCCCTGGCGTATTCCCGTAAAAGGTTGTCCCGGTAGGATTCGAACTCGGGACTACGGGTGTTCCAGCCAAACTTGGCCTGGTAGTAGCGGACCTGCCAGTCCTTCGTGCCGTACCGCACTGGCTCGTCGACGTAGTGGTTGGCGTACAGGTCGTCCGGGGCGTCTACGTCCACCGTGCATGGGTAGACGGGCTCGCCGTTCGGCTGCAGCTCGATCTCGGCCCCGAGGTTCCGGGTCTTGCCCGCGAGAGCGTCGTACAACGCCTTATTCGCTTGCTTCTCGCCCTCTGGGGTGATACCGAGCTCCTTGAGTTTCCGCACTTTAGGGTCCTGCCCCGCCTGCTTGGCCTCGAACCCCCGCCCCTGCTTGTAACCCGTGACAATCTTCTTGACGTGCTCCTCCTCGACAAGTGTGAGGCCCTTGAGCATCCCCGCCATCTTGTCGAATCTGATTTGACCGTTCGCGGTGATATACGGATCAGTGCCGATGGCGTCCTGGAGGTAAGCAGAGTATAGGTTGACCAGCGTGCCCACAGCCCCGCTACGGATGTCCAGGCCTGGGATGTGGGGCAGGAAATCATTACCCGACATGAAGCAAAGGAGCACGAAGTCGTCGAGGATTCGCTCAAAGTCGAAGCCTGGGCGATCGCCGTTGTCCAGGAGCTTGCCGAACTCCTTCTCGAGGTACTGCCGGAAGACCCACACGTGCATGAACTGGAAGGCCTGTGTGAAGCAGAGACGCTGCTTCGCCCCGGAGGACGGCGGGTTGAAGTCGCAGCTGCCGTCAGTGTGGCCCATGCGACCGCACCGACCGCATTTGTGGCGTCCGCGGTCGAACACGACCTCTCGGATGATCGAGAAGTTCGGCTCATGCGAGGCAAGCGAGAGGAAGATGAGATCGGCGTCCATGCCGTAGATGCAGTGCCTCTGCACCGCGGGGGAGTCAGTCTGGCTCCTCTGCCGGCGTATGTGCTCGAATATCTTATGCTCTCCCTCACCAGGCACGGAAGCGTCCGACAAGATCACAGTTACGCCCCGCCACTGTTCGGACGTCGACAGCTTATACCTGATGTAGATCTCAAGGGCCTGGCTCAGATTACACAGGAACTCCGTGCCTGGAGTGATCACGTTGGAGTCGCGGCTGGACTTTTTGCTCCACTCCTCCGGCAGGTCGATGCCTCGGGCGGTGCAGGCCTCCTGGACCTTCAGCTTCATGCGCTTGTTTTGCTGTGACTCCTGGGCTGCTACGAACCGCCTGGCCCGCTGCTGGTTCATCTTGGCCCGGGGAGCAGGGCCGTCTACCGCCATGTAGACCAGTTTGCGGGGCTTGACGATGCCGAATAGACGGTCAACGTAGAGAAAGACTTCCTGGAACACCTCGGCGTCAGTCTTGGGGGCAAGCTCCTTGAATTCATTCTCGGGGTGGAAGCATGGATGAATGAGCCCGTTCATGTCGAGGTAGAGGGCGTCATAGTGCTCGGGGCGGCCGTTACGCTCGGGGAGGTTCTTCTGTTGGTCCCATATTCGAGGATCGCTGTCAAATGGGCGCGTCCAGGATGTCGCTCCGGGCGCCATGATGTGCTGGTCTTCTACAGCATCTTCAACGCAAGCTGGGTATCTATCCAGCAGCCATCTGCGTAAAGGTGTCTAAATGAGCTGAAACGTACTTGAAGAATGCGGGAACGCCCATTAGAGAGCGTGAATCAGCAGGTGGGCGGCGTTGAGTCGCCTGAGTCGAGCATGATAAGGAGCCAGCACTGGAACGGCCCTGGATGAACGACGATCATGCCTGCCTGCCCAACCACGCATGCTATAGCCAGTACCAGGGCTCATTTTAGTGTAGCGATACTCTACCTTCCATTCAACAGAACAAAGCCCATACGCTTTAAGAAACGACAATCGAATCGTCGCGCCACATATTACCCTCACCGGCCGCTCATGTTCTCATCTCGATCCACCTGTACTCACCGTACTCCTGGTAGTCCGCCTGCATGTGCCACTCGCTCATGCTGAACCTCACAGCCGTCGGGCTGAGCTGGAAGCCCTCGCACGTGAGGATAGCGCTGTCGTTAATGATCTTAGCGGCTATGTAGTCCGGTATGTGGATGTCTGAGTGCATAACATGGACGAAGCGGTGTACCAGCGAGTTGAGCACCTTCTCGGAGGGAATAACAGCGACTGGGGTCGATTCGTCGCCAAGCTTCAAGCGGTATGTGTGGTCTGTCCGCACGTGTAGGAGCTGGGCGATATCGACGTACTCGCCGCGGGCTAGGGCGAAGTCAAGCGGGTGCCAGCACATTGAAGCAAGGGAAACGAGCTCCCGGATCTCAAGAATAGTATGGTCTGTATGCCGCTCAATCAAGTCGACGATCCCGATGTGCTGCTTTTCAGCTACTATGAAGGCAACAGCAGAATCGACAGAAACAGTCGCGCCATCGATACACACAAAGCGCTCGCGAATAAATGACTCATTTGGGTTTGCTGATGGAACAAAGCGACGAAACTCTGTCTCCTTGAGCGGAACTGGCTTAATTGCGCAGTTCATTTCTTGTCGATGTCGTCGTGTCGGCAAAACTGCTCCAGCCCATCTCTCGGCCGCTGAGCTCCACCCATCCCAACCCGCATACAACCGTCCCTAACCGGCAATTTACAATAAACCCCACTAGCTCCTGGTCATCACTTGAACCACGTCCTCGTCGGCCAACAGGTGGTCCCGCCCAACCTTCTGCGGCTGGTGCTTCACACTGCAGCCCCACACATACGCATAGTTGAACACGTCCATCATATCCTTGTGAATCCCCTGGCAAATGTTCGTCGTTGTTGCACCCGAACGAAGAATGACCGGCTCGTCAAGATCAGGCTGCTGTCCCCTGGGCTTGGTGTATACGCGGACCAGGCCTAGGTTGCGCCATATGAGGGCAAGGAGATACTGAAGGTTCATCTTGTTCGTGACGGACGTGCAGATCGAGAACGGCTGGCGCGAGAAGTAATCCACGGCGTCGATGCTGACGTTATCAATCTTATTGTACACGTAAACGCACGGCATGTAAACCCGGTTGCCCTCGAGCACGTCAATCAGCTGATCAACGGTCGCATCCTCTCTGAACAGCACGTGTGCGTGGTGGCACTTGTGCTCATGGCTCAGGATGTTCTTCACCATGTGCTCAGTGACGTGGGTGAGCGGCACAGTGCTCGTGAACTTGATCCCGCCAGTCTTCTTGATGTCGATCGTGATGTCCGGGGGCCTCGTGTTGAGACGAATGCCCATGGTCTCCAGCTCGTGGGTGAGGAGGCGGCGCTGGGTGTCACCCTTCGCGGCGTCCATGACCATGAGGACGAGGTCGGCGGTGCGGGCGGTGGAAATGACCTGACGGCCACGGCCCTTGCCCACGGCGGCGCCCTCGATGATACCGGGGAGATCAAGGAGCTGGATCTTGGCCCCATTGATGTACAGGTTGCCGGGAACAGCTGTCAGGGTGGTGAACTCGTAGGCGGCGGCCTCGGACTCCGTCTCCGTGAGGGTGTTGAGGAGCGAACTCTTGCCAACGGACGGGAAACCTACAAGAGCAACCCTAGCACTGCCACTTTTCATCACATCGAAGGACAGGCCGTAGCCCTTGGTCTTTTGGGAGCTTTCGTCAAGCAACTGGGTCCTCAAGCGAGCTAGCTTGCCCTTGAGGAGGCCAATGTGATACTCTGTGGCTTTGTTGTACTGAGTACGGGCTATTTCAGCCTCAATGTCCTTGATTTTCTCTGCCACGCCCATCTGTTGCAAAGAGTTATATTTCCGATTTACTGTACCATAAGTGGACCCGTTGCAGGCTCAGAGTCCATATCGCACATATTCGCAGTTGCCTGGTCTGTTCACACTGCCAGGCCAGTCACCTCGGCTTTATTAGACGTCCGTGCCGAAATACCTGTCGCCGAAGTCGCCGATACCAGGGCAGATGTACTTGCGCTCGTCGAGCCCGTCATCGATCTCGCCAGTGACGACGCGGATCTTAGGGAAAGCGCTGCAGAAGGCGCCGATGCCCTCTGGGCACGAGATGAGGTTGACGAAGATGATGTGCTCTTCCTTCACGCCGTGGTCGAGCAGGACCTTTACCGCCGCCATGGCGGACCCGCCGGTGGCGAGCATGGGGTCGAGGAGCAGACAGTGCCGGTTGGCGACATCCTTGGGAAGCTTCTCGTAGATCAGGACGGGAAGGGCGGTCTCCTCGTCGCGCTGGATGAGGATCTTGCCGATGCGGACATCCTGGATGATGTTTGACAGGGCCTTCTCCATCGACTCGCCGGCACGAACGATCGGCACGCCGCAAATGTCGCAGACGAACTCTGCTCCGACGTATGGAAGGCCGAGCGGCGTGGTGATAGTCTTCTCGCGGAAGGGAAGCTTCGCTAGCGCCGCCTCAACGAGCATAGTGATCACACGATTACTATCGAAGATGAACTTGCGTCTACTGGTCTCACTGCTTCTGATGGAGGCGAAAAGGGCACGAACCTGCCCATTGGACGGGAGGACCTCGACGTTGGGATGCATCTGCAGATTAATTTCGAATTTTAGGAGATACGGCGAGGATCTCAGCAGTTTAAGCTCAGAATGACGCGCGCCCTCATCATCCGCCTCCCACCTTGAGCGTCAGAAAGTGAGTAACCCAAACACCGCACTCCAGGTTGACCTCACAATTGGGAAGACGAGCTTAAGCCAGTTTAACCAGTTCACTGGAAACTCCCTCTGACAACGCTGTGCACAGTTTCCTCGAGGTCAGCCACATACTCCTCCACGGAAGGCACGTCCACCAGCCCATCCGACGTTAAACTGCACGTTCGAGTCACATCGAGTCCAGCCAAAAACTTCCGATCGTGTGAAACGATGATCACTGTGCCTTCAAATGCGTTGGCAGAGGCCATAACCTCTGTGACGGCCTCTGTGTCCAGGTGGTTCGAAGGCTCGTCCAGCACGAGGACGTTTACCCTCCTCATCGACAACAGTGCCAGAATCAGCCTGGCCCTGGCCCCAGGGTTCATCTGGGCGATCGGCGCGTCCATCTGGTGCAGTGTGAGGCCGTAGCTCAAAGCCCGGCTGCCGCCTTCGAGCCTGCCCAGCCCCGTCACCGCGCAGATATGGTCTCGGGGCGACAAGTTCCTCGGCAGCGTCTGGTGCTCCTGCATGAGGTTCCCGAGCCGCAACTCGCGGCCGACTGAGACAGACCCTGCGAGAGGGGGGATGGCGCCGACCATGGTCTTGAGAAGGGTGCTCTTCCCGACCCCGTTGAACCCGATGATCGCAATACGTTCGCCGTAGTTGATCCGGGCCGAGATCTTTGGAAGTGGAAGTTTGATTTCCTCTTCCGTATCTGGATTGAATCCAATCTCGATATTATCCAAGATTATCGTCGAATCAAATCCGCTGCTTTTGATTGGCCTCAGGTTCAGCTTCAGGGGCACATGGTCGACAACGGCCTCAACCTTCTCCTCGGAATCTCTCAAAACCTGGATCGCCGAAGCTTTCTTGAACGATCGACCAGATCTTTCCCGTTTGAAGTCACGCAGGAGTGTGTCATGGTCTGTGCCCTCGTATCGCGTGCCGGCTGCGGCCTTGTGCTTGAGATTGTCAGCGACGGCTGTGAGTCGAGCGTGTCTCTTCTGCTGCGCATTAAAAGCAGCACGCTGGTGCTCTTTCGCGAGCTCCTTGGCCGCCATGTAGTCTGAATAAGCCGCACCCGACACCGCGAGGCCCTTGGTGAGGCAATCGATCTCCCACACTCTGTTGCAGACAGCGTCGAGGAAAGCAGTGTCGTGCGAGACGATGATGCAGGTCTTGCCGCAGGATAGCACGGTCTCTTGGAGCCATAGGATGCTGGGCAGGTCAAGGTGGTTTGTTGGTTCGTCCAGTAGTACGAGATCAATGCTCGGGCGACGCAGCGCGAGGGCTAGGAAGGCGCGGTGGGCGCAGCCGGGGGAGAGCTGGTTGATGGGTGTCTCGGCGTAGTTCGCTATGTCCCAGCTAAGCGCCTTGCCCGCGCGAACGTTCAGCTCTCGCCACGCCTCCTCCTCTTCGACCGCAGTGCCGCTCCCGTCGTCCATGGCCACCACCGTGTCAAGGAGCTCCTGCACAGACATCTCTAGCAGCTCTTTCTCATCGTCCGCGATGTCTGGGAAGAGTGCGCTCCAGGCCAGGGTGTCTTGAGGTACGTGGACAACGGCATCGCCCGCAGGATGGCTCGTCAGACGGCCGCTGATCTTTCCTGATGTTAATGTCCAATATGGGGCTGTTTCTGCGTTGTCATTCGAACAGGACTGGCGTATGATGTCCATCATCGTGCTTTTCCCAGAAGAATTTGGCCCTACGAGGCCTACACGCTCACCTTCGGTCAGAATGAAAGAGGCCGAATCAAGCAAGGTGCTGGAAGCAACACTAATGGAGACTGAAGCAAACCGAAGCATTTCTGTCTGTGACTTGTGTGTGCGAGTTCGGATCTACTCGTCATGGGTACGACTTCGCGAGTCACGTGTTGACCGTTCTTGAAACTATGTCATTCATTCTGTCGCTGTTACCCTAGTATCCGACCCAGATCAGCAAGTCCTTTATTGTTGCGCCAGTCTGGTCACACAATGCCGTTGATGACGTCGAGGTGACTGAACGGGTCGAGGTCCTCCTCGGCCCCGAGACGCCCGCTGGCCCTGACATTGCTGTGAGGGAGCACCACGTCCTCTGAAAATCCTCCTTGTTCACGTACCGGAGCCCGGATTGGACGCTTCCCATGCTTGGCAAGCCAATTAAATGCGGCGTCGTCTGCTATCTTGGATGCGTTTGCGCTATTCTCGCCGAGAACTGGCTTCTCGTCATATCCAAAGGAAAATCGGTCCTTGCCCTCGTGAACGAACGCGGCATCATTTGCCTTCGGCACATTAAACGAATCTGTGCTTGTGTTATAGAAATAGAAGCTTCCAACAACGCCAGATTGATCCAAAAGATCCATTGCTTTCTGGGAGCTCTCCGGCGTCGGTTTTTTGATAATCAAATGATTAGCTTCATTCGGTGTGTTTACATAAGGCCTGCCAGTAGCTCTTGCTGTTGCCTTCGGTGAGCAAGGCGGCTGCGAGGTTAGTTAGGCAGTTGCTGCAGCGAGGGGTTCGCCGCTTGCCTTTTGATGAACTCCGAAGTTGCCCCGGGCTAGGCCCGCAGCGAGTTAGCTTCATTCGGCTGAAGTTCCAAGCCCAACAACACGGATGTTTACAATCAGCACCTCAACGGCAGAACTACTTCAACCCCAACGGCAGTGTGTCTCCGCCATGGCCACCGCACTTTAAGACACACGGCCGGCACATGAACCCAAATCCGGCATCAACAGTCCGATTTTATTCCTCCGAATCGTCACTAAACGAGTGCGCCGTCTCGAACGACTCATTGCTTGCATCACTCTCCAATATCATCAAAGACTCCACAGCATCGTCAGTATGCCCATGCGGGCCTCCCGCGTCAATATCTGACCCCGACTGCGTGTGCTGGCCGAGGGGTGGGCCTGTAAACGCCATGGTCACTCCTGTGGGCGGCGGGGTGGGCGGGTTGGGGGGAGCTCGGTGGGGTGGGCACTCTAGGTCGCGCATTTTGGCGATACTGCGCATACTCCTGGAGCAAGAGAGGCACACCAGCCCGCCTACGACAATTGTGGGGATGCACACACAGCCGCAGGAGATGATGAGGGCGCCTGCAGCAATGAATGCGATGATCACTTCAGAACGTTCATACCACGTCGTAGATGTGCTAGCTCCCTGCAACAGCGCCTCGTCGGCCTGAGCTAGGGAGATTTTTGGGTGGTTATGGCCATCCATTTGAGGTGATGGAATCGACGCAAAGCGGCGGTGATTATCAACATGAGATAATATGAGATGTGTAGATTGTGCTTTCTGCGGCAGGTGTTCTGCAGAAGCGCCCATTGCACAAAGCAGCATGATCACCAACAGAGCTGACATCGAAAAGGCGCCATGCGAAAAACTATGGCGACACGCTGGTTGAAAACAACCCCTGAACATCCATATCCAATCTCTGCGTGTTTCGCAGAGAAAACCCGACATTCAGTTGTTGGAAAGATAGTGCCGGTCGATCTGCGGGAAATCGAGTCAATCTCCAGCCCCCAAGATCTATTTAACACCTCACATGTCCTCCTCGTCGTCCTCCTCCTTGACGTCCATGTCCTCGACGTTCTCCTCGACCTCCTCCTCTTCGTCCTCCTCATCATCCTCATCGTCGTCAATCTTAGGCGCGAGATAGTATGTGATGAAGCCGAGGCCCTCAATATCGTAGCTCACGGAGAGGGGCACGGCGTTCGAGAGGGACAGGCGCACCCGGTTCGAGAGCGTCGTCGCCTTGGTGAACGTCTGCAAGTACCGGAGGGCAAACGACAGCGAAACGTCGTTCTTGCGGTTGATCTTGACACCCTCGTCGAGCCCGTCGTCCTCGTCGCCCGAGGAGGAGGACCGTAGCGAGATCGACCCGGAGGCCTGCTCGCCGTTCACGCTGAACTTCACGCAGGACGGCTCGGCCTCAATGGTAACGGCGTCGCCGAACTGTGCGAGGTAGCGCATCTTGTTCTGGAAGGAGGCGGAGTCCATAGAGACGGTGACCTCGTACTCAGTCTCGGGCACGCCAAGGGACTCGGCGTCGATGTCCATCTCCTTCATCTCGAAGGAGACGACGTCCTTGCCGTCCTTGGACTCGAGGATGAGGGTGAGGAAGTCGTCCTCGTCCTTCTTCCGGATGGTGACGCTGTCGTCGTTGCGAGCACCTTTGAGAATCTTGGACATTGTTACAAAGTTGATGCCAACCACTGTGGAGGCATCGCATCTAAAGTGCTGGAAACCATCGTCACAAAGAACGAGATGGAGCAACGCTACGCATGAACTGTCCATGCTGTGAATTGTGATGCCCGTAGGGGAGAAAGAGACATTCGCTTGGTTCACAAGTTCTTTCACAGCATCAAGAATGCGCTTAAGAACGCCAGCTTCTTCAAGGAGAGCTTCAAACATGAGTTCTCTTTTTCGCGCACAATTTCGCCCGATCCTTAAAGTGCGAAATGACTTTGCCGAGTCAGGCGCAGATAAGAAGAAGTTTTCCTGCTGAGACTCCTCGCAATACGTGGTATGCATGATGCACGATTCGAAGTTTGGCACAGTCGATCATCCAACAATCATTCAACCCGCTGCTATCCCATGCATCCGGTCAACCGCAATAAGTTTATAACAAGGCCTGGACCCTAGTCCTCGGCCGTATATAGGCTATCCACACTCACCTCGTCCCTCTGGACCGCCGCCTTCACCGCCCGGATCTTCTCCCGCAAGTGCATGTCCGTCAGCTCCTTGCTGGCCTCCTCAAGCTGCTCCAAAAGCACCACAAGACGCCGCAACACACGCACCACATTCCCCTCATACGAAAAGGGCGAACCGACATGGTCGCGATCCGGATTGGCGGCGAGACACGCGCTCAGGTCCTTGCCCTCGGCCCAGGCTCGGACGACGGGCACGCAGGTAAGGTGCACGGCGCGGTGTGCAAATTCTTCGCCCTCGGCCTCCAGTCCAGCACGTGACATGGCCCCGCCGATGGTTTGGGCAGTCGCTCTGACTGAATCAATTGACGCAATCAAAACCTGGTCCTTGGAGATTGGCTCGAGGCTACGCATGTCCGTCTCATCCACCATAGTCGCCAGCAGCGCCGCGGTCTGTCCAACGGTCAGCTCCCTCGTGGCGTTGGCCAGCATGACCTCCGTAACGAGAAGCTCGTTGGCGGTGTTAATGTTGCGGGCAAAGGCGCCCTTGTAAATCGGTGTGTACGTCTGATCGACGAACCCGAGCTCGCGGAGGACTTCCCGCATGCGTTCGACGGTGGACAGAAGGACGGTGGCGGTGCCTTGGTCCACGACGTGGCGGAGCTCGGTCATGCGGGTCTCCCGACGCCGGAGCTCTTCGTATCCGGCAAGCTCTTTCCGGACACGTGAGAGGCCGCGAGGGTCTTTTCCGGCATCGTTGACTGTGGTTGACCACATCTTACGAACCTCGGTAACAGCGGACCCCAGCGCCTTGAACCTCGCCTGGTACGCCTCCACCTCGGGCCCGCCCTTGACCGTGATAAATGGCGAATCAGACGCGCCGATCCAGCAAGACCCGTGGCGATCGAACGGGGGTAGCGGCTCGAACAGGTCGTCGAGCTTGGCCCCACGATGCCGGTCGAAGGCCTTCCGCTCCTCCTTGCTGAGGTGGACCTGCGCCACCGCCCGGGCGACTGTCTCGAACATTCCTGGCCAGTTGCTCTCGTCCGTCGCCTGATCGGCGGGTGGGACTGTGAAGACGAAGTTCGACACATGGGCAAGATCTTGGATACGGATCTTTTTCAATAAAAATCTGCTTCCAGATCCAGTGTATGGGCCAATACCGGCCTCGTCACAGCGGACGACGACGGCGAGGGTGCCGAGGCCGTCGTCTGAGACGACCAGACCCCAACCCCAATCCTCCGCCCCGACAACGGCAAACACACCGCGGCCGATGAGTATGGACTTCTGGGGCGACTGGGCGATTGTGTCGGATCGCTTGGTCTTGACCGCTCGCCGACCCCGCTTGGCCTTGCCTGCTGCCTTGGCGGCCTGGGCTTTCGCCAGTGCGGTCAAGGCGGGTGCCAGGGCACGCTGGGCCGCCTCTCTCGCCCGGACAGCCCCCTCGTACGCCGCGAACAGGGCCGTCGCTGACTCTGTCGCTCCATGCTTCAGCCTCATTGTCGGGGCATACAAGAGCGCGTTAAACTGCTCGGCCTTTGTCTGGGCGATATCTCGCGTCTGATACTGCAGGAAAGTCTTGTTCAAAAGCCCTTCGAGGCCGCTATCATCAGTTGATGTCATCATCTTGAGTAGCGTCGAGTAAGTCATGTGGAACGACGAATCAAGGTTATCCGCCGCTCCGGCAATCATTGCGCGGCACTCTGACTCAGAAATAGATTCAGAGATCATCGTAATGACTCTTCCAAAGTCGTCAACGTTCCTCCGACCCGCCCGGCCGGCCATCTGGATGTACTCGCCGCTGGACAGGAGGCGCGTCTTCACACCGTCCCACTTGGTGACCTTGGTGAATATCACGGTCCTGGCCGGCATATTGAGGCCCATGCCGAACGTCTCGGTCGCAAAGAGCACTTTAAGGAGGCCCATGCCGAAGAGCATCTCCGTCAGCTCCTTCATCGTGGGGAGCAGCCCGCTGTGGTGCACGCCGATGCCTGCCTCGAACACGGGGAGTGCCTCCTTGATTGTCTCCATATCCCGTGTAGATGCGGGTAGACGGTCAATGGCGCTGGAGTAGATTCGCCGAATCATGTGCCGCGTGCCCTCTGTCACACCGATCGCGCTCGCCTGGGCCTTGCCGGGCGAGTTCTTGAGCGCACGGGCAAGCGCCCTCGCGTTCTTCTCCACCTCGCGCTTGCTGAACGCGAACACGATGATGGGCAGGCCAGTCTTGTCCTTCTCAGCCTCCCCGCGGTCTGCCGAGAGATGCTGAATGATCTGCCGCAGCTTATCCATGTCCGTCCCCTTATTGCCGCTAAAACTGCTCAACTCAACTGGAGTCACTGCCGAGTCATGACTCGACTTAACTCCGTGAGTTCTAGCGATGTAGTCCATTGCTGTCTGGAACCCGGCCTCGTGGAACCCGGAGCTGTCCTGAATGCACTTGAGCTCTGACACGGCCGTGCCGGACTCTCCGGCACTCCGGATGGGGATATACGTGACGAGTGGAGTGGGCCTGTATTCCGTGTAAATCACGTGGCAGGGGAAGAGCTGGATCGGGCGTGCGTGGCCCATCAACGCTGGCCGATCGTGCAAGCTCGCGATCCAACCCGCGAACTGGGCCGCGTTGGGGATGGTAGCCGACAGGAACACGCACCGTGTCTCCTGCGGCAGGTGTATCATGGTCTCCTCCCACACCACGCCCCGCTCGGCGTCCCGCATGTAGTGCACCTCGTCGAACACCACCCACGCCATGCTGCCGACGATGTCGTCGCCCCTGTAGAGGAGGTCGCGGAGGATCTCGGTGGTCATCACCACAACCGGTGCGTTCGGTGCAATGGACGTGTCTCCAGTCCGGAGGCCGACGTTGCCCGCCCCGAACTCGTCGGCAAGGTCCTTATACTTCTGGTTGGACAGCGCCTTGATAGGTGACGTGTACACTATGCGCTGGTTGTTCCTCAGGGCCTGGGCAATCGCGTACTCGGCCACCACGGTCTTACCCGCGCTGGTGTGGGCCGAGACGAGCACAGACTCGTTACGGGAGACCGCACTGATTGCCTGGACCTGGAAGGGGTCAAGCTCGAAGGGGAACTCCTTGGCCATGTCTGTGGGCCGGGGGAGCGTGAAGACGGCATCGTCCTCGGGGAGCTGCTCGACAAGCGAACGCATGGAGGAGGGGAAGGCGACTTGATGCTTGCATACCTTGCGTTCATCGGTAATCTCGTAGCCTCGGGAGTCGTAGTACTTGTCCTGCTGCACATCGCGGATTACTGGCTGGTTCAGCTCGATTCTAAGTGAATCCTTTGAGGAATGTGCTCCGGCTCCAGTATCCGAGTTCGATCTCTTCTCCTCTACTGAAACATCGGTAGGTGCTTTCCGTAGGACCGGCCCAAGGACGTCTAGGAGGTCGTCCATTGCGAGTCGGCATAAACTGCGTCGTACTAATTCAGCCCGAGCATGACCCCTATGACGCCCCGCAATGACGATACAGGGTGCTATAGAGTAGCTCCGCCCGCCATCAGCCAGTTCAGGCGATTTATGTGACATGTATTTCGGACAAGACATCAAGAGCTGTTTCCCAGATCATCACTATTGAGCGCGATGGAGATACTGAAATATGATCCTGGTCACCGTGACCTTGTTGTTTGTTCAACAAGCCGCCCCAAGGCTGCCTATCTCTCTCCTCTTACGCAGATCGATGTCCAATACAACTTTTATGGGACAAGGCTCGCTTCTACCAGCGCCGACGGCTCTCTAAGGATATTTGATGTAGAAGACGGCAAGGAGACGTTGTTAGAAGAGCTCCGGTCGCATGCTGGGCCCGTGTACACCGTGTCCTGGTCAAACCCCCGCTGCGGCAACTACATTGCCACGTGCGGTGTAGATAACGACCGTGGTCGCCTCGCCATCTACGAAGAGGTCTCCACGGACAGCTTCAACCTCGTCCACCAGATGGACGTCGGGGCGCGGCTCACGACGGTGCAGTTCAGGCCGGACGACTTTACTACGGAGCCCCGCACTGTCATCGCGTGCGCCGGTGAAGAGTCTAACGGCATTGGAGTGTTGTACTTCGTTGAGAAGACTCGGACTGGCTGGAACACGACCATGCTGACAAACCTGAAGACGGGTCCAGCCACCGCCCTCTCATGGGCCCCGCCCGGCATTTCATTCACTGGAGAAAGCAACGGAATCGCGAGTGTCGCGCTGACTGGTGCGAACGGTGTTGTGCAGATTATGTCAAACAACGGGAGGGAATGGACTGAGGCGGACGTGCTCCCCATGCCCCGCCGCACTGCTGGGCGGGACGTATCATGGGCTCCCAACATTGGCGTCACCGTGACCCAGATCGCCGCGGCAGACGGCGAGGGCGTCCGCGTGTTCAGCAGAGACCAGAGTTCATTTGAGGGCTGGACCCACACTGAGCTCCCCCTCCCCGCGGGCGCTGGGGAGGTGTGGTCACTCTCGTGGAATCAGACGGGGACGGTCCTGGCCGTGGCACACGGGGCGAACCGGGTAACCGCGATGGCCATGAACGTGTCCGACGGGCAGTGGGTCGAGGTGTCGAGCTTCGAGGGATGATAAAGGAGACGACGAGGGAGGACTGACTCGAGAATTTTGACTGCGCGGGAGAGGTTCGAAGAGAGCAAATCATGGATCGCAGCATGCTAGGAAGCTCCTCGAGCAAGCTTAGGATACGGCAGCTCAGCGACAAGCTCGGTTCGCTTCAAGCTGGCCTTGAAGACGAGAAGATTGCCCGTCGCGACGCCGTTGAGACGAAGCTCCATGCTCTTGATGAGAAGCTCACCAAGACAGCTATAGCTGAAGAAAGCAAGATGAAAGTCCTCAAGGATCAGCTCGCGAAGCTCCAGCAGACGCTCCAGGAGGAACGCCAATCAAGAGACATCTTTAGTGAACGGAAAGCCAAAGAGCTGAGCCTCGTCGAGTCATCTATCACTCTCGACATGAACGTAGAACGCCAGGCCCGCAAGGATAGCGAGGCTAAGATCCTGAAGGCCATCGATGAGCGCGCCTACGCCCATCGCCTCGAGCTCTCCAAGGACCGCAAGGGGCGGGAGGAGCAAGAGGAGAAGCTCAACAAGCAGCTTGCGCAGGACATTATGCAGCTCTCCGACAGTCTTGATACTGAGCGGGAGGACCGGGAAGAGAAGTACCACGCCATGATTGGGCGCCTGCAGAGTGAGATCCAGACCGTCACGGAAGCCATCCAGGCCGAGAGGAAGGTCAGAGAGGAGTCGGAGCAGACCATGTTCAAGATGCTGGAGGACGTGGCGACCCGTATCCAGGCCGATATTGCCAAGGAGAAGGCCGACCGGGAGCAGACTGAGGAGACGCTGCTCCAGCTGCTCGAGCGGACATGCCAGAGTGTGGAGGTGTCGCTGAGAGGAGATTAGGGCTTAGAGGTATAAACTTTACATTACGGTGCATCCCTGTGTCATGTGTTGTTACCGGGATGCAGTTGTCATGAGTCCCACCAAATCAATGTTAGTAGCGCTTGTGCATCCAAATAGACGCTAACAATACAACGCCACTCATACGAGGTCGGCCAAGAATTTATCTCTTAGACACGGAGGATGCGGCCCTTGATCTCGTCCATGGTGATGTCCGAGAGATCGTTGCCCTGAACCTCAGTCATGATGCCAGCGAACTGTCTTCTAAGGGACTCCTTGGAGGAGGCATAAACCATCTTGGAGCGGATGGGGGCGCCGTCGGGAGACCAGAAGATGAACACGATGCGGGACTTGGCGCAGCCGTCGTCCTCGTAATCAACGTCCAGAATGCCGTAGCGGGCGTCCTTCTCGGGGAACTTGGAGACGAATTCCTCGAAATCAGCGTCGGGCTCGCCAACAGCGTCGGGGATGATTTCAGTGAGGTCCTCGTTGACACGGAAGGTGGCGTACTTGTACTTCCGGGACATCTTCATCTCCTCGTAGATCTTCACACAGGCTTCGCCAACAGAAACACCGCTCATCTTGCTTGTTTGTATGTTGTCTGTATATTTTACGTTGATACATGAGCGCCTTTAACATTTGCTCGACGCTTCACCTGGCCGATGTCGGAAGAGATTGATCCGTTCGAAGCTGCAATTGACGACCTGATCGTTCAGGATAAGGCTGAAAGGGCCAAAATCGAAGAGCTGAAATCGAAGACGCCCGAGAAGCCCGAGGAATCAAAGAAGGCCGAAGAAACGGACAAGAAGGCTGCGGATCCTGCCGATGAAGATGCAATGGCCGCGTTGAAACAGATGCTAGGCAACGGTCGTTCTGACGTCAGCGACGAGCGCCTCGCCGGCCTTGACAGAATGATGCAAGATTTCCAACAAGGTATGGCCCTCTTCGAGACCCTACCCGAGGGTGAACGCAACGCGCTCGAGCAGGATTTCGAGGAGTCAATGCGCGCCAACATGGAGCAGATGATGCAAGGCCCCGAAATGGAAGAGTTCATGTCCTCCATGGCCAACCAGATGTTCAGCGCCGAATCAATCGTGCCCTGGATGAGCAAGGTCGCCCCAAGGTTCAAGAAGCACCTGGAGAAGAAGGGAGGCTCGTATAAGCCCGAGGAGCTGACATCATACAAGGCCCAGTTAGGGTGCATGGAGCGCATCCTCAAGCACTACGAGACCGCGCCGTCTGATGTTGACACTGCCTTTAAGCTGCTCGAGGAGTTGAACACGTTGGGTGATATGCCGGAGGATTTCCAGGACGAGATTGCCGATATTCTCGGTGAAATGGGCATGGACGGCATGGGCATGTGAGCATTCTAGAGTTTAAATGGACATAGCTGGGCAGAAAGTAGTCCCGATTCGTTCAGTGAGCTCAGGCGTGTATCTGGTCGTGTTGCCCCGAGGCGATCTTGAAAATCGACATATTCAATCGGTCAAGGACGGTCCGTCGCATCACGAGACAGAAGAAATGGGACAGGGACCTTCTAGTGCAGAAACGATGACCGAGAACGCTATCTATAAGGAGCCTGTTGAGAATTGTGTTGAGGATAATGTCGAGGAGGTCGTGAATGATGACGAGTAGTTTTTTCTTTCTGAAGCCATATTGAGCCATTAAAAGACACACCAGTGGTTAAGCGCGTGTATGGAGTAACCAGAACGGACCTTTCGTCGAATCACTTTCTGATCAGAAGACGCATGGAAGGTAGATGTCGTGGTGTGCACCCAATCCATCGTCGAACGCACGGCCACACTCTTGCCATTCCTTTACAACAAGTACTACTTTGTGCAACTGTAGCACCGCCGACACTCACTGTCCAGGCGTGTCGGCACCATTATACACACGGAGCTCGGCTGGCCACATCCTCTCGTAGTCGGTGGGCGCAGTCGGATCCAGAAAGTCTGAGAGCAGCAGGTTAGACTCGTGCTCCAGCAAGGACGCGGGCGAGAATTCGGAAGCACTCCCCGCAGAGTCACGGATGGACTCATTGATCTCTCTTGGTAGCGGGGACTCGATACGATAGCCTGATGCACTCAACACGTCCTCTACGTATTGGATCGCTGCCCTGAGGTTGACGCCATAGTCCACCGGCTCGGGCTGCTCACGACGGGAAAGGGGAACTGTTACTAGCGAAGGAGTAGCGGTGATCGATCCAGACGTGCCAATCGTCGTAGTGACGGGCGTGTTCGGAATTTCTACAGGCTCCGCGACCGGCGATTTCGGCGCAGCCTTCCTACCGCCTCTTCCACGACCACGTCCGCGTCCTCGCCCTCTTCCAGTGCCTCTCCCACCACGCTTTGTCGCCGGCTTGCCCGCTGTTGCCTTCATACGAGGAGTATATGGCTCTTCGTTCGTTGAAGGAGAGCTTGTCGCCGGACCAGGATCTATTCTGCCTCCACTGACTGAGCGCGTTGTTCTCCTCTGTCCACGGGCCCGCATTGCCCTGGCTCGTTACGGTATGTGTCGTGACAGTATTATGCCCGCCAGATCTCGGCCAGATCGATGTGGCGGGACGATCGTTGACCATCTCAATTGGCACCCTCCAGGGGGTCTAGGCCCTCCCCAGAACTCACGCAGCGCCACTTCATTTTTGCGCTTTTTTTGGTGGGATGGTGATCTCATCCCACTTTCTCCGGAAATGAGTGCATCGACTAATTTGGGGTAAACGGTGCTGCTCAGGTGTTAGCCTTGGGGGCTTTCTGGGTCTATCAACATGCATCCTAATATGAGCTGACGGAATCGAATCTTGACCAAATTTTGGCGATTTTAAGGAGATTTACAGCCACTTGGAGATGGTGACGCACTTGTCGATGCCGTCCTCGAAGGAGGTAGCCTCGGTGTACTTCAGGCCGGACTCCTTGAGGATCTTGCGGGCCTCGACAGAGTCAGTGCCGTCGAGACGGATGACGAGGGGCACGTCGATCTTGACGACCTTCATGGCCTCGAGGAGGGCTCTGGCGACCATGGCAGTCGACACAATGCCGCCGAAGATGTTGATGAAGATCATCTTCGTCTGGGGGTTCTTGGAGACGAGAGCAAGGGCCTCCTGGGCAGTCTTCTGGTTCACACCGCCGCCGAGGTCAAGGAAGTTGGCAGGCTTCCCGCCAGCGAGCGTCATGTAGTCCAGCGTGGCCATGGCGAGGCCAGCACCGTTGACGACACAGCCGACGTTGCCGTCAAGGGTGACCCAGTTGAGGTCGTGCTTCATGGCCTCGAGCTCGAAGGGGTCTTCCTCAAGGGGGTCGCGCATCTCGAAAATATCGGCGTGGCGGTACTCAGCGTTGTCATCGAAGTTGAACTTGGCGTCAAGGCAGATAGCCTTACCCTCGGTGGTCTCGGCGAAGGGGTTGATCTCGACCTGGGTGGCGTCGGTCTCGATGAAGACGTTGTAGAGCTTCTGGATCTGGTCAGCAGCCTGGGGAACGCTCTTCTCCTCGAACTTGAGGCCACGGGCGATGTCCATTGCCTGCTCGGTGCTCATGCCGGCGTTGATGTCGACGGGGAACTTGAGGATTGCGTTGGGGTTTGTGTGGGCGACAGTCTCAATGTCGACACCACCCTCGGTGGAGGCAATGACGACGGGGCCTCCATAGGCGCGGTCCATAAGGATGGCGAGGTACATCTCGCGCTTGACGGGGGCAGCGTCCTCAAGGTAGACGGTGCGGACGAGACGGCCGTCGGGGCCAGTCTGCTTGGTAACGAGAACCTCGTTGAGCATCTTGGAGGCGAGCTCGCCAGCCTCCTTAGCAGACTCAGCAAGCTTCACACCGCCCTTGTAGCCTGACTTGAAGACGCCAACACCACGGCCACCAGCGTGGATCTGCGACTTGACAACAAGCTTCCCGGAGCCATTGGCAAGGACCTCCTTGGCCTTGCGCTCGGCCTCAGCGGGCGTAGCGGCGGGCTCACCAATCATGGTATCAACACCAAAGGACTTGAGGAGGCCCTTGGACTGATACTCGTGAATAGACAGATTTCTAGCAAATTGGGTAATCAGAGAGCCCTTCGCGGTGAAGTTTGAGAGCATTTCTCCAGATGTGGCATAAAGTGCACGACAAAATTTCTAGGCGATCGCAGTGGCTACGGACGAGTCGGGCTCTTTGTTCGTTCTATCGCTGGTTAATGCGGCAGGCATCACTTTTTTGAGCATCAGAGGGCAAGGTCAATCATGGTCAACGTTGAACGTTGACCGCGGCCGACTTCTCCCATTGGGAATTAGAGAGACTGCCGAAGGGGTCGTGCTATGCTACTACTCACGGGATCTCGCCTGAATTGGCCAATCGTGCATGTATCTGGCAAATTCAGTCGAGTCCGCGACGGATGAACTCAGCGCAGTGACATGATGGCAGTAGTTTTTAATCTGACCACTCTGTCGATCATACCATTCAAGGGCAGATCCATCTATCAATACATATCGCGT
This sequence comes from Carpediemonas membranifera, assembly GCA_019828565.1. Classification (NCBI taxonomy): domain Eukaryota; phylum Fornicata; genus Carpediemonas; species Carpediemonas membranifera. Next base: position 668,164 of record JAHDYR010000007.1, read on the forward strand.
TACAGTCAGACCTCGGTCACCTCGCTGAAATCATCGAAGTCCTCGAAGTCGCTCTCAAACGTCAGAGAGCGCACAGAGGTAGGGACAATAGACACGGGCGTATCAGGCACCACAGACCGCCCAGACCGTCCCGAGGTGGCTGGACTGGCCGACCTGAGTCCCGACGACGGCGTCGCAGTCTTTCCCGTACTCGCGCTCGGCGTGGCGGCCGATGATGATCTCAAGGCCGGCGAGGCGTCGGGTTTCTTGGCAGACTCAGCCAGGGTCGGGGTGAGCGGGATGGAGGCCTCCCTGTCCTCTGATCTGGCACTACTGCCTGACTTGCTGGGCGATCTGGGTGGTTTTGACGGGGACAGGCTCGGTGAGTTTGACGTGTTCTCCGGCTTGAACGCGACTAGATCAAGTAGCTCCATAAACTTCCGCCCGAGATCATCATACTGCGTCTGGCCCTTGACCCTCGCCCGCCGCCTGGCGTTCAACGCTGCAGAGACCGCCGACAACGGGGAGGCTGCGGCCTTGACCGGGACCTGCGGTGTGGCCTTGGGGCCCTCCGGCACCCTGCTCGCGTCCGCCCTGGTCACGGGGGTGGGGGAGATGTCCCGGGCCGGCCTGGGCTGCGGCGTCTGCCCGAGCAGCTCGTGGGCCACGCCTGCCGGGGTGGGCGGGTGCGCGAATGCCCGCTGGTCCTGCCCGCCCGCAGCCTCGGCCCTACTGACGACCCCGCCCTTTGGCCTGGGCTTGAGCGGCGTGTCGGTGTTCACCAGCACGATCGGCTTGGGTCCGTTCGGATCCTGCGGCTCGACCACAGGGCACTCCTGTGGCTCTGTGAACTCGTCGCCGTATGAGATCAGGACGGGGTGGCGTGGCCTTGGGATGGCCGACTGCACCCGGCGGACCGGGGCCTGGGTCGAGGGCGTCGGGGTCTCGAGCATGGCCGGCTGGGGAGAGGGCTTGAACACCGAGGTCTGGACCGCCTCGTTCAGCGCGTCCCTGGCGTGCGCCATCTTCTCCCGGCGGGACTTGACCCGCGCCCTGACCGAGCCGGTGGCAGGGGAGGATTGGGGTCGGGGCCGGTGGGCCTGGGCGGGCGGGTGCCTGGCTGTCTTGGTGGGTCGGGGCTTTGTCATGGCCGGGGCGACCTTCTTCGCCCTCACCATGGGCTCCGGACCTTTGGGCACGCCTGCCTTCGCCGCACGCCTGGGCTGTCTGGTTCGCTCAGTAACCTCTGGAGGCGTGCTCGGCTCCTCGGGGCTCTCATAAACAACAGGGGTCGGCGGTGTCTCGCCGTCCTCGTCCACCCGCTCCATCGTCTGCCCGGCCGGACCCAGGGGTGAGCCCTTCGCCGTTTCAAACTTGGTCATGGTCCCTAGTAGTGAGTCGTCGATCGGCTGGGGTGCGGCGGGGCTGGTTGCTTTTGCCTGCTCGGTGATCATGCGGCAGAGGAGGCTCTCCTGCTTCAGTGCACGGGGCCGGTGGGAGCTTGATGTCGCTGCGGGCACAACCGCCTCACTACCGGCCTCACTTGTCGCTACATCCAGCCCTTCCCCCGCTGTGTTCGAATGGAGCGTGACTGTCAGTCCAGCCCGCCTCATTGCCTCGGTCCGGTCGGACTGGAGCTGGGGCTGGGGGGCCGTGGCCGGGGTGGAGTCTGGGACTGCGGTAACTGCGTCATGGTCGAGCCGCATCACTACAGGAGGCCGGGACGCCGGGGCAGTCTTAGTCGGCTGGGTGGCTGCTGACTCCGCGGGACGTCTGCCGACCTCGCCGATGCTGGTCGCCTTCGGAGGGACAGAGCTCATCCTAGTCCTTCCAGACTGCACCAGCGGCGCGGGCTTGATCGGGGAGATGTCAGGCGAGGGCAGGTCGACCCCAGCGTCCAGGGTCCCGTCGTGGGGGGGCGAGCGGGCAGCGTGGACGTCAGTAAGCTTCACACAGAGGATTATGGACCCTACGTTCCTCCCTCTCTCTCCCACAAGCTGTATAATCGGTGTGCTCTGGAGTATCGCGCCCTGCTCACGGGTCGAGTCGGAAAGAATGGCTGAAAGGTCCCCAGTGTCCAGCGCTGTGTACAGGAGGTTGTAGAACTGGTCAGACTGCCGTCCCTCGCTCAGGTTGGCGTGTCCCGCACCGATGAATCCGTCTCCGTCCTCGACTTTGACAGAAATGTTCTGCTCGAGCAACCAATTCAGACGTTCGGGGGTGGAATTGAAGAGAGCCTGCTTTCCAACAGTGTAGATGAACATATTTTTGCCTGAATACGCGTATGCATTGAAAGGATCGTCCTGGAATATGAGAGAGGGGATCCGTGGGACGTCACAGACGACCCTCGGGCAGGTGGGGACTGCGCGATTCATTGAACTAAGATCTAAGTGCTCTATCTTCACCTCTAGAGAAAACCTGCCGCTTCTGAAGCGGCTTTGGTCCATTTCTCGCGGCTCGCTTCGTCGTTGCGCGTTATAGTGCGACGACCCAGAGCACCGCAACAAGGGAGCAAGGCACTGGAAACGCCCATATATAGTACTAAATTCCCCATTACACACGCCCACCTCTTAGTTCTAGTAATTTACAGGGAATTAGGCGAAGTTGCCGTCGGTGCGAGGCGCCTGGGTCATCAGGACGGGATAGTCCGGTCTGCTGTTCATATCCACGCCAGAGTCGGTGACCAGGGCTGGTCTGACGCTCTCCATGCCCGGGATGGCGAGAAGAGGCGACGAGGTCACTACCGAGGACGCTGCTGGGGCGGACTTGAAGAACATGGATTTCAAAGATGAGAAGCAGCCAAAGAGCATGCCGCATATCTCCACAGTGACGACTAGGAGGATGGGAATCATCAGAACGAGCGGCATGAGCGAGTCGTCTGTGTCCACGGCGTCATCCGTGAACGGAGACTCGGAAAAGGGCGCGGAATCGATAGTGACGCTTGCGTTTTGTGGTGAATTGTCCAGTAGCGCCGCATGAAGTGTTGCGTTCAAGTTTTTGGCATCTAGGGCGGTATCTATGTCTTTGCGTGCAGGCTGGAACGGCCTGGTGCTGTAGAGGAAGTCTCCTGCCCTCTTACAATCAATAGAAGAGAATAAAAGGAATAGGATGCAGCTAGCGAGAAGGATTCTCCTCATGAAGTTCGTTCGAACAGAAGATACATGCGTCATTTATGGTTTACGTGAATGCCAATGGGCGGAGACTGCTCGTACTACACGTGCGACGAGAGTCTGTGCGTAGGTCGGTGCGGCCGGGGAACTGACTTCAGTCCATGGAGGTCACCTAAGCCAGCCAGAGTGGCGCTTGCAGAACACGTCAAACAGTCGAAGAAATATCACAGGTATCACCAGACAGGTGTACAGGTACTGCTACTCCGGGTACGTGTTCAAACGGGAGTTGCCATCGGTGCATTTTAAGGTCCCAACCAGACTGGTTGCCTGATGACAGAAGCAGCTTTCGGCTTCAAGGACGTAATGTTCTTGTCATTGAAGATTGCTGAGGTTATGTTTGGCGTAGGCTTGCATATTTTCCAGCCACTCGTGATCATATTCTGTTTTGGGCTCATTGCGATACTTTCTGCCTTCTTCGGCCTCGGCGTAGTTCAGCCGATGGACTACATGATTTTCAGGGTTCCTTGGCTCGTCCTTACCATGTTTCAGGCCATCAACATCAGCTTTAACTACGTTCTTTGCATCGTCACCGGGCCAGGCAACCCGCCCTTCAAGGAAGCCATCGAGAGCGGCGACGTCAAGGTATGTTTTCTCACCCTCCTCTCACTCAGATCAACACCGATTCAACCGTCAAGATCAAGATCTGCAAGAAGTGTCACCGCATCAAGCCCGAACGCTGCCACCACTGCTCCCTCTGCAAGAAGTGCGTCTACCGCATGGACCACCACTGCCCATGGATCGCTACATGCGTGGGGCACTACAACTACCCGTACTTCTACAAGTTCCTCTTCCACTCATGGCTCGGCTGCGGGGTGGCGTTCGTCATGGCCGCCCCACGGATGCTGGGGCTCTGGGGCCTGGACAGGGGCGGGCCTGCGGGGGTCAGCTACCTCACCTCCCTCCTAGCGCTCTGTGGTGCCATCTTCCTGGCAGTCTCCTTCCTTCTCCTGTGGCACACGTATCTACTCTGCACCAACCAGACGACACTCGAGTTCTACGACAACAAGACCGACTACCATGGTTTGCAGGCCAACGGACACTTCACCCCCAACCCCTACCATCTTGGCTGGTGGAAGAAGAACGTCGAGCAGGCCTTTGGGCCAGGGTCTTTCGTACAGCTGCTCGTCAAGCTCATTTTCCCAATGAGAATCAGGCCGGCGGGCGACGGTATTGTGTGGGACAAGCGGACCATCATGAAGGCCGTGCAGGTCAAGCGGACCTAGTGGTGGTGTTTGATGGTTGTTTTGTTTTCGACATTAATTCCTGTGTTTATGGGAGTTGTTTGTACGGCATGACGGTGTTACTGTCGGGGTGTGATGCAGCAGGACGAAGGCTTTGACTAAATGTGCCACTACTCGATCCAGCTCTGACCTGACTGTACGGCTATGGTCCGCATGGTAGGATCAAGGAGTGTAAAGAGCATGGGATGACAATGCTGGGCATGCTTTTGGCGACCCAACTCCAGATACGGCAGGACGGCAGCGAGTGAACCCTCCAGCCCGACGTGTCACTGCCTCTCGATGCGACTGAGCTGGTGTGAACAGAGGTGGAAGTCCCCGGAGGAGTCAGGCAGTTTAGCCCATGCCGCCGGTGGAGGTGGTGTCGTCCTGATTTGAAGATGACAGGAGATGCGCTTGTGAAGTGGATCATCCTGTTTACAAAGCATAAGACACAGCGAAGGAAGGTATGGGAGGACGGAACTGCCCTTTGGAACCCGAGAACGATGAAGTTCACTGTTTACACGGAAGCGGGCATGAATTTGGACAGCGGAAACATCACAGAGGATCAACTAGAGGACGGGGCGGAGTTTGAGCTTGGACGCCATCTTATTCAGCTTGACTGCCTTGCAAGCGATGAACCCCCTCCGCCGCCGCCCAAGAAGACCGCTCCTCCAGCACCAGCACTGGTAGCCAAGAAAGTAGCGAAAAAGCGGAAAGAACCTCGTATTCCTGCCTCTTCCGAGCCGCCATCCCGCGTTCCAAAGCCCGCCAAACGATTCCGCGGCCCGCCCCCTCTCTGGGAGGCCCTGTTCAAGCCCCACGTCGAGCTATTCACCCCCTCCAAGGAGGACCTCAAAGCCGCCCTCGACTCAACGCCCGAGATCCCGGCCGGGTCCGACTCCAAGAGTTGGGCCGAGTCAATGCTCGCCAGACTCAGGCTGGAGATCTGCGCCATGGTTTACGAGGCCATGCCGCTCGATGGACCAGAGGTCGCCGTGAACCGGAGCGGCAGGTCGACGATGATATCTGGCCAGGGCTTGAGTCGAGTGCAGTTTAGCAGGGACGACATGATGCTGCTCGTCTCCCCCAAAGGCAAGGAGCTGGCCGCCGTCTCTGCCGCCTGGCACGGGGCGACTGACGGGCGGCTGCAGGTTACGCCGCTGTCTCCCATCACCATGGCCACCGCCACGCTCATCCACTTGCCCGACACGGGTTCGCTGGTGCAGGCCGCCAACGCGGTGAGGAAGATTCCGGCCCCCACCTGGCAGATGACTCCGCCACCGAGTCAACCCGACTTGCCCGACTCGACTGTGGAGTCACTCAAGTCCGAGTACACCCTGGCGCCGGACCAGGCGGCGGTACTGGACGGCATGGCCGCTGCTATCCGCGGTGAGACGTCCACCATCGTTGTCAGGGGCGTCTTTGGGTCGGGCAAGTCCCACCTCGGGGCCGCCCTCGTGTCCCTGGGCAAGAGGGCCGGCCTCGGTGTCGCAGTGGTCTCAAACACGAACGCCGGGGTCGACGCGATCCTCGGCAGCCTGCCCGAGGGCCTCTCCATCGGACGGGTCGGCCCCAAGCACAGGGTCGCCCCAGAGGTCCAGCCCTTCCACATCAAGGCCGCTGCGGTCGAGGGACATGACGTCATCGGCACCACTGTCGCCTCCTCCGCCTCTTTAAGCTGCATGACCCCAATCCTGCTCGTGGACGAGGCCGGCCAGCTTCCGGAGCCGTGCCTCGCAGTGCCGCTGCTGGCTTTCAGACCCACCGTGCTCGTCCTCATCGGTGACCCCCGCCAGCTCCCCCCAGTGGCTAAAACGGCGCCATTCGGGTCGTCTGTGCTGGACCGGAGTCTGCCCGACCCAGCCCGGACATGCCAGCTGACGCGGCAGTACCGGTGCCACCCCACCATCGCGGCGCTGGCCGGGGCGCTCTTCTATCATGGCCAGGTGGAGTCGTCGCCCCTCACAAGGCCCATCGAGGACTGCGCTGGTGACGCCCCGCCGATCGTGTTCCTCGGGGTCCAGGGTCATGAGGACTCTTGGGGTTCCTCGCTGGTCAACAAGGGCGAGGTGAGTGCGATTGCCCAGCTCATAAGAAAGATGGCTGCAAGAAAGGTCGACTTGGCCACAGTCGCAGTCATGTCACTTTACGCCGCGCAGGCTAAGGTCCTTCGCGACACACTGCCGGAGGAAGTCAACGTATCAACGGTCGACGCGTTCCAGGGCCAGCAAAGGGACATCGTAGTACTGTCGCTCGTACGAACCGCCAACCTGCAGTTCGGGTCCGACCCCCGGCGGGTGAACGTGGCGATCACAAGGGGCAAGCTCCAGCTGATCGTGGTGGGCAACCCATCCGTCAGCAGAGACATGTTCTGGGGGAAAATGATCGGTCATATCCAGAAATTCGGTCTGATTACCTCAGATATGGATTCCATCAAGCATCCCGCCCCACCCACTCTTGAGGCCATCATGAAAGCCCGCAGGACCGTCATGAACACGTCCAGCCCCCCGCCCCGACCCGTGTTCGACACGCCCCGGCCCCTGACCGAGGGCGAGCTGGGACTGCTGACCTGCTCTGTCGGGGACTTCGCGGAGGGGTCAGCTGGGTGAGTGGCGTGTGTCGTGGCTTCAATTCTCATGTGGGTGAATATCGTCGTGTGCTCTCGCACCAGCTGATGCAAGCCCGATGAGGGCACAGTTGCTGATGACAAGGCCGGACTGGTGATAAATGCGAGCTGGCCGGTGTCTGTGCTTTGAATTACTCATCTGGCCATCGGTCACAGGGACTTGACAACCCAATCTGAACAACACCGATTGAATGAGCGAAAGTGGGATAGTTGGAGGCCTGAAGAACTTGTTTATCGAACGATTTCTGGATATAGGCTTGTGGTTGGCGGATATAAGTGACATCATTGAAAGCCGCATGCGAGAATGGGAATCGCAAGAGCAGATTGCCGAACTAACGAAAGAACGGGATGAAAGAATCAGAAATAGGCAGCAAGACGAGCAAAAAACGAGCTTGCAGCATCGGGAAGACGCACGCATGCGGGAAATCGTCAAGGATGCCGTGGACGCCTTCATGGGCCTTCCCAAGACCAGGAGGGAGGAAATATCGAGCCATCTGAACCCGCACCTGGCAGATATTGTCCAGGAAGAGGTCGCGCGGTGGGGGGGCTGTGGGGGGGAGGTGACGCCTTACTATGACGGTAAATGACGGTAGATGGTGGCTATAAAACTCTTCAACGCCATGTTTTAGGACCGTATGATGTTGGCTCTGGTCCACGCTTCAATAGCGGCCACGGCGCCGGGCTTGACGTTGAAGCGGGGGTCGGTCGGCCCGACGCTGTTGCTGGCATCGCCGTAGACCCGCGCCCCAGGCAGCAGCTGGGCCATGGACAGGCCGCACAGGTTGTAGCAGGTGTGGTAGGCGTCCCGGCTGCAGTCGGGCTTGTCCAGAAGGAGCCCGCCGCCAGGGCACTGGCAGGCGGCGAGGAGGTACCTCTGCAACGCCACCGGGTCGGTGATAGTGGAGTATCCGTGCCGGGCCAGCACGCCGCACGCCATACCCAGCCAGGTCGAGTAGCAGCCGTCGACGACCTCGTTGGTGCGGCCGTTGAACCCGCTTCCTCGGTCGGCCGATAGACCGCACACCGCTGTAGCCTGGCGACGTCCAGGCCACCGAGGTCTGGCAGGAGAGGATGAAGTCAACCACACCAGCTCTGATGACAAGATACCGGCGATCTTTCCGGATATGACCAGGGTAGACGGTTCGCATGTCAAGGCGGCTCCATGAGATACGGCGTGGATAGATATGAGTATAGCCCAGGTCTGTCGAGCACCGGCACGCGGGTGTAGGGGGAGACGACGAGGGTCATCAGGGCGCCGTATGTCCCGATCAAATGAACCAATCACAGAAGAGTCAGCTCTCTGCGGACGCATCTCGGAGGCGGTTCACACTCAGTGAGGGCCGCACCTCCAGCCCCAGCAACCCGCTTGAACCACTGGCCGGTATGGTGTTGGAATTGATCACCAGCAAACGAAGATGCCTCGAAACCGACTTCATATGACTTGAACTCATGGTCACATACGACCGTCACCCCAGAAGAGGTCCACACGAGCTGGGAGTAGTCGTAGTAGAGCCCCTTGACTCTCATGGGAAACCGCAGCGGGGTGGGTGTGAGGCATTCGTCGCCCCAGACAAATCCCGGGAGCAGTTTAGCCCCGGGGAACATGCGGTCAACCTCGCCAGCAAAAAGGATCTGGCCGGCACAGAAGTAGATGTTGAAAGCCGCTTTGGACACGACTCGGTCAACGCTGAAGGGGATGTCCGTGAAGCCTGACATGTCGCACTTGTAGCCGAGTCCCAGCTGGCCAGCGTCGTTTCGACCTCCAATAAGCTGCCGATCGCCCATAGATATGACCACGCAGCCCTCGTCAGATATGATACGATCTGGAACAAATCCACCGGGGACGGCGAGCGGGTTAAACTGCGTTTCATCAACAGTGCCAGCAAACATCTCACAATCCTGGCCCGCCACGACGGCTCCGGCCGGGGTGAGGATGATGACGCGTTGACTGTACATTACAACGTCAAGCACGAGTTTGTGCTTCTCCCAGACGGGAAGAGTGGCCTCGAGCTCGACGACCATGGGGCAGGCTGGGAAGGTGAGGCGGGTCGGCGGTTGGAACCATCTGATGGGTTCGTGTCCCAGCTGGCACCAACTGTTATCCCCCCAGCCCCACAGGCCCTTGGGTGTCCTGGCGACGTGGGTGAACTTATCGCTGAAGACCTCGAGGGTCCTGGGAATCCTGGCCCTGGTGAGGGCGGTGTGGTTGGCAGTGTCGAGCATGAAGAGTCGGCCCATGTACATGCGGTGGTGATAGCATACGTCGTACACATTGGACTGATAGCTCTCGCCGTCCTTCTCGGCGACGTTCAGCGAGAAGAAGAACTTACGGCAGAGGAACCAGAGGCACTTGGCCTCGGGGGTGAGCATTTTGCGGATCTTTTCGTGTATCTCGGTCTCATCTGCCCGCTCCTCTCGAGTCCTCTCCAGCACCCTGTCCTCGAGGTCAGGGTTGGCCCCGCCACCCAGCAGACACGCCCACACCGCGCCCTGGTTCAGCGTGTGCAGGGCGGCCGGGAGCTCCTCGCCCTCCGCGAGCTCGACGTTCATGGACAGCGGCGGGCCGCTGGTGAGGATCGAGCGGGCGCGGTCGAGGAGAACTTGCGCGGCTGGCTCGAGAGGGGGGATCGTGGTGATGAGGTATTCGAGAGAAGTGGTGCTGGCCGGTGTAACTGTGGTCTCCGCATCATGAATCGTGGGCATATGCGCGTTGAAGTTCCGGTAGTAGGCGTGCTGGAGCAACGAGGGGATGTCCCCAGGGATCCTGGCGGTAGCGGTGGTGGAAAGCTGATATGCGCCGATCAATGCTGCTTTGACGTCCACTGGGAGGGAACTGTGAATGGTCATGCCCCCTGGCGCTCAGTTCGCTTCTTGCAATCTTTCTCCACTTCACTGGTAACTCCCGGCCCAGACAGCAGGTATGCTGCCCTTGTGCCGTGCTGGGTCATGGCATGCAAGCGTGGCACAGTCAGGCTAGAGAAAAATCGCCGTAAGAGCGTAGCCTGCTCGACACGTCGTGGACGATCGAAACTCCGCTTTGAAACCCAGTAGTGTTCCACCTGTTTTCAGATCTCGCTGTATTCTCGCCTTTTTGCAGATATTCGGGGCTTTCGGCGTTGGCATCTTCATCTGCGGCGTGTGCGACGGTTTTAACGCCATCAAGCTCGATCTGATGGAGATTGGGATATTCTCATCACTTCAGGAGCAGCAAACAGTGGCCATCAACAGCATATACCTCACATACATGCTGTGCTTCAGTCTAACGGGCTTTCTATCCGGTATGCTGAGTGACGCCCTCGGTGGCCGCACCAGCTGCGCCATAGGCATGGTTATCTTCACCATAGGCATCGCCACCTTCCCTATCTTCATCCACTTCGACCTCCACGCCCTCCTGCCCGTGGCCTATGCGTTCATGGGCTCTTCTGCCAACCTACTCCTCTACGGCGTCACGCACGTTGTCCACCGCTACGAGCCCCTCGCCGACATCATCCTACCCGTGCTCACGTGCTCCTGGGACCTCGGCAGCTCCGTATTCCTCGTCATTGACGCCGCTTTCGCCGTCCTGGGCCGCTTCTACGGCCGCACGTCCAGACTCTTTGTTATCATATGGATTGTCTTCGCCGTCGCTGTAGTGGCCTACGGGGTCATCTACACGGTCACTCTGGCCCCCAAACGGACGTCAGACCGACCCATCATGGGTGCCCTCAAGGACTACGTCTTGAGCGAGCCGTTCTCCGTGTACATCATCCCGCAGGTCACGGTCGCAGTCTACTACACGGCATCGATGTTTGCAATGAACTTCTTCATGGCCTGCATGGCGGAGCACGCACACTGGGTCGCCAAAGGTCATGGTGTAGTTTATGACGGACTCGTCTCTTTTTTCAACATTTGCCTACCCATCGCTGCCATAGTAACCGCAGTAGTGCTGGTGGCGGTCAACAAGTTCTCGGACGAGAGGCTAGTCCGCCGTGCCATCCGCACGGTCATTGGAAACGAACGACGCATCCCCAAGATCGTCGATATGGTCGTAGCCAATCTGATCCCATTTAGATTCATCCTGCATCTATTTGTCGGCTTAATATTTACCGTCGCCGTGCAGATTCGGTGGTGGCCGGCTGCGGCCGTCTCCCATGTGACCTTCATCTTCTTCCGGATCTCGAGCTTTGCCATGCTATTTGATGCAATCGTAGCCTTCTTTCCCGCAGTTTTTGGCCGTCTAACCGGCATTGGCCTGACGATCTCCACTGTGTCCGCCCTGGCTGCCCTGGGGGTCGACCAGTTGATGATCTCCTATCTGGATGGAAATCCCAGGATACCACTGGCCTTCACCTCGATCTGCATGATTATATCCGATATTATCGCTATCCTGACGTTTATCCGGCCGACGGTGCGGGTCGTCCGACGCATGAAGAAGGCCTCGAGTCGCATCGGGTCGGATGCGGCCAGTCAGGTCGGAATAGAAGGCCCTGTGGTCAGCTCTGATGTCTCTGCCTCTCTCTCTGAGGCGTGATAAATAGATAGTCGGGCGAGGCACTCGGGTCTGGTTGTTCGATTGGGAGGTCGACGAATGAGCAGTTTTGCCGGCCGACGAGGATGTGGGTACACGCTTGTAAGCGGAAGAAGAAGCATAGAGCGAAGTAGGCATGCTTGGTGCTTGATTTCTCGGGTTCGTCATTGGATCCCGTGTGGATCCCGGGTCCCTTTGGCTCAGTAGCTTGACATCACACCCGGCCGGAGGTTAGTCCCAGATCTCGTCATGCATGATGGCTGTCATGCTATCCATGGGCGATCGGCAAGTGATCAGCGGGTGCAATGATTGTGGCCAGCTGGGGCTCGGGCACGAGAATGAAAAGACTGGATTTGTCGACCTGCCATTCAGGGTCGGCCGTCCCATAACATATGATCACTTCAACGTCGTTCTCAGCCGCCGCCAGCTGCTGTTCATCAGGCGAGTTCCCGAGAATATCGCCGAGTCGGGCCTGCTGCCTGGATACAGCAAGAACGACAAGTGCCTTACACCCACCCCACTCCGGTTCCCAGAGAGGGTCAAGGGATTCTACTCAAATCTGATCTGGGTGACCGAGGGTAAGACAGTTTTTTACAACGGTGGTGCTCGATAGTGGTTGTACGACATTGTCGAGTCATTGAAGTCACCCTGATCGACTCCACTAAGTCACCCTGCCGCAGTTTATGTAAACAGACCACAACAACATGGCACAACATGCCGATCGTCATCCCTTGTGAGGTGACTGCATGCAGCGACTTCTCCTTCTGCGACCCGTCCAGTCAGTGTTTTATCGCCCGGAATCGCCCAGATAGATTGGATGAAAGCATGCCGTGTTGTGGTCCCAGCTTGACCGTTGTTGAGATCCCCACAGTCGACGTCGACCCGTGGACCCCGGGCGCCGAGCGAAGGAACGACTGAAGTGTAAAGGTAATATCCCGCAAGCATTCTTGCCGTAAGGCAGGCTGGTCCCCTGATCCAGACGGGGAGCCCCCATGATGGTCACAAAGCAGGGCAACTAGGCGATCTTTACAAAGTTAGAAATAGAGGTCACGCTCTCCGTTCTTGATAGCGTCGAGCTTGCGCTTGAAGGCCTTCTTCCTCGGCTCCGAGGTGATGGTCTCAGTCTCCTTCTCAATGAGCTTCCAGCCGGCCTCCGCAGTTTTAGGCGAGGCGTAGTCGATAAGATACTCAGCGAGCGTCAGCAGTCCGTTGGGGTGACAGTAGTTGTGGATGGCACCGCTCTTAGCAAAGCCCATGAACGTCTCACCAGTGCGGGCCTGGCGATAGCACGCGGTACACCATGAGGGGAGGAAGCCCCGCTCGAGCAGGTCCCGGACGATCTCGTCCATCGTGCGGGTGTCACTGAGGGCGAATTGGCCCTCGGTGCCGGTGCCCTCCTTCTCGTTGTGGGTCTCCTCGGACGAGTCGTAGGAGCCAGGCTCGGTACGGGAGCCGGCGGACAGCTGAGAGATGCCCATGTCCATCAAAACATGACGCATCTCGGGCGACTCTCTCGTGCTGAGGATCATGCCAGTGTAGGGCACAGCGCAGCGGAGCACGGCGACCAGCTTGCGGAACTGCTTGTCGTTGACGGGGTAGGGGATCTCCGAGCTCGTGGGTGCTCCAGCGGCGGGCTGGATGCGAGGGATGCTGATGGTGTGGGGGCCGGCGCCGTACGTCTTGTCGAGGTGCTCAGCGTGCTGGAGGAGCCCGAGGACCTCGAAGCGGTAGTCGTAGAGACCGAACAGCGCGCCGAGGCCGACGTCGTCGATGCCAGCGAGCTGGCAACGGTCAAACACAGAGACGCGCCAGTCGTAGTCGGCCTTGGGGCCGTAGAGATGGAACTTGTCGTATGTCTCGCGGTGGTACGTTTCCTGGAAGACAGTGAACGTGCCAACTGAGTCTGTCGCCTTCAGGCGGCGCATGTCGCTGATGCCGACCGGGGGTATCTCAACGTTGATGCGACGGGTCTCACCGTTGTGCTCAGAGGTGGTCTTGGAGACGGCCTTGACGGCGTCCAGGAACTGGTCGAACGTGTAGTCGGGGTGCTCGCCGCACAGCATGAGGATGCGCTTGTGGCCGGTGCGCTGGATCTGCTTGGCATCCTGGATGACCTCCTCCGTGCTGAGGGTGACGCGGTCCATCTCCTCATTCTCACAGTTGAAGCCGCAGTATGTGCAGTAGTTGCTGCACTTGTTGGCAGTGTACAGGGGTGCGAAGAGCACGATACGGTTGCCGTAGATCTTCTCCTTGATAGCGAAGGCGGTCTCCTCGAGCTCCATCATCAGGTCGGGCTCCTTCTCCTCGTCAACGTTGAGGAGAGTAGCGGCCTCACGGAGGGTAAGACCCTGGACGAACTCGTCGGCGGCGTTGCAAGTCTCGGGGGTCTTCAGGAGAGCGTTGTCGTACGCCTTGGCAAGGATGGCGCGGATCTTGACGGGGTCCTTGGCATCCTGCTTGGTCTCCTCAAGGAGGCGGTTGATCTCGTCCTCGCGGATGATGCTTCTCGGGTCGGGAACCTTTGCGAGCGTCTCAAGGTCCTTCTCAGGAGACCAGGCAGAGCCCTGGCGCATCTGCTTGGTGAGGAAGTATGGAATGTCCTTGGGAAGCTTGGGAGTGGTCTTCTCGCTAAGAGAGCGCGAGAATGAGGGCACAGAAACGCTGGTAGAAGCAGCAGCGTTCATGATAGAAGGTAAAAAGCCGCTAAGAGCGCCTTTGGATACTCCGTTAGTCTTCAGGAGCTGAGAAAGCATTTCTTGCCGATTTGTGCTGAGGCAAGATTTGCCGTCTAACGAAGATCAGATCGCGATCAGACCCGCATCGACCGTCATAGAGCCCTCTGAGATCCAGCTATTAAACTCTGCCATTAGGCCGACCGCACGCCATGCCCCGGGGCGGACCAAGGTCGTGTCAGTTCCGGCGGCAGTGCCCTCATGGACCCCACTCGGGCCGACCCCCTCAGAGCTTCCTGACCGCCACTATTTGAGCTTGGATGGACAGAGACGCTTCGTTTGTGTCCGCTTGTCAAGTTTTGCAGCCGAGAATAATGATGCCTTCAGGACGCGGGGCGGTTGAAGTGCGTTTTTGCAATTTGAATTCTGAGGCGACGAGGGCTTGGGTTGGAAAACAAAGGGCGGATAATCATAATATGAACCATAGACTACACGGGATGGCCGTTGGTTGGGTGATTCGAGGCCGACAAACTGTGTGTCTTTCCTGGCAAAACATGGACGATGACCAGGAAGCGACGCTGCGAGCCACCGTAGAGCTCAAGCTTGCAAATATAGAAGCAAATTTACTAGCCAGAATCGATAACGCGTTATTGGAGGAGATAGAACAGTATTCGGTTCGTTCTATTCTGTTTTCTTATGTAGACCGTAGAGGAGGAGCTTCTAATCAGGCTAAAGGCTATGCAGGAGCGTATGGGCATAGATACTTCCGACTAGGCGTGTAATTGCCGTTGCCACATCGCTGGAACTCGTATCACTCCACGCCTCTCAAAGGCGACAAGCACCCACCCGCACAGCTGCCCCCAGCGCCTTATAGCACCCTATCCACGCACCGGGACAAACCTCAGTCCTATTTAGCAAACCCAGCCACCATAGCAGCACCCTGCCCGACGACGCCGTACTCACCACCCGATGCACCCCCGCATCATCGTCTGCGGCCAGTTCATAAGCAGTGCAAAGGACGCTAACCTCGCCACCACCCGCTTGGTGAAGGATGCGCCTTCCACGCGAGCTTCAATGGACCTGGCGACAGCCGAGGGGAGGTGCTGCATTCGGAGCACGGCGTCCAGCTGGCTGTGAAGGGTCTCAAGCGTGTCGTTGTTGTCTATGAGGATGTCCGATGCCTTGATCTTCGTCTCCAACGAAAGCTGCGAGTTGATCCGATTCTCAGCCTCATCGCGGTTAAAATCGTTTCTGAGCATCAGTCTCTTCAGCTGCGTGTCCCTATCTGTTGATACCACAATGATTGGCGATGACAGGAACAGGGGGTGAAGGTGGGCCTTAGTCTCGATCAGCAAAGGAATGTCGACGACTACGAGACGGTCGCCGAGTATAAAATGAAGTAGCAGGTCTTGGGCAATGCGTTTGTACACTACGGGGTGTGTGCACCGGTCGAGGAGGCGTCGTTTGTCCGGGTTTGAGAAAATGAGGGAGCCGAGTTTCTCGCGGTTGAGCGTCTTACTGTATGAGGCCATGCGCGAAGATATACGTACTTATCGTGGAAATAATCAGTTCCAAACGCCTTTTGTAGATTCTTCCAGCCTTGCTTTCCTGGTTCAACGATCTGCCTCGCGATGACATCGGAGTCAATAACATGAATGCCTTTTTGCCTGAAATATGCCGCAGCAGAGGATTTCCCCGTTGCTATACCG
Source organism: Carpediemonas membranifera (assembly GCA_019828565.1). Lineage (NCBI taxonomy): Eukaryota > Fornicata > Carpediemonas > Carpediemonas membranifera. Next base: position 684,047 of record JAHDYR010000007.1, read on the forward strand.
CCTGTAAGCAACAGGACGCGCATGTGGATGGCAGGTTGGTGGCAACGGAAGTTTTCGACTTGGGAATCAACTCTGATTCTAGGGGTCGCGACAGGGCCACAGGCTACGATCAGGGGGTCTTCAAGCCATTTGAAGGCATAAGCGAGCTTTTGAAATCCAGAGTGTCGAGCGCTGTTTTGACCTTTGATACGCGAATTTGTTTGAGACGGATATAACGACAAATGGCTCACACCAAGTCTGAGTATATGCCAATATGACAAGAAGACCCGATACCGACGACTCATATTTGGTAATTGTCAACTGATGACCTGTAATTGAAATCCTTCGCTGACATCCAACGAGAAGTGCACTAGGAGTGGAGTGCGCCTCAATGACGGCTGGAGAGCACGTTCTGCTCACGGACTGGTATCATTTATATGCAGTCAATTGTGCAGTTTAACCTTTGTCCGGAAAATCGAAAATGAAGATAACAGTTGCACCGGCCACTAGCTCTTCTGAGAACAAAGAGAATGCGGCAAATGCAAATACCCCGTATACTGTCGTCAAAACCTATGCACAAAAGAGAAAGAGTATGCCTATTTCCTTCAGACTCTTACAAAGCACCGCTAAAACCACAATACGGCAACGAGAACGACCCAAATAGCACGAAGCGGCCAACGATTGACACTAGCGTGCCATCACCGAAGCATGAGTCGAAGACAATGACTCCTTTAGGCCACTCCCGCACCGTCTCAGGGACACTCAATGGCGTGCCCGTGTCCTCGATCCCCATGCCCGACAGCCTCGCGCAGATGAAGAGTAGGCTTCAGAACGTCTCCATCAGCGAGCCCAGCACCACCCGTCATCACCGTGCCCGCACCCCCCTCGCCCAGCTCCCGGTGCCCCTGCCAGATCACGAGTTCACGTCCACTATCCATCGGCGGATCCGTCTAGACTCGCCTGTGCCAGTAGAGTGGATGTCTTCGCAGGATAACGACGAGCTCACTCCCCGGACACGTCGGGAGGACCAGAATGAGGCGGGGAGGGCCAAGGGCGGGTTCCTCAGCAGACTGTCGGACCTGTTGCTGCGGAGGTAGTAGTATAAAGTTGACCGGCAATGTTTATGGGGCTGGGGCTTGGCGTGAATGTGGCGATGAAGGAATCAGGAAGTGCGGCCCTTCTTGCCATTCGAGGCCTGGTCTCGGCGGGCTTTTCGTTTCTGTGCCTTCTTGCTCTTCGCACTGACCATCTGAGGCTGAGATTCAAGGCTCACACGTGGTTTCGACCTGGACAACGCAGCATGGACCTCCATTGCGCTGTTGCTGGCGCCATCATCAAACGATACAGGCTTAGGAGCTTCCTTCTTCTCAGTGGGCTGTGAGGCGATCATGCGAGAATGATAAGCCTCTACATCCTTGTTGTACGAGCCTGTAGACATCCTTCCGGCGACATAGCCTGCATTATCGTCTTCAAAGATCACACGCGTCCCACCCATGGTCTGTAGGGCTTCATCCCACGCAACGACCATCTCATTCGTCTTCATTTTCTCCTTCTTGCGTGCATTTTTGATGAACTTGAGCTCTGAATAAGGATCCTTCATCGCAGCCTGAGATGACGGTGCAGCTTATTTATTTAGACTCAACAATTCTAATCCTGCGCGGCACACAGTGGAGTCACGTCAGATGGCGAATAGGCTCGCACGATTCGATGCGGTGCAGCACTCTCTTTACCGTCACTGCTTATCGCGCGATACCCCCGACTCCTACGAACCACTCTCTGCTCGTCACAAAGACCGTCTCATAAGAGTTTATCTACAAGCCAAAAGACACTAAAACACTAAAAGCTCATGCCAGCCGTGTTAATCTGGGAGATCGACGGGATAAGGGGCAGCGTGCTGAGCTGCAGACCGAGCATCTCAGGCTGCTCGGCATGAGTCGGGGCGGTGTCCCAGATCCCCCCGAGGTTGGTCGAGTACAGCAGTGCGCTGCTCATGCCCTGACCGGAAGGTACAACGATTCCGGGAGGGCCGGCGAGCTGGATGGAGGGAACAGACGGGGAAGAACCGGGGAGCAGTGAAGACATGCGGGGCTCATCCTTGACGGCAGGAGCCTCCATAGCGCTGGGAACAATAGGAGCAGCGTTCTTCACGGTGGCTGTCTTGTGCTCCACCGCCTTGGTGGAGATAACGTGGTTGTGCGATCCCTGGTACGTCACAGTCGTCTCGTTCGTGTCAGACTCGACGGGGCGCTGGATCAGACGCTTGGCGGGACAGCCAGTGTGGGCACAGCGGTAGTATGACTTCTGGACAGTTGAAGACTTGACCACCTTTGACCCGTACTTCTTCCAGCCACCAAGGCCGTCCTCGGTGGGCTCAATGGGGCCCTTGGCGACTACTACTAGCTTGCGGCTCTGGTCGGTGGCCTGGGCGTCTTCACTGAGCTCGGGGCCGTCCCACTCGCCGAGGAACTTGCTCTCCTCGCGGACAACGGCGAGGAACTCTTCCTGGGTTGTGACCTCGACGCGGCGGACCTGGGGAGGCACGTGGCTGTGGGTGCCGCGGTAGGTGTTGACGATCTTGCCGTCTGTACTGCGGGAGATCTGGCGCTTGACGGGGCATCCGGGGTGGGCGCACTTGTAGTAGCATGTGGGATAGGGAGACGAGCGGCTGAACTTCTGGCCGTACTTGCGGTAGTGGTAGCCATCGGCGAGGACCTCAGCGGAGTAGTAAGGGCCGCGTTTGCCCTTGGCCTTGGAATTTGAAGCATCATCAAACTCCTCGGACGAAAGTTCGGCTGAAATGTTGGAAACTTGCCTCGTACGAGTGTGCTGAGGCTTATTCACGACAGCATTATGGTATTCAAAGCCCGGGATTGTGTGGTGGACCGATGAGGACGCTGAGGACGAGGAAAGACCGGGATAGAAGCCGGATGGCATCGTTGAGAATGTTGATGAAAGCACAACATGCTGAGAAGTCATTTGCGGGCTAATTGGGATGTTCATCGTAGATATCTTTTCACAGACACGCTCCGATCTCACTGCTACTCAGTGATGAATGCATCAATTTGCCTTTGACACGCAGAACACAAGGCCGACACAGGTGGTCGAGAGGGCCCATTCAGACCGCCCAGGGCCAACATCATCGGTTGTGTCAAATCGCACAAATTTTCTTTTCTTCCACTCGAATCACTGCCGCCACCCAAAACCAGTGTAAATTGCAATATTTAGGAATATTCTCGCGGCCAAGCCATATACAGGTCTACCGCCCATATTTTCTGCCGTCCCCTACTTATCGCGGCCAACCAAGGCCGCCGTCATCATATCGCATACCGACCAGACCACGGGGGTCTGCACGCAAACCGCGTCAGCTATAGTAGCTTCCAGACGGCCAGAGGTCTCAGATATGCAACGTGTTGCAGCCAGGGATGTCAGTTTCCGCCGGTCTTTCAAAAACGTCTTGGCGAAGTTCACACAAGACGTGTTGGCGTAATGGCGGGTGTGAGGCTCACAAAGAAGTTTGTGAACATGTTTATGGAAGCTATTGGTAGCACCAACTACCAGACAGCATACAATTTCGCCAACGATCACCGCGGCGAGTATACAGACCTGAATAGCCTTGCAAACTTCTATTTCCAGAACCAAGTGATGCAACCAGAGCCAAAACCCGCAAAAGAACCTACTGTTGCATACAACACAACACAAGCGGAGGCCATTTTCGCGTAGTATTGCAAGACTGTCGATGACACAGAGATCATAACCGAGTCCGGGATGCTCCAGCTGGCTGAGGACCTGCACTTGGACGAGAACTGCACTGAAATCCTCATCTTCGCTTGGCTTGGCGAATGCGAGACGCAGTTTGTGTTTACCCGCGATGAATTCATCCGGGGTATGGCCAAGGCGAATGTCCACACCGTGGGCGAGCTCGAGGAGCACCTCAAGGGCCGTCTTGCGCACTTTGCGATTGACAAGGATCACAAGGATCTTTACGAGTTCGCATACAAGTACAACCTGGACAAGACCAGGAACCTCGCTTCTCTCAAGAAGAAGGACTGCGCCGCCCTGTGGCGGATCTTCTTCACCGGCCGTTGGAACGAGCTGGAGAACTGTATCCACTTCTTGCGGACCCAGAGGAAGGTGCGGACGGTGAAGCTCGACACCTTCTCACTCCTCTGGGATTTCATCCTCACCTACCCCACCGGCGACTATAACACACATGACCCGAAGGGGAGCTGGCCGGTGCTGCTGGACCAGTACGTATTATGGCGCAGTGAGAACAAGTAATCTCGCCCATCTTTTGTGGTTCGGGTTTAGGGTTTGCTGTTGATTAGTCCGGTCAGTGAAGCTTAGTCCTGCCCTGTCTCCCTCCTTTTGTCGGGAACAGTTCAAACTACTACGCGATATTTACCAAGTCCATTGGAACTCACATCAGAAAATGCGAAAGGCTGGTTGATGCGCACTTCGCATCAGTGTGAATCAAGAAGAAAGCTGCTAACTCCGACAATATGCCTCGTATTGACTCTGAAGCCCAGCTAGAAGCCACAGAGGAACGGTTAAGACTGATCCTTGAGAAGTATGAGGATCGGACGAACAAGAAGACCTTCCTATACCCCCTGTACAAGCGCCCAATGCATGGCTGGATCACCGGCCTTGCCAATTTCCTCATCCCAGGCCTTGGCTACCTCGCCATCCGCCAGTACGGCAAGGCCGCCTCCTCTTTCGTTGTATTCGTCGTCCTGGCGGCCATTTCAATCATTAGCCTCGTTGTTTTCCTCGTCCTTTCGCCGATCGCCTTCATTCTCATCATCGCGTCCGTGGTCATCTCCCTCACACTCCTCGTTACATTCCTGCTCCCTCTCCTCCTGCCGTTCCTTGTATTAGTTGTCTTGTTCCTACTAGTCCCCCTCATCGTCTTCGCGGCGCTCATTTTCGCCGTTCTTGTCCACCAGACCATCGCGGGCGTGGACTGCTTCCTTCTGACAAGACATGCTCGCCGCGGCAACCTCATCATGGCGGGAGAATGTGGCTGGGCGATCGCGAAGCCCCTCGCTGCCGTCACGAGTCGACCCACCTTTGTTTACGACCTGGACGACCGCTCTGTCCCCGCCATCTCCCGCCGCTGCAACCCGCTTGCCCAGAGCATCCGTAACTACAGGGAGAGCGCCCTAGACCGCGAGCTCGGCATTCCCAGCTACTCTTCGGTGATGCCCGAGCTCGAGTCGCCCCGTGTGAAGCGGACGGTGGAGCCGAACGCCCCCCCGCCGCTGTACATGCAGGAGGCCGCGGCGGGTATCCCTAGCGTCTGAGCGGCCGTGGTTAAGGTAAATGAGCTCGCGTTATTGTGGTGAGGGAATGCCTGCTGGGCGAGGGACGTCGGTGAGAAGGCCTGCCGGCCCACAGCAACAATCCAAGACAACGCATCAGTACTCATTTACTAGCCTTAGAGCAGGAGAAGCAGAGCGGCCAGCACGGCCAGCAGGCCGACCATGGTGACTCTGGCCGAGTCGATGTAGACCCAGGACTCGAAGTCGGGGTTGTCGAAGTCCACCCGGTAATTGTCGCAGGTGTAGATGGAAACCGTAAAATTGCGGTACTCCTTGGGGATAACCTCGACGTTCTCGAGGATGTTGTTGACGATGGTGCGGGCGGTGGGGATGTCGAAGGGAAGGTCGCCGCCGATGGAATCGTCGATGGCATCGAGGACGTCCTGCAGCTCAGCAACGGGCAATGTGAGGTTGAGGGTGTAGTTGCCGAAGGGTCCGTCGATGAACTGGCCAACACTCTGGCAGTCGGACGACTGCACGTCGAGAATGCCTTGGCGAGTCATGCCCGCATCCTCGAAAATGCCCATAACAAGGTCGTTCTGGTACTCCGTGGTCACATAGATCTTGTCGTCGGGATCATAGAAGTCGGCGGGGAAGACGATGCTGTTGTTGCGCTCAATAAGGAGGGTGTCGCCATTCTCGGGTGAAATGAACTCAGTAGCGAAGACCAGCGCGATCACAAGGGCAAGAAAGACAACTTTCATTGCTGTAGGGGAACTGACGAGAACGTGACGTCGACACCTGTGTCGAAAACGAGATTGTGACAAGAATAAAGATTCGGCCAATCCATGCATCTAGACAGAGGCGCGCCAGATCTGCCCATTGCAGAGGCGGCCCCAAGCAGCATGGCGGGCAGCCGCAGATTAGGTAGAAACTGCTCTCGGTCAGCCGAGCTTATGGCAGCGCACAATTCGTCCACAGACCACATTACTATGGAAAACTAGCTTGAAGAGGCGCAAGAGCATCGTCATGTGGATCCAAAACATCCTCGTCTGCGACAAGCCCGCTCTCAGTGCCGCTGTTGCTGCGCTTTCCACCGTTTACATCCACATGCTCCACACTGTCGAGATCCCCGCGGCCAGCATGTTCTTCGTTCACCTCTTGTGCCTCATCTTTGCCGTCATCCCCCGCATCCCAATGGTTTCCACCACCACCAAGGGCCTCCCATTCACTGACCTCCTCCCCCACCTCCCTAGGTCGGCCGGTTCGTCATGGCCCGCGTCGAGAAGTCCACGAAAGACGTCCACGCCCCTCCTCGTCAAGACCTTCGTAGGCCTCTTCGTATGCGCCGCCATCACCTCTGTTGCACATCTGGGCGATCCTCGCTGCCGTATGGCATCCCACGCTTGCCCCATGTCCATCGCCAACCACCTGTCCCAGCGGGCTTGGAAGCTCGCCCTACGTCCACAAGGCCAATGGCCAGACTGCCAACTTGACTGAGAGAACCAAGCAGAAGGCTCGCAATGACGACCCTGAGAAGAGGGATGCAGACTTCCGCATCCTCCGTGAAGCCCTCGGCTTTTGTTATAATCTTTGGCTGAATTGATAGAGAGCCGGGCACAGCCCTACCAAGCAAGAAGGCTGGCCACGCAGACCCACCAGCTGGCCGCAGAGAAGGAGTATGCCCTCGGCACTTATTTCACAGAGCCCACGACATGATCTTGGTATTGCAGCAATATGCTGCTTTTGGGAACCCCTCGCCTCGTATCTCGTAATATCTTAAACTGCTCTGGTAGGTATGGTGGGTTATAGTTGTCTTGTCATCTGACTCGAGTGGAGTCGACGTCACTGTGACTGTGACCGAGTCATTTCCACGGAAAATAGTGCGAGAACTCGGCGATGGCAGCGCTCTTAGCACCTAACTATTTATCCAATAGTGTTAGAGAAGATTTTTGTCGAGTATGCCGCTTTGCAGCGATGAAAACCGCCTCAATACACGGTGACATTCCCTCGCTCTTGCGGCACGCCTACTCTAGACACTTCCAAACAATTATACTGCCATCCCACTCATCAAAAGCTGTAGAGAAATGCGACAACAGCAATCTAATCGACAAATCCACACGCGACGAGCTACTCGCCCTCCTCGCCAAGATGCCGCCCCTTGAACCGGCCGCGCAAGAACTCATCGACCGCGCCTGCTCTATCCTCACAGATGGCCCTCGGCTTTCCATGAACATCAAGCTCGCGGAGGAGCATGAATCCCCGGTCGCCCTGCACACGCTGCTCCACCCGACAATCTGGACCATCCTGCTGCACGCCGACGCTGACCAGGACCTAGAACCAGCGCTTGGTAGTAGCAAAGGTGAGGCAGCCACCGATAAGTGCCTCTGGTTCCTCTGCAAGAAGTTCTTCTTCGCCCTGCAAACTGCCGAAAAGAACGGTACTGCATCCTCAACGGCCAGCCTCACACGCGACACACGCGACACCCGCCTCTACCGCACGTACGCCGGCCGGGTTCTGACTGCCCAAGCCGACGACCCCCGTTTCCGACTCGTCCGAATGCCCAGAGTGGTCGAGCTCCACACCCACCCTGACACGCAGTCCTTCATCGCGGTTACACCACACGGGCTATACGCCCAGGGCACAAGCAGAGGCCATCTAGGCATCAGCGAGGGCGTCGCTATTTGTCATGACCGGGTCGTGGGCTTTGTCCCAGATCCCACCAGGATCTCATTCAGACAGTGTCGTCGACTGGCGGTCTATGAGGCTAACCTGCCGCCCTGGAAGAAGCACCATCTGGTGAAGCAGCTCAGTGTCGGCAACAACACGCTACTCCTCTCGCCCGTCGGTGTCGCCCTCTCATCATGCTTTCCGGAGAAATACATTCCCGGGTTCGAGTCTGATATGGCGTCCCGCTTCCTTTTCCACCAGATCCCATTGCCAGTCGGCTTTGCTCCAGATTTCGTCAACGCCAAGTGCAATCCGGTCATTTCCATGGGCAGGCAGCGTATGACTTGCCTCGACCCGGACCAAGGTTTCGTTGAGGCCATACCGGTCGACCACGTGTTCAACGAGGCATCCACGGGCAATGCGTGTTTCTTCCTATCCGGCCGCGGCATCTATCTGGCCGGCGTGCCCCCTCAGCCTCCCGACAGAACTAGGCGTACATGGTGTAATATACCGACAGATGACCAGCTGATGCTGTACGGCTTGGTCGATCACCCATGGGTCCTCCCAGCCTTGACTCACACGACTCAACGACTCCGGTTCAAGTCGCATGTGAAGGCCTTCTACGGCGACTGGGATGACTTCTATGGGTGACCGACGGCCTGACGCATGGCTACACCCGGCAGGTTGGTAGCTTCATGCTCGACTTCGAGCTGACCCGGTTTGGCATCAAACATGAGAGTGTCGAGAAGCCCCGCTGTGTGCAGTTCCCCGACGGGTCGTGGCACATGCTCGGGTCGGGTCGCCCCTGTTCCACGTCGGTCGAGGAGCCAGGTACTGTGATTGACTTGGTCCCTGTCAACGTCGACCCGGTGGTGTGGTAAATGATATAGCAGGCCTGAGTAGAGCTCAACCTATTGGTAAAAAGGTTCTTTACTTAAACGCACGAAACTACTGCTCCACCACCAGGTCCTCCTCCTGCTTCACGTCCGCTTCCGCACCCACCACAATGTGTCTGTCCCTCACGGCAACGTGCTTGGCAAGGTCCTCTTCGCCCATCTTGTGGCGCTTGAACGCCGTCCCCATCATGAGCTTGATCCGGGAGATCTGGTTGACCTCGCTGGCTCCGGGGTCGTAGTCGATGGCCGAGATATTCGCCAACGGGAAGCGGCGCTTGAGCGTGAGCATCGTGGCCTTTCCGTTGATGTGGTTGGGCAGGCAGGCGAAGGGCGAGAGCACGAGGATGTTGTTCGTGCCTGTCTCGAGCAGCTCCACCATCTCGGCGGTGAGGAACCATCCCTCGCCCGCCTGGTTGCCGAGGTCGACGATACCGTCGACCGACTTGGCCTGCTTGTGGATGGACTTGGGCGCGAGGTGCTGGAAGCGGTCGGATCGGCGCATGTACTTCTTCATCTTCTTGCGGAGGATCTCGAGAAGTGAGATGCCGACTGAGCCAAAGAGCTTGCCGAACGCAGAACCGGACAGCTTGTCGTGTGCAGTCATAGGGTCCAAAAGACAGTAGAGCACAAAGTCAAATAGGGGCGGCACGACGACCTCTGCGCCCTCAGCCTCGAGGAAGCCGAAGATGTTGTTGTTCGCCTGAGGAGAGTATTTGACGAGGATTTCGCCGACGATGCCAACGCGGGGGCGGCGCTCTTCGTCGTTGAGGGGCATCTCGTCGAACTCAGCGATGCACTGCTTCATGTTCTTCTTGAACCGATACCAGTTGAAGAACTGGGAGACGTCCCGCTGCATGATCACTGACCACTTGTCGTACAGCGCCTGGGCAGCCCCGGGTGTGGCCTCATACGGCCTCGTCCGGTAGAGCAAGGCCATGAGGACGTCGCCGTAGACCACCGCGAGGAGCATTTTAAGGCCGATGTTGGGGTTGGGGAGGAATCCGGGGTTCCTCTCGAGGAACTGGACCGAGAGCGAGAGCACAGGGACCTGGGCCATGCCGGCCTCGGCCAGGGCCTTGCGGATGAAGGCGACATAGTTGGACGCGCGCTGGGTAAGGTGGGGTTGGGGTGACAAACGCAGGGACCGCCAGTCTGGGTCATGATGACGGTGGTGTTGTTGAGGTCGTACTTGCCCGAACGGAGAGCCGCCATGATCTGGCCGACGACGAGCACGGAGGGGTAGCAGACGTCGTTGTGGACCGAGATGAGGCCCTCGTCGATGTCGTTCTCGCCGAAAGGAAGGAGGACCGCGTTCCAGTTCTGGGAGGACTTGAAGGCGGCCAGCATGAACTGCTGGTGGTGAGGGGTCATGTTGGGGATGAGGATGGTGTGGCGCCGCTTGTTGGCGCGGGTGAAGACCTTGCGCTGGAAGGGCGGGACGATGGCCTTGGGGACGATGCCGAGGGCACGGCGCTCCTTGATGGCCGCAAAGAGCGACCGGAGCCGGATTCTGGCAGCGCCGAGGTTCGAGATCTCGTCAATCTTGATAGATGTGTAGATACGACCGAATCTACGGAGCAGCTCGGCCGTCTGATCAGTGGTAATCGCATCGAGCCCGCAGCTGAACGACACCAGCTGGACCGTGTCGACGTTGGACCTCGACCTCACAGCAGTGGCGGCGGCGTAGATGCGGGCGTGGTACGTCCACTGGTTGAGCACCCGCAGCGAGTCCTGCTTGCCGAGGTGGCGGACGGAGTCCTCGCTGAGCACGGCGTACCCGAAGCCGCGGATGAGGTCGTTGATACCGTGGTTGATCTCGGGGTCAATGTGGTACGGGCGGCCGACGAGCAGGATGGCGTGGCGGGACGGGTCCTCGTCCACCCAGGCGAGCACGTCTTCCCCGGCCTGACGGAGCTCGGCGCGGTAGGAGTCCATCTCTATGAAGGCGGCGAGGGCGGCGCGCTTGACCTCCTTCTTCTTGAGGTCGGGGTACGTGCTGGCGAGCTCGTCGAACACGCGCTTCACGAACTTCTCCTTGTCGTCGAGCGGTAGGAACGGATGCAGGAACCGCGGCTTGCCGGGCTGGGGCGGGCCGTCCTCGAGGGACAGCACCGTCATCGAGGCCGCGATGGACTCGGGGTACGTGCCGACGATGGGGCATGCGAACGTGTCGATGGCGTTGGGCTCCTGGACGGCAGTGAAGGGGACGCAGGGGTAGAAGATCGTGTCGACGCCCTTGTTGACGAGGTCGAGGATGTGCCCGTGGACCAGCTTGGCCGGGTAACAGATCGAGTCAGACGGGATGGTCGCCATGCCGCTCTCAAAGAGTTTCTTCGTCGACCGTGCGCTAATCTGCACTCTGAAGCCGAGGTTCGAGAAGAACGTGTGCCAGAACGGGTAGTCCTCATACTGGTTCAGCACGCGGGGGATGCCGATCGTGCCGCGGGGCGCCTCCTCCTTCTTGAGCGAGGGGTATCTGAACAAGCGCCGGTACTTCCAGCGGTACATGTCGGGGATGTTGTCCGTGAGGGGGCGCCGGCCGTCAGTGATGGCCCCCTTCTCGCAGCGGTTGCCGGAGACGTGCACGGAGCCGTCAGTGAACTTGTTGAACGTTAACTGGCACTTGTTCTGGCACTTCTCGCAGCGGCCCGAGGAGGTGTCCCAGGTGAAGTCCTCGAGGTCAGCCTTGGAGACCGTCCTCGATTCACTCTGGGCGATCTGGTACTGCTCCCGGGCGACAATGGCTGCTCCAAAGGCGCCCATGAGGCCTGAGATGTCGGGGCGGACGACGCGGTGTCGCAGGATGGTCTCGAGTGCTCTTAGGACGGCGTCGTTAAGGAAGGTGCCGCCTTGGACGACGATCTTATCGCCGAGGTCCTTGATGTCGCGGAGGCGGATGACCTTGTAGAGGGCGTTTTTGACCACAGAGAGAGCGATGCCCGCTGAGATGTCCTCCACCGTCGCCCCTTCCTTCTGGGCCTGCTTGACGCGGCTGTTCATAAACACGGTGCTGTGTAACTAATGTAAATAGGGTAAACTAACCATCTGGAGCCGAGATCAACGGGACCGGCGCTCTTGAGGGCGCGGGCGGCGAACTCGGCGACGGGCAGGCCCATGGACTTGGCGAACGACTCGATGAAGGAGCCGCAGCCGGAGGAACATGCTTCGTTGAGCAGCACGTTGTCGATGACGCCAGTGGTGGTGCCATCGGGCTTGACACTGTGTCTAACCTTCATCACCTTCATGTCCTGCCCGCCGATGTCGAGCACGAGGTCGCAGCCGGGCTGGAAGAAATCGGCCGCTCTCTGGTGGGCGACCGTCTCGATCTCGCCATGGTCTATGCGAAGGCCCGTCTGGAGCAGTGCCTCGCCGTACCCCGTGACACAGGACCGCACGATGGTGGCCGTGTCAGGCATTAGGGCGAGGGCCTCCTTCAGGGCGTCGACTGCGGTCCTGAGGGGGTTGCCGTGGTTCGAGGAGTAGTACGAGTGGAGCAGCTCGCCCTCGGTGCCGACGAGCACAAGCTTCGTCGTAGTCGACCCAGCGTCGATGCCGAGGAAGATGTCGCCGGAGTAGCTGGCCAGGTCTGCGCGGCCTACGGCGTGCTGGGCGTGGTAGGCTTTGAACTCCTCGTACTCGGCCTCGTCCTTGAAGAGGGGCGGCAGGCGTGTGTTCTCGGTGACGTTCATGTTGAGAATAGAGCTCAAACGGCCTACGAGGTCGTAGTAGGCGATAGTGGTGCGGTTTGGCCCGTCGACACTGAGGGCCGAGCCCATGGCGACGAAGAAGTGCGCGTCGTCGGGGATGATGGCGTGCTCGGCGTCAAGCTTGAGGGTCTGCATGAAGAGCTTGCGGAGGATGGGCATGAAGAAGAGCGGGCCGCCGAGGAAGGCGACGTAGCCCTGGATCGGTCGGCCCTGGCCCAGCCCGGCGATGGTCTGGTTGACGACGGCCTGGAGGATGGAAGCAGCGACGTCCTCGCGGGCAGCGCCTTCGTTGAGGAGGGGCTGGACGTCTGTCTTCGCGAAGACTCCACAATTGTGACTCACAGTGCCGTTGGCCAGGACGTGGAGGTGGTCGCCGTCCAGCTCGAAGCCAAAGAACGGCTGGGGGGCGGTGGGTGTCGCATCGACGCTGAACGGGGCACCCAGCAGGGTGATGGTGCGAGATGCCTTCATGTGGGTGTTGATAAAGGTCATATCATCCTCCTGGATGGCATTCGGGAGAAAGTCGAGGCCCTTGCGGAAGACCGAGCGACGGAGAACAGCGGTGAGCTGAGCGCGGTTGTTACGGAAGGCGAACCGAGATACGGCTTGGTGGTTAATGCCGTCCTTTGAAGTGTACGCCTTCTCTGCGAGGACATCCAAGCGCAGGCCGAGGAGGGTGGCCAGGCGGTCCAGGCCAGCGTTCCAATCCCGGTCACTGGTCTGGGTGACGAAGATGACGAATTGGTTGAACGAGTCAGAGTGCATCTCGCCCATTGTGGTCGCTGCTCTCACATGGCCGTCGGAGTCAAGGAGACCTGCCAGGAACGAGAGCCGGTTCTCTTCATTTCCGAGGCGCACGGCGAGGTCGGCGGGGATAGTCTTGCTGACAACCTCGATGGACGGCGAATGAGTCAGCTGGCCGTTCGGGAGGCTGGACACGCGAGCGCCAATGGCGTGGAGGATGCGAGTCATCTGCTTGGAGACGGGGAAGGAAAGACTAAGTGAGTTGAGAGAGTTCTGACGATGGCGGGTGAGCTTGCCGAAAGCGGCCAGCTCTGGGGTGGAGTCCCAGAACTTGGTCAGAAGGTCTGCATGGGTGGTGTCCAAAGTTGTGCCAACCGACAATTGGTTGGTACCTGACGTAAAGCCGTCACCGAGCCAGAGTCCGATGTAATAGGCGAGGGCGGGGGTGAGAGTGATAGTCTCCTCGGCGTGGACCTCTTGACTATGATGATTAACGAAAACGACCTCGGGCAGGACAAGTTGGACGGTGTCAGGGCCGCGCTGGGCAGTGCGCATAAAAGGTACATAGCTTTCCTTCTGGTACGAGGCGGGGAGGCGCTGCAGGTAGTCCTCTGTGGAGACAAAGCCGGTGATGTAATTGTCTTCAATAGTGGCATAAACAGGGCGGGTGTCCACTTGTGTGGTGGTGACAGTGCAGGCGGCCTCGTCAAAGGTGCCTTCAAGGTAACTATCCCCATGCTTGCCGCGGAGGCGGCGGAGGAGAATGGGGAACTGGTGACCGCCGGTAACGTAAACGGTGGACTTGTTCGTGGGGCTTGTTTCCTTCGACAAATTCTGGTGTGTCTTGCAAAAAGTCATGGCATAAAGAGGCTCGATGCCGCGGACAAGGTTAGTGACGTTGCGGGGGAGGCCGTCAGGGCCGAGGAGCTGGTCGCCAACCTGCACGTCTTCGACGGAGACGGCGGTACCGTCGGCCTTGAGGACCTGTGTGCCGGCAGCAAAGCAGCTGTATAAGCGGGGGGAGAGGGGGGACGTACCGAGAGGCGATGGGGTAGATCATCTTGTGGGATTCGGCCAGTTTGGCCAGGCCGGCAGCGTCAGTGCGGAGGAGTGTGGCCATCTGCTCGATGAAGGCGCCAGTGCCACCGGCGCAGATACTGTTCATACGCTGGTCGACGGTGCCCTGGAAATAGGAAATCTTGGCATCCTCGCCGCCAAGCTCGATGGAAACGTCAGTCTGGGGGGCGAACTCCTCAATAGCCTTCGTGCAGGCAAGAACCTCCTGGATATACTGGACATCCAGGGCCGTAGCGACATTGATACCTGCAGAACCTGTCAGGGTGATGTAGGCTTCACGTCCCACGAACGTAGGAAGGCTCTCCTGGAACATATCGTGAGCGGCAGTCTTAATGTCACTGTTGTGCTTAGCATACTTCTTATACAGAGTAGTGCCATCCGCCTCCATGACGACAAGCTTCACAGTCGTAGAGCCAATGTCACAGCCGATTTGCACAGGCTGTTGTGGCTGAGAGCCGTTATCACTACCGATTTCTACAGGCTGCTGTGGCATATATCTCTCGGTCGTGATTGCGAAACGCTAAACTGCCCGACTGCTCGTCAGCTTTGAGCACAGGGCGATATTTTTGGTCATGAACCCTAATGCACTTTAACACGGCGGGGCTGTGGGGCACTTTGCTATACCATTTATCTCGCAGCTTTGAATAGTCCCAATTATTATTTCCGGTGATGAATTCAAGCTCGGCTGAATCAACCACAAGCAACCCAGGATGACAGACCCAGCAAAGTCGATGAGCGTCCCGTACTGTGCTTATTAGGACTGTCAGGTAACATACCTGCTCCCGGAACAGTGAGCAGACTCTTGTTTTCATTGTTGTGCCGTTGACCTGCTTGCTGTCAGGCTGACGGACAGAGCAGTGTGGCCGCGACACAACACACATGAAATACAGTATTTGAGGCCACGCTCCACTCCATTCATCATTCTGGGTCAACACGGCTCTGTGATAGGTTTGGCAGTTCGGACTGATAAAAGCATTCCCACATTAGGGCGAGACCCCCTCATGTTGTTCCATTGCATACAACAACAGCAGGAAAGAGAGTTCACGTCGCAAGCTCGTCTTTACAGGAAACTAAGAGGCAGGGTAGAAACATAACCTCACATAAATGTACCAAACAACCGATCACAGGGCCTACCCGCAGCTGTGGTGCACCGTCCCGTCGGCAAGCACGTGAAGATGGTCACCCGAGAGCTCGAACCCGAAGAACGGCAGGGGCGTCGTGACGTTGGGGTTGATCGCGAAGCTCGACCCAAGAATCATGGCACTGCGGGCCGACCTGCCCCGCGTATTAATAAAGTTCAGCGTCTCAGGCGTTATTTCGGCGAGGAAGGCAGGCTCCATGTTGTGCATCTGGGTGTAGGGATCGAGGTCCTCGCCCTTTCGGAAAATCGAGTGCCGCATCACTCTGGTAAGCTCGATGGCGTTGTTCCTGAAGCAATAGACGGACGCCTCCTGGTGGTGGACCTTGCGGAGCTCGCCCCTGACCATCATTTCAGCGTCGTGGGCCGGCTGGTTCAGCACGTTCAACCGCATCCCCAGGAGCGTCGCCAACCGATCGAGCCCGTCCGCCCAGGGCCGGGACGAGATCTGCCGTATGTAGAAGCACACAGGGCTAAACTGCCCCGGGGCGGGTGTCCCGCAGGTCGCACGCTTGACGTAGCCGTCTGCATCGAGCAGACCCGCGAGGAACGAGCACCGGTTGGCCTCGTTGCCGAGCAGCACAGGCAGCTCTACCGGGATGCACTTGGTGATGGTCTCCCCAAGGTTCTTGTGGACTCGGGCCGACACGGTGAGTGTGCCCGCGGGCAGGCTACTGGCCCTCGCCCCTACGGCGTGCAGGATCCGCGTCCACAGCTTGGAGACGGGGAAGCGGATCGACCCGCCCTTGGGCGACTCTCCAGGGCCCAGCTGGGGCGTCATCACGCCAACCCTGGTGGTGAGCTCGCCGAAAAGACCCTCCAGGCCCTGTGACTGCCAGAAGCTGGCGAAACGAGGGTATACTACGCCAGTGAGTGCCTCGTGCGTCATAGTCGCGACGTTCGTGTGAGCAGCCTTGCCCGTGCCCAACCAGTATCCTATCATGTAGCAAATAGCGGGGGTAAGCAGGATCTCGTCCTCGCCGAACTCCTCGTCGGCCACCCCGGGCCCGTCTGCAGCAGGCTGGACCTCCAGAAACTTCACGGGGGGCAGGACGAGGCGCACGTCCATGGGGCCGAAGTGGGGGTTCCGGTTCACGGCGATGCGGCTCTCGTTACGGTATGTGGCAGGGAGCTTGCTGGTATAGTCGTCCGCAGTGACGTTGGCGATGATGTAGGCGTCGTCGAGGGTGGGATAGGACGGCTCAGCTTCGACCGAGTGGTTGATGATCGTGCAACGCTCGTTGTCAAAGACCCCCTCCTGCCAACGGCCACGGCGCTTGCCCCTGAGTCGACGTAGGATGATCGGGAACTTGTGGGCGGCTGTGACGTACACGGTTGACTTGTTGGGCAGCCCTTCGTTCTCGCGCTTCATGAGTTGGGGCGTCTTGCTTGATGTAATGGCGTACAGCGGTTCTATGCCACGGAGAAGGTGCAGCACTGCTCTAGGAAGCCCATCTGGGCCCAAAAGCTGGTCGCCCAGCTTCACATCTTCAACATTGATGGAAGAGCCATTGGCCAGGAGGACCTGCGTGCCTTCAGCGAAGCAGCAAGACGAACAGCCGATTTGCACAGGCTGTTGTGGCTGAGAGCCGTTATCACTACCGATTTCTACAGGCTGCTGTGGCATATATCTCTCGGTCGTGATTGCGAAACGCTAAACTGCCCGACTGCTTCAGCGGCTGGGCCGGACTTTCACCGAGGGTCTGCTGCTCCCGAGCACCGGCATGTTCCATCACACTCATCAGGGCATTTTCTTGACCCGGCCGGACATGCCCATTGCTATTCGCCGAAGTTTACCTTTGCTCCCGAAAAATCAAGCTCGGGGTGTGCCGCCTTAAACGCCTCGAATCTTGCTGCATTGCTCTGCTTCTGCTGCTGCTCAACCATCATCTTCTCGACCGTAGCCCGCATGGAGGGGTCCAGATCACTCAGCGTAGCCTCCTCGGGGGCAATCTTGGTAGGATCACGCTCCTCCTCGCCTACGATGACCGCGGGCCACCAGTGCTGCTTCTTGATCTTCGGGAGGTAGACGCACAGGGACGTGGGACTCTCGAGCGTCCACACCGTCTCGTCAACATCGACTGGGGAAGAGATGGACGGAATACAAACCTGTGAAGTGAAGCTCGCCATCAATAATGGGCTCTTGGCCCTTGACACCGATCATTAGGTGCTTGGGCTTGATAGCGAAGGCAATCTGCTTGCTCGAAGCAGGCTCAGGCAATTTGATCTCAATACTGACCTCGTCGAGCGACTGGTCCCAAAAATATCCCTTTCCGACGCCACCGCGGGATGCCATTGCGTCAAACAATCGTGTCAATGTCAGGGTTCGTTGAACTCATCATCAGAGAGCCACCCAGCCTGCTCCAGGCAGACCAGAGGCTGTCAACCGTCATGCCTTTCTGACTGAGCTCGCCAGCGTCGCAGAATTTGCAGTGCAGTTTATGCCCCAAGTATTTCCGCCTGCGCATTTGACGGTATTGCGATGGCCAAATCCGATTCTGAGAATGAAATCGAAAACATAGCTGATATGGGGCTTAATGTGCATGTCGAGGACTTCGACGATGACTTCTGGGAAGAAATTGTCGATCACTACCGCGAAAAGCTCCATCAGCACGACGAGAAGGTCGAAAGAATGAAGGAAAAGAAGGAAAAGGCTGATGAGAAGGAGAGGATCAAGAAGGAGAAGGCCGAGGCTCGTGCTGCCAAGGCCTCCGCCAAACAAGCAAAGGAGGACGCCAAGGAGGCCAAGAAGAAGAAAGCCATGGAAGAAGTGGCGCCAGTAGACACCGATTCTGGTGACGAGACCGCATCTGACACGGACGACGAGGTACCTGAGGCCCGGGACCTCAACATCGACCCCGAGCTTCGGCGGATGCTCCTCAATCAGATTGGGGTGATCAACAAGTACGCCGCCAAGCTCAAGAATGTCAAGAGACTCGACAAGACGGCCAGAGATGCGGCCCTGAAGCTCTCGATTTCCGCTCAGCAGCTTGAAGCTACGCTGATCTAAACGTTTTATCACTGTGTATTGGGCTACAGCAAGCTCCGTTCCACGCTAGCGTAGTCTGGTCCTGCGGCCGACTGCTGCTGTTGTCAGTCTATCGGCAATACTGCGATGAACGCCAGACCGGAGCCCTTCTCAGACGCCCTCTTGGCGTCATATCGCTTTCGATCTGTGTTCAAACGGTACAAATTCCACATTCTGTTTGCCGTAGCGATCGCCCTACTCTTTTCCGTTGCAGCAATCGTCGTCATCAAGCAAATGGGCTGTACCGACCCCGATCCAACGTTCCCAAGGGGCATGACGTACTCTGAGTACCAGTCCCATATCGTTTCCTACGCGTCAATTCCCGCATACAACAAAACAGCGACGCCCAAGGTTGCCTTCTCCGTCCTTGGATGCAAAGCACTGATGCTGAAGCGCTACCCGTACTTCACCAAGCCCTGGGCCACCTCATCCCCTGGTCCCGTGTACATGAACACCGATCTAGACACACCCGAGCTCCGCACCCTCGTGGAACGCGACGGGCTCGGCATCGTCACCATGTCGGGCGAGCCCTCCCCCCACCGCCGGTTCTACTTCATGACTCTTGACCTTTACGAGAGGGAGCCCGACGCGGACTGGTATGTTATGGTCGACGACGATTGTGTCTTGTTCATTGACAATCTCATGAATCTATTATCCGATCTGGACCCTCACCAGCCGATGTACATAGGCGGTGCCAGTGAGAACACCATTGCGGTGGGCAGACACGGATGGATGGCCTTCGGCGGGGGCGGCGCCGTGCTCTCGAAGGCCGCCATGCAGCGCCTCTCCCAACTAGGGCCGATGGACTGCATGCTCGACCACCTCGACGTGTTCGGGGGCGACGAGAAGCTCTCCATGTGCGTGTTCGACGCCCGGGTCCCGTTTACTCCGGTCGCCGGCTTCCACCAGATGGACATCAAGGGCGACGCCTCAGGGTTCATTGAAGGCGTGGTGTCACAGTCCATCCCTATCAGCATGCATCACTTCGGGGCATTGGATCAGATGTACCCGCATATGTCGAATTCGGAAGCCGCAGTTGTTCTTGAGACATCCTCGATGGGATCTAATCTGTTCCGGCGCGCAGTCGGCCATCTGCCGCTGCTTATCAACGGTTCTGAGGTTAATGTCACCATCTCTGTGGTCAATGGGTTTAGAGTCAAGCTCTGGCCCCAGTTTGATTATCTCTCGAAGTTTGCCCGTGTCGAGCACACCTGGTCGAGCTGGTACAGGGCGTCTGTGGGGTCTGGAGCGATGGAGAGCATGTCTCTGAGGCCTGCGGAGCCCAAAGGGTCGTACCAGTCCTATACCTGGACCAAGGAGGGTGTTTATGAGGCCGACGGCGACCTGTTCGGGATCACGGGCGTGTCCGTCCGCGAGGGGCAGTGCGGCGGGTGGTCCGTGTGCGACGGCGTGGTGACCAGGAGCGTGCTGAGCATCATGGTCGACTGGGACTCCGTCACTGTTTGATCCTTTCATTTTCGGACGATACCTATGCAGCTGATGTCTTGTCCTGTGATAAATCCCGCTCTCAGTGCCAGATGCATCCCGATGAGGCGAAGAAGCGCTCTATCGATGTCAGCCCTGAGTGAGCAGTGCATCCTCTGTGGACAATGCCCGCCGTACCAACGGATGATCCCTGGGGGTATGGCGCCATATGGCCCACTGATCCCTTTGTATTAGTCGAGTTGATGTTGAGTCGAGCGGCGACTCGAAGTTGACTCAAGCGCCCTGGTCAAGAGGAGTCAACACCACTTCTGTCAAGCTTTTCACAGCAACGCATGTACAATCTCGCTCATTTACACAGGTCACAAGCCATGTATGTCTTTATAACACGATTGCTGCCTTTTATACAGGTCTCTTAACCTTCTTACCACTGATGCCGCTAAGAACGTCCTCAAGCAGCTCTCCGAGCTCAAGGAGTCCAAGGACTACAACCAGACCGTTTGGGAGATTTTCCTCGGCCTCGTTGAGACCCCCCGTCCCAGCTACCACCACACTGCTGTCGTCGAGTTCTGCAAGAAGTTCGCCGCCGACCACAAGCTCGAGTGCCGCGTTGATGAGGCCGACAACGTCTGCATCACCATCCCCGCCACCCCCGGCTACGAGAACGTCCCCGTCATCGGCCTCCAGGGTCACAGCGACATTGTCGGCGTCGCCGAGTCGGGCTTCACCCACAACTTCAAGACCGACCCCCTCGTCCCCCGCATCCACGACATGGAGGGCGAGAAGTGGGTGAGCGCCACCAACACCTCTCTCGGTGCTGACAACGGTATCGCCGTTGCCGCCGGCCTCGCCATCGCTCTCGAGAAGGACCTCAAGCACGGCCCCCTCGAGCTCCTGATCACCTCTGACGAGGAGGTCGGCCTCCTCGGCGCCGCTGCCCTCAAGGACGGCTTCATCAAGTCCGTGTTCGTGCTCAATCTCGACTCCGAGGAGGAGCTCGCCATCTGCGTCGGCTGCGCTGGCGGTTTCGTCAACCACTTCCACCTCCCCATCACCCGCGAGGCCCACAAGGGCGAGCTCGTCGGCATGAAGCTGTGGAACCTCACCGGCGGCCACACGGGCGTCGACATCCCCCTTGGCCGCGGCAACGCCCTGCTGCTGTCCGCCCGCATCCTCAAGGCCTGCCTCCCTGAGGGCGGCCGCGTTGTCGCCGTTAACGGTGGCCAGGCCCACAACGCCGTGCCTCGCGAGATCGTCTCCACTGTCTCGCTCCCCGCCGGCACCAAGGCCGAGTTCGTCAAGAAGGTCGAGGCCCTCGTCGACGTTATCCGCGAGGAGTTCCGCAAGACCGACCCCGAGATCAAGCTCGACTGGGTCGACGCCGAGAAGATGACTCCCATGTCCGCCGAGTCCACCGCCAAGTTCCTCAACTTTGCCCTTCAGCTCCCCTTCCGCGTCTACCGCATGAGCCAGGCTGTCGACGACCTCGTCCAGACCTCCTACGCGATCACGATCTCCGAGTCCAAGGAGACGGAGGTCGTCTTCACCGGGTCCGCCCGCTCTGACTCCAAGGACCAGCTCGACGCCGTCTACAACGAGCTCTGCGGCCTCTGCGCCCTTGCTGGCGTCGCTGCCCCCGAGCGTGAGGATGAGTACCCCGGCTGGCCCGCCAACGCCGACTCATACCTCCTCAAGGTTGCCGAAAAGAAGCACGTTGATGTGGTCGGCAAGAAGGCCGCTGTGTATGCTATTCACGCCGGTTTAGAGTGTGGGCTTCTTTTGAGCAACTGCCCTTGTGTCAGGGATGCTGTCTCGATCGGCCCAGAGATCCGGTCACCCCACAGCCCCTCTGAGCGCCTGATGATCCGCACCGTCGGCCCGTTCTACGAGTTCGTCAAGGCCACCATCGAGACGATCGCTGAGGAGAAGAAGTAAACGTATTGCGTTCGTTCGTTCCTTGGTCAAATCCGGCAAATCGCAAATGTGACCGAGCACCGGGCGGGCAGGCTGTGTACAGCCACTGTTCCCGTCGACGTCGATCCACGGATAGTATGCTGGCGTGGGCTTCTTTTGAGCAACTGCCCTTGTGTCAGGGATGCTGTCTCGATCGGCCCAGAGATCCGGTCACCCCACAGCCCCTCTGAGCGCCTGATGATCCGCACCGTCGGCCCGTTCTACGAGTTCGTCAAGGCCACCATCGAGACGATCGCTGAGGAGAAGAAGTAAACGTATTGCGTTCGTTCGTTCCTTGGTCAAATCCGGCAAATCACAAATGTGACCGAGCACCGGGCGGGCAGGCTGTGTACAGCCACTGTTCCCGTCGACGTCGATCCACGGATAGTATGCTGGCGTGGGCTTCTTTTGAGCAACTGCCCTTGTGTCAGGGATGCTGTCTCGATCGGCCCAGAGATCCGGTCACCCCACAGCCCCTCTGAGCGCCTGATGATCCGCACCGTCGGCCCGTTCTACGAGTTCGTCAAGGCCACCATCGAGACGATCGCTGAGGAGAAGAAGTAAACGTATTGCGTTCGTTCGTTCCTTGGTCAAATCCGGCAAATCACAAATGTGACCGAGCACCGGGCGGGCAGGCTGTGTACAGCCACTGTTCCCGTCGACGTCGATCCACGGATAGTATGCTGGCGTGGGCTTCTTTTGAGCAACTGCCCTTGTGTCAGGGATGCTGTCTCGATCGGCCCAGAGATCCGGTCACCCCACAGCCCCTCTGAGCGCCTGATGATCCGCACCGTCGGCCCGTTCTACGAGTTCGTCAAGGCCACCATCGAGACGATCGCTGAGGAGAAGAAGTAAACGTATTGCGTTCGTTCGTTCCTTGGTCAAATCCGGCAAATCACAAATGTGACCGAGCACCGGGCGGGCAGGCTGTGTACAGCCACTGTTCCCGTCGACGTCGATCCACGGATAGTATGCTGGCGTGGGCTTCTTTTGAGCAACTGCCCTTGTGTCAGGGATGCTGTCTCGATCGGCCCAGAGATCCGGTCACCCCACAGCCCCTCTGAGCGCCTGATGATCCGCACCGTCGGCCCGTTCTACGAGTTCGTCAAGGCCACCATCGAGACGATCGCTGAGGAGAAGAAGTACCCCGTGGATACTAAAACCATCCATGTGACTTCTGGTGGGGGAGAATTCCTCATGCCATCCCCCAAAACCTGTCCGAGAGACCCAGTTTAAACGATTCAACGCACTCTCTCGCCTCACCTCCGGCCCCGCCTGCCGCCTGCCCGCCGATACCCATCGCCGTACCCTCTCTCGGCATACCTCGGCTCGTACCCGACCAGCCGACGCCGGATCTCCTCAAAGCACCGGTGCATACGTCCGGCATAGTGGTCTGCTAGCCTCCGTTGAGTGTCTGCCACGCTCATCATGGCGCTGCAAGTCGAGCAAACCCTGATCTTGTGGGCCAAGTCCCTGTCATAAATAACACCCTCGTCGTTCAACTCGGCCTGGACATTGGTAATAGCATCGTTCTCGATCGCCTGTCTGGATTTTTGGGCCTGCTCATGGTCGAGTCGCCTTGCCTCGATGTCTGCCTCTGGGAGCTCCTGGCGACGGGCGGCCTCAAGTACCTGGCGTGCTTCTGTGATAGCCCGGTCCGCCTCCTCCAGCTTGGCAACATCTGCAGCCTTGAACTCGACCTTAAGAGCCTTCTCGACACGGTCAGAGAGCTGCTTGTTGATCCGATCATCGCATTTCCGGCGAAGGCAGTATAAGTGGTACATAAATGAGCCCTGTGTGTGGCGTTTGTCCGGGTTATCGTCGCTGACAGCCTCAAACTGGGCACGGAGCCGGTCAGAATGTACCTTTCCGCAGTCACCAATGTCCATGCGCTTGGTAAGGGGAGATGGGGAGACATACAGTGTTTCTAAGCTGCTCATTTGGACAAAGACCACAGAGATAGTTCTTGCAGACCCTGTGATCGCGCCAATCGGTGGGAAGGTTTCTTTCGTCCTGTCCCAGGTGTGATTCGAACATTTCCTCCAGCCTCATCTTCATATACTGAACTCCATTGTTGCTGGACTGGTGACCGACCGGCTTGGGACGGTCGTTAGCGCGTTTAGCCCGCTTTCGAAACATTGAGCAGGTTATGCCAAGATCCGTTGGCTCACATTTTGCACGGAAAAACTCGGCAGGTGCCGATTGAGTGTGATCAAGGATCAGGTGGTGTCTTCTAGGTCTCCCGCATGACCTTGAAAAAACGCTTCGTTTTTTTGACAGGATCGACACAAAAAGCCATATGGCGGATATTCCGACCGGTTTTGAGCGTGACTATGATGCAAATAGCTCTTCTAACATGAATAGATATGATCCGCTGTACGGTGGCTTTTCTGTCCGCGAAGAGCCCGATGTCCGCGCTCCTCTCTTCGATCTGAGCATGTCCGCCGCTACCATGAGCCAAGGAATGGTTCAACCAAATGTAGGATTTGTTCCCCATGATCAAATGGCCTCCAACGTCGACTATGCGGCGTGGAGTGCCGTTGGGGCAATGCATCCCGCGCACATGGGCGCCCACCCGCCAGGTCACGCGCCCAACGGCCCCTACCAGCCCCCGGCAGTCAAGCAGCTTACAAAGACGCCACAGGACTTCCTCGACTCAGACGATCTCTATGCGCGGATTACGGCGTTGCTATCGCTCGCACTGGCGGAAAACCACACCTCGCAGCCCCTGTACAACATGAAGTTCTTTGAATTCATCAAAAAGAACCACAAGGACCTCCAGAACACGCTGAAGCTTCTCGGGTTCGACACGCTAAAGGCCTTCCTCGACTCTGCGATCGACCGGGGCTACATCACACGCCACAAGGTCGACTCGCAGTGGCATTACGGCATCGGGCCCGTCGGTCACGGTCTCTACACTGGGGCGACCAAGACGAAGCCCACGCGGGCAAAGGCGAAGTCTGGGGAGAAGCGCGACCGGGTCGACGTCACCCAGTCGGCCCCCATGAACCTGGGCATCGCCAGGGACAAGACAGACTCGGTCCTCAAGCACCGGGCCCCCGTCCGCGTCCCCGACAAGAGCGCCATGGTCCTGGCTCGCAATGACCCCGCCTTCAGCCCTCTGTTCAAGGCGTTCGAGATGATGCGCAGCCAGGGTAAGCTTGAGCCGGACGGGTCGGTGGACCGGGGTCGGCTGGCCGACATACTGCAGGAGTTGTCGCCGGACTTTGGAGGGACGGGCATTTTAAGGTTCAAAGACTACGTCGACCTGGCAGCCCGCAGCAACCTCGTGCGGTGTACGACTACTGTCGACAACTCCTCCTCGGTCCAGCACAACATCTCGCTCCTGGTGACTGAAGAACCACAGGCTGAACCCGACCTGTCGATCCCCGAGCCGTATCACTCGCTCGTGTCGACCATCGGCACCCTGATGGGCCACGCGAACACAGTCAACGGCCGGGTGCGGCGCTGCCTTCTCGGGGCGAAGATTCGGCAGGTGGACCCCCGCTTCTTGGTCAAGTCTGGCGCGCCGACGTTCAAGGCGTTCGTCGACGCCGCTATTGAGTCCGGTATCATCATTGGCGGCGGCATGGGCGTAGAGTCGTGGGTTTCGATGCTCGGGTCAGGGGCCGACACGGTCAACGACGAGAAAGAGGGCGAGATTATCGCCGAAGACTCCAGCGGCACCGATGAGAACGAGGCGACCGCTGACGCCAAGGACGAGCGGGGCGAGCCGGAGACGGCCGGGGAGGGTGCTGAGACGCCCGCCCCCGCCCAGCCCCGGCCCGCGGCGTCCGACCAGAGCCAGCCCCGGCCGTCGGGCTCAACCAGTCTTCCCTGGGGGCTGCCAGACCTCAACATTAACATTGACACCGTCAATGCATTCATCGCTCGACTCCAGAACATGGACTCGACGCAGTCCGTGACGGGACTTGTGGGGGGGTGCATCGCCATCCTCATACTGCAATCCCCGTCCGTGATCGCGATCGGGCTCCTCATAGCAGTGCTTCTTGTGCTGTTGAAGCAGCAGGGCTTCAGGGTCAGGATCGAGCGGGTCGAACGGGAGGGCTGAGGCTCGGTAAATTATCAGCATAGCCGGGGCTGTAGACTGGTGGCCACCAGCGGCGCTCTCCACGCCCAGTAGACACCAGGCAGCAGTATAATTCGCATTTACAGTACATTACTCGAAGATAAAAGAGTCCATCGCCAGAACTCGGCCGGTGTAGCCGTCGCACAGCTGCCGCGCAGTGTAGTCCTCGCCCGCCGCTCCGACAGCAACGAGCAGCGGCAGGAAGTGATCGGGCGTGGGGTGGGCCTGCATGGCGTGCGGCGCCTTCGTCCAACCCGCGAGGTCGTCGACGGCGCCGCGCATGATACGGTCGCGCGTCCAGTTGCGGAATGCTTTGGCAGGGCGGGCGTCCTCGACGCCGTACATGTAGTCGCGCAGGTTGTGCGTCATGTGGCCGGAGCCGACGACCAGCACACCCTGCTCACGGAGAAGCTGCAGCGCGCGGCCGAGCTTGATGTGGTGGGCGCCGTCCATGCGAGGCTGGACCGAGAGCTCGATGACAGGGATGTCTGCGTTCGGATACATCCAGCGAAGCGGCACCCACGCACCATGGTCGATGCCGCGGTCCTCGTCGACGACGGCCTTGATGCCTGTGTCGTGCAGGGTCTTGGCGATGTCCGCAGCGAGGCCGGGGTTGCCCTTGGCGGGATACTGCAGGCGGTAGAGCTCGGGGGGGAAGCCGTAGAAGTCGTGGATCGTCTCGGGCGCCGCGCTGCCGGTGAGCGACGGGATCGCGGTCTCCCAGTGGGCACTGACCGCGAGAATGGCGAGTGGCACCGGAAACTTCGCCATGGCGGTTGCCCAGGCGTCGGTCCACTCGTTGTGCTCCACGGCAAACATCGGGGAACCGTGGGAGAAGAAAAAGACAGGGAATTTCATGTTTTGCTAACTGCTGTACAAGTGAACATCGAGGCAGCTTCCCGCGGCAGCTTGGAAACAGTGACCCATGCGTTTGTGACATAAACTGCACAGTGTCGATTTGGGCGATTTCGGCATATATAGTGGTAGCTCGTCATTTGCATGTACTCAGCAGTGGTGATCGCTCGGCTCTAATCCGGCTGGCGGCCATGTATCGACGGTGGAACAGATCGACCGAAGACCCTTGTATGCAGCCGGACAACACTAAGCGCTGCCTGTCCACGCACACCGCCCCCACCATGGTTCATATCAAGCTTTATAACTACACATCTATTCTCTCGGAGTGGCATCGCTGATCTCAGACACGCCATCCTCCTGCTCCTCGTCGTCACTCTGATAGGGCTGGGGGCTGAGGACCTTGAACTCATACTCGTCCGTCCACACGAGCTCCTTGACCACCGTGGAAGGGGTCCACAGCGAGTCGCCCTTCCACGGCTTGCCGTAGAATACGAGCTCCTGCAGGGGCCGGCGGAGGGCGATGATTAGGCGATCGGCCCTCTGCCTGTTCCAGCTGTCAGGACCGGGCTTGCCGTCGGCGTCCTCGAGGAAGGCGAGCACGGCGGACGCGGACTTCTGGAATACGGCCTCGGCGTCGGCGGTGAGGAGCTCCTTGAGGATAGTCTTCATCTCATCGCTCTTCTTGTACATCAGGGCAAGCACCTCCGTATCGTGCAGGCGCCGGGACCGGTCGAGGTGGGGTGACAGAGCAACCGACAGCAGGAACACAGGTGCTCCGGCCCGGGTCGCCTGGGTGGCGAGCGGGGGGAGCTTCGACACCAGGCTGCGTATGATCTCGACCGCTGTGACGAGGTCCTCGCCGGTGAGCACGGAGAGCAGCGACAGGAGGTTCCTGACAGCGCCGTGCTTCAGGATCTGCTGGGCGAGCGAGGTTTCGACGGCCATGTTGGACAGCAGGGCCAGGGCGTTCTTCCGGATAGCCCACATGCCGCTCAGACTCGCCGTGGACTGAAGGACGTCAGTCGACCCGGTAGCAATTGACGAGTTCAACGCGACCTTGATGACGAGGTCAAGAACGGACCAGGCGGTGCTGAGCAGGTGCTGGTTCTCGCGGTAGACGATGTTGATCGACTGGAGCGTGGTGGCCATGCGCTGGGTGAGGTCCAGATAAGTTGAGTCGTTCGACTTGCACGCGTCGACGAGCAGACTGTCGTCGGTCCTAAGCTGCGCCTCCATCTCGCCGAGCAGCTCGGTTGGGTTGACCTCGAAGAGGGGCGACTCGTTGAAGGCGCGGAGGAAGATGCCGTCGATGCACAGCTCCTTGGCGAGGGACTCTCGGGGGTAGGCCTTGGCGAGCTTCTTCCATGCCCACTTGAACTTGGCGCCGGCGTTCCGGGCCTCGGTGGCGGCGGTGTCGAAGAACGTCTTGATCTCCTCCCGGCAGCCGTCGTTCCAAATGTGGTTGGGCTCGAAAGTGTCGGCCTGGAAGAGGCTGTTGACTTCCCTCGCGCGCTCCTCGTCGGGCTTTTCAGTAACCATGGCATCAGCGATTCTCGGGGCGAAGAGGTGGGTGAATATGGGCAGCACCTTCGTCTTCAGCTCCTTGGCGACAATTACCGTCGGCAGCCACAACTCCGCGGACCCGTGTGCTGTAGCGGCCCAGAGATACGGCAAGAGCAGGCCCTGGTCGAGCATGATCGCCTCGCAGCCGTCGGTGCGACAGATCTCAGCAATGGCGCCGGACAGCTGGCGAATGGTAGCGAGGCGGTCGGAGGAGAGGAGGACTGGCCACATACGGGTCCGTAGGGGCGAGACGTCCGTCACGGCACCCGTCTTGATGGCCGTGGCGAGGGTCTCGGGCGACGTGGGGGCGGCGTCGAGCACGAGGTCGAGCAGGAGCGTGAGATCAACGCGGGCCTTGCCGAAGCCGTCGTCCCACAGCTGGCGGAGGGCGGTCAGCATCGTGGCGACCGGGTGCACCGAGCCAGCGGCAGGGGCGAAGTCGGGCTTGTTGTTCTCAATTGCGGTAGTGACGAGGGCGCGGGCCAGCCGCTCGCCTTCCTCCTCAGTGGGCATCAAAAGCTCGGGATGGGCGACATAGCAGCGCAGGTAGATGCCCTCGATGCAGATCTCCCCCTCAAGCTCTGGGTGATCGATGCTGACTTCCGAATACGGCAGCTCCCAGTCCTCCCCGGCCTTGTAGTAGTCCGGGGCCGACCCGAGCGTCACGGCCAACGTCTCGTGGACCCGCTCGAGCATCGTGTGGCTCCACACTCGGCGGGGGTGGATCAGGTCCGAGTCGACCAATGACTTCGCCAGGTTCTCGGGCTCCTTGGCGATGAGCACCATGCCCTCGCCCAGGCAACTTGTCATAAACTGCGAAACTTCGGTGTGGGCCATCATCTGGGCGATCGGCCTGAGCACAGTGGCCCTGTACTCGACGTCCTCCTCCCCGGTGGACGTGGCGGCGTAGAGGGCGGCTACGGGGACGCCCTTGGCGATGGCTGACTTGGTGAGCGCCTCGGAGTTCTCGATGAGGGTGTTGGTCGCCGACATGAGGTTCCTGACCGCCTGGCCAGCGCCAGCACCGTCAGCGATGCTCGCAGCTCTGTTGGGCAGGCAAATACCGACTGTAGCGTCGACGACGGTCTGTGCGAAGGGAACGTGCCCCGCCCCCACGCCGCCCGCGGCACTGACGAGCTGTGAGACGACCGCAGCGATGGGGACAATGACGTTGGACGTGTCGCCCCAAACACTGCGGGCTAGGACAGTCTGGATGGCGGCCAGACACTGCGTCGCCACGGGTTGGATGAAGTTGTCCAGCTGCACCGTCGACCTGCACAGCCTGGCGGCCTCGATGGCGATCTTGGAGAACCGAGCGGCCAGACCCGCGTTGATGGCCGCGACTGGTGCTGCTGAGATGTACCGCAGCAGGCCGGACAGGGCCTTGTACCCGGCCACGACGACGGCCACGTCGATGTCCGCGGTGACGGCAGAGACGAGGTCCGCCGCAAGCGTGTCGGCGATGAGCACGCCGTCGTCGAGGTCGACCGAGGGGTCGTTGTTGAAGATGTCGAGGTAGAGTCCGGCTAGCTGGGCCCGGGCGGCGAGGCCGGGGTAAAGGCCGTCCCGGTCTAGCGGCTCGGTCAGCTTGCCGGCAAGGAAGTCAATGGTGGTCAAACCACTGGACGCGAAGTTGCCAATGATCGAATCGACGACGTCACCGAGGGCCTCGCGCTCCTCGGAGGTCCAGATGAGGTCGGCGCGGAAAATGTCAGTCGAGCCCACAAGCGTGTCGACGAACTTGGCATGGTCGCGGGCGAGCAGGCGCAGCATCGACGTCGGGAGGACGGTAGCCAGAGGGCTGGGCACCCCGAGACGGTGGCAGGCATCGCCCACGGCCGTGAGGTACGAGGGGATGGCCTCGGACCCGTCGGTGAGGGATGCCAGACCAAAGAGGTGGGCTCCGGTCGCCACAAGACTCTCGACGTCCGTGGGCTTACGACTGGCCGCAGCAAGCACAGCGAGGAGCTCGAAAGCAGAGGCGTCGCACACGGCGATGCCGTCAGACAGCAGGCCGAGGTGCGCCTTGTCGGTGAGCTGCCCGATGCAGCGGGGGGCCGAGGCTGTGAGGTGGGCGATCGTCTTCGTCACAGCGGCGGGGTTCTCCTCGATGCACTCGAGCAGACGTTTGGCCAGGCCGGCACGGACGAATCTAGAGGCGCTAGATACATATCGACCGTCGAATATTGCCTCGATGAGGTCCAGAGCGGCTGGTGTCCACGGTCCCTTCGGTTCGACGAGCGTGGCGAGGAAGTGGCCGGCGTTGAGCGGCCGGAGGACCTGAAGCGTCTCGGCCGCGTTCGTACGAAGCAGCTGGGCCATCAAACAGATGCTGACAGTCTTACCGACGCAGTTGGTAGTGAGGAGGCGCCACGTGTCGTTCACCACCTGGTTCACAGCCACGACCCGGAAGGCAGGCTCCGAAGTCATGGTCTCCAGCAGTCTACCAATGATATAAGGGCCCACGAAAGGGCCACTGAGGGAGGGGATGTCGAGGTCGAGCGACCCGTAGTCCCAGGTGTGCCCCTGCGCCCTCTGGAAGTCCAGGTCCTCGAGCTCCGCCTCCAGGGCGGCCCTGTGTTCGGCCCTGATGGCGTCGTTCCAAACTAGAGTGGGTGACTCGACAGCTGAATCGAAATAGTACCACATCCTCGCCCAGTTACCGCGTGCGAGGGGGACGGCCAGCCCGCTCTCGACAAAGGCCTCGAGGACCTCTCCCCTGAGGGTCTTTTTAAGCCGCTTGGCCTCCTTCTGATCAGCTGGTGGGACAGGCTGGAGATCTTCGGGAGGCGCCTCGAAGTCGGCGCCAGACCAGTTTGGATCAGCAGTCTGGACGATCGCGGCGGGCAGGAGGCGACTCAGCACGGACTTGACCTTCTCGTTGCCGTCTACAAGGAGTCCTAGTGTGGTTCGGGCGGCCTCCCCGACGGGGGTGGTCTCGAGGGCGTCGTGCAGGATGTGTACAAACGATCCAGTGGCCAGGGTGCTCAGCTGGAGCGCCTCGACCTCAGCCAGGGGCATTGCGAACAGAGGGATGGTCAGGGCGTGGAGTGCAGCGGCCTTGGCCTCCTCGTCGTCGGACTCAGTCATTTCGAACAGCTTGGCCCGCATCGTGTTCAGGATCATGAGCACAGCGTGGCACAGTTCGTAGTCGCTAAGGTCTACGATCTCCGGGATAACACGGATGAACGTGTCTTCGTCCTCAGCAAACGAGGGGAGGACTTCGAGGAGCTGGGCGGCCAGGGTCGCCTTGAGTCTGGTCTGGTCGTTGGGAACACAGACTGGATTGAAGGCGCGCATGATGATCGCCACTGCGTCGTGTTTCGTGGGCTCGTGCCCGATGTAGGGGAGCAGGGTGTCGATGAACTTCACCTTGGTCGTCTCCAGGAGCTTCAGCATGGAGGGGTTGTTCAGGCACCTGATGATAGTATCGAGGAGTGGTGCGGCGACGTCCTCCTCGGGCTTGGCGGACTTGAGCATGTCCATGAGCGTTGGGAATAGTTTTGTGTCTTTCAGGTCCCAGTATTCGTCTTGTTTCAGGAGCCCGCAGAGCTCCTGGAGCACTGGAATGGGCTCCTTGCACTTCTTGATACTCGTAAGAGACTTCTTAAGCGCCTTGGAGAGCTGGAAGGTGCTTGTTAGGTCTTCAGGGGACTCGGCCTCGGGAGACATGGGGCTGGTGCTGAGACGGAGGTCTTTCACGGACTGTATGTGTCCACTAGCCCGCGAATCAGGCAATTCCTTGCCTTTCTTCGTTCCCATCTTGTTTGTTGTGTGAGAGAATTTGAGGGGAGAGATCGCGCCAAATCTGGAGACACCCTGAGCCCCAGACCCTGCATCCGCCTCCTGGGTGTAGGCCCAGTGTCGTTGACTTATTCGCCTTTTCTTTGTGGCATTACTTTGCGATTCTCGCATCTCATGTACGAAAATATCTCCCCGGATCCAATGAGCCCTCCCGGCAATCTGGCATCATACTGCGTATACAGAGTGGTTTTACTCCGTCTGGTCCCGTTTGCAAGTTGAGGTCTCGGTCGCCAAAGCCGTACCCAGGCCACGCAGTTGGTGCTCCCGCAGGCCATGGGGGCATGAACGCCGAGTCCCACTCCCCAATGCACACGCGCAGCCCCCGGCGCGGTCGGGCCGTTTGACGCGTTCAAATCATATGCCGGAAAGTTGAAGAGCAAGTGATCGAGCAAAGATGTTCACATCGACGATGCTCCGCGACAGGGACGTGACGGCCGTATGGTATGTACAGATATACACACTCACGTAGGAAGAGCGGCCTTTCGCGCGCTACCGTGAGCCGAGCAGTGTCCGATCGGGTGAAAATTGGCGATGTGATCGACAAGATCAGCCAGCAAGAGGTCCTGGACTCTTTGCTGCTACCCCAACTGGGTATCCTCATCTGCGGCGCCGCGAGGATCCACGATTCGAAAACCCGCTTCCTTCTCAGTTCGTTCGCCCCGCCACGCTCACCCAGAGGACGTCGACGACACCATCTTCCGCGCCACCGTGTCCGCCACTAAGACCAAGAAGAACAAGAAGCGCAAGCCCCGCACCATCCGCGAGCCCGCCGCCAACGACCTCGACCTCGATATCGACTTCGACGACATCCTGGAGGCGGGCGTCGACGACATCCGCAACTACTCCGACCTCTTCACGCGCGTCCTCACGACGCAGTCCTCGCAGCACGGCTCGGCGCACGCGTCCGTGCCCGGCTCGCAGGGCCTCATCCCGCCTAACTTCATTCCGGACGACGACATGCCCGTCCACGAGTTCTGGGAGGACGACGGCGTGCCCATGCCCGCGACCAACCTCGACGACAGCCTGGCGCTCGCCCCGCTGTCGCCTCTGAGCGAGCCTGCCCCCAACCTCGCGACGCCCACGCCCGCCCGCCAGCCCCGCCGACGCGCCATGCGGCCCAGGAAGATCCAGCGCGACAAGCGCATCTCGCTCACGGACGATCAGATCCGGCACGCGCTGGCCCACTCGCACGAGACGACCGAGCCCCGCCCCGTCATCGGCGACGTCGGCTGGCTCCCGAGCAACGGCTTCGACGAGAGCTTCCTGACCGAGGTGCTGCCCAGCGCGTGGCTGGCCAAGCGGATCGCCGCCCGCCTCGCCGCGGACGCCAGCGCCGACCCCGAGCCCGCTGCCAAGACGCCCAGGCGCAAGCGGCGCACCAAGAAGAGCAGCGTCGTGAGCGACGACGAGTTCAACTTCTCCATCAACGAGAGCTTCGACGGCGGCCAGCGTGGCTTCATGCCAGACTCCGACTTCGAGGGCGCCGGCTTCGACCAGCTCACCGCAGACGAGATCAGGGCCCGCGCCCTCAACGCCCTCGGCGACGGCGCGCAGCACGACGTCAAGACAGACCTGCTCGACCACGTGAAGGAGACCGGCAATCGCCGCCACGAGCTCGCCGCCCTGTTCGGCGTGCTGCTCGAGCAGGCCCGCGACGGCCACGTGGCGCTGCAGCAGACTGGCGCGGCCGATCTAGGGACAGTCAGCGCCATGCTTGTGCAGTAAATGATCAACTTTTGCTGGCGGCAGTTTAAGGCAACAAGACTTCGTGACTTCTACTCTAGCTACGAAGCTCGATCGCCAGTACCGTCTGACCTACGCTTCCACAATGGCCCAGCTGCCCGAGCTGCGTCTCGAATACCAGATGTTCGGCACTGTCACACTGCCCTTCTTCGCCATTGACGAACAGTCGATGCCTTCCCGACACACATTTCGCCAAGACCATCGAGAACGTCGTCTTCGACCCAGCCGGCAAGTTCTTAGCGATGGAAGTCATCACAGAGACATACCACCAATTTATCAAGGTCTTCACCTCTCCGACCTCCATCCAATCTGCACTCTGCCCGGCCGCCTGCCGACCTGGTCGACTGACGGCACTCAGCTCGGAGTCATCTCAGTTGGCTCGACTCGCCGTCTCCTCACGTGGAGCAGTGACAACTTCGGGGTCTGGTTTGTAATGCCCGACACATGCAACGCCAAAACTATGCGGCGTCTGGCGAAGTCGTTCACTGTAACCGACGGTCAGACCATCGTTGACTTCGCGTACAGCGTCCTCTACCCGGAATATGTCGTCGTTACTGCGGAAGAGGGGCCACACATCTGCTCCTATCTCCTTCGTAAGGACGGTCTGGAGCAGCCTGCACCCGATGTCAACAACGCCGTAAGGGTTGGCCCGGATGGTCTTACCGAGCACGAGCGGGCTATGTCGGGGGGTGTGGGACAAGGCCAAGTTTGGCTGGTGGGAGAAGCTACAGCTGAGACGTCGGGGTGGTGGGTTCACTGCCCTCCATGGCCCCTCGGGAGTGCCGTCCAGCATCGCACTACGACTCGGACTCAGCGCGGCGGATATGATCAGACACGCCAAGCAGGCCCGGATTGTCGACCACAGCCGGGACGACCATCACCGAAGCCGCATACACCAGTCGGGCCTTCACTACACAGTCATGGTCGGCGAGGACCCGATCAGCCCCTACTATTACTAGGGTTGGGGTCGTAAACTGCTTGATTTGAACATAAACTTGTTGTGCAACTGGAAATGTTAACACCCGTGAGTTTACGATTCTATCCGTGTTTACCAGCACTGTACATTCCCCTACTTGCGGCAGGACCCCATGCACGACCCGCCCCGCATCATCGCCAGGAACCTCTGCCGCTGCATCTCCTTGACCTCGTCGGGGAGGTCGTCCTCGTCGAGATCAAAGTCGTCATCGTCGTCATCCTTCTCCTCCTTGGGCTCCTCGGGCTTCTGCTCAATCTTGGGCTCGAACGGCTTGAAGTCGGTCGGGATGAGCTGAATCGTAGCATCATGCGACGAAATCACGATGTACTTCTTCCCGCGCCACTTGACGACCTGCATGCTGCTGATCTGCTTCGAGTCGTCTTCACCGCTGGTCATCGAACCCCGGACGGCCCCCTCCGACCTGACCTTGATGGCCTTGATCGGCTCTCCGGCCAGACTCCACTGCTTGATGACCCCGTCCCGGGAGGCCGTGTAAACGTGCCCGGCCTCCTGATCGATGCAAGTCCGGGCCACCCAGTCGTCGTGGACGAGGCCGTCGAGCTGCGGCATCGGGGCGGTTGCGAGGGCGGCCTTCATGGCAGCGACGCTCATGGAGTTGGGGTTCCAGCGGGTCGCATCCTCAGCGTCGACGGACTTCTCCTCGACCCTGAAGGCCTCGGCAAAGGCGTCGCGGGGGTCGGTATCATCTTCCAGCAGGGCTATCACCCGCTCGATCGACCAGATCTTGGCGCTGTAGTCCGCCGAGGCTGTTACGAGCATGCTTTCGTTCGCCGTGATGTGCCAGATCGTCGTCTCGTGGATGGGCTTCAACCCACCCTCGACCTTGCGAGTGGTGGCGGCGATGAACTTGACCTCGATGTCGGCCGGGGTGTCGGGGGTGAATGAGACGAGCCAGAGGATGATGCGGCGGTCCGACCCGGTGGAGAAGACGGCGTACGAGGCCTTGGTGGGGTGGGCCGTGCGGAGGGGGACCACCGCGATGGACTCGATGGACCTGGTGTGGCCCTCCTCCTCGGACTTGACCCTGGTGGCGATGCAGCCCTTTGCATCTTTGTTGCTGGGCAGGCGTGGGTAGAGAAATTTATGTATATATAAGGTTTGCTTGGGATCGGAGGCATGACAGGGTTCACTCGACAGGGTCGAAGCATGACAGCTACAACTCCTGTATGAGGCATCCATGACCAAGCGTGACCATCTCAAACAAGTCTCAATCTCTCCATGGTGCGAGATACGAGATTATTGTGCGAGTGCAACTCGTCGTCTTTGACATTTCCAGCGCCATGTGGGTCCTATTACTGCTATTGGTATCCGTTAGTGCCTCTCTTATCCGACCAGAAGACGAGATCCTGTTTTC
Source organism: Carpediemonas membranifera (assembly GCA_019828565.1). NCBI lineage: Eukaryota > Fornicata > Carpediemonas > Carpediemonas membranifera. The sequence goes on from JAHDYR010000007.1 coordinate 720,346, forward strand.
CAAAGGAACTTTGGCGATTCTTAACGAATACGGCATTACCAACGACCAGAGCACCCCGAAAAGCCGTGAGATCACTGAGAAGTCATACATGTTCATGAAGAACCACCCGACATGCCCGCCGAACAATCAGATCGCGACCTTCGATCACGATACGATGACGCTGCACCCGCTCTGGACGTCCAAGTGCTCCAAGGCCCGCCACTGCATCCACGAGTACAACCTGGCGCCGACACACAAACGCCACAAGGACAACAAGCTGCGGCGCTGGGTGCCCTTCACGGACGCAGTCACTCTCGGCGCCGGCCAGCAGTACAGTGCAACCGACTTACCAAACAACATCTACGTCCAAGTGCGGTGCTTGTGCAGTGGAAAGCTGATACGCCTCTCAGACATCCCCAACTCGGTCAACGCGGACGGCCTGTGGCAAAACAACGCCGTCCTGCCGCCGACTAAGCCTGCCACGCTCGACGCTCCCGCGCTCACCGACCCGCTCGGCGGGCTGCGAAACGTTGTCGTGCTGATGCAGGACGCGGTGTCCCGCACGCGTGCGGCGAACTACATGCCGGACTATTGGAGCCGGCTGCACGCGATGAACACGCTGCCGGAGGCCGAACGAAACTGGACGGCGTTCGTCATGGGCTCATACCATAGCTCAGGCTACAACACGCCTGCGAACGAGATGCCGCTGTACGCCGGGATGTCGCACGAGCACTTCGATTTCAGCGGGACGGTTGGGTACTTCCCGCACGAGGGCAAGGAACCCGCCGTTCGCTGGATCTGGAACGACCTGCGCGACCTCGGCTTCGCGGTCGGCTGGGGCTCCGAGGCATGCCTCAAGATGTTCAACTACCTCTCGGGCCTGCCGACGATGGAGCAGCAGTTCGACTACCTGCGCTACGGGCCCCACTGCGCGCTGCTGCACGACCACTTCCACCGCACCATGACGAACGAGCGCTTCTGCTTCGGCGACGAGCCGCATGGGCTGCCCTACGTCCAGTTCATCGCAGACGTCCTGCGCGCCGAGGAGGGCCGGCGCCGTGTGTTCTTCTTCGCGGACTTCGAGGAGGGCCACAACATGGCGCTGCCCGCGACGGCGCACTTCCTCGAGGAGTCGACGCAATCCGCAGTCGACCGCTTCATGGACGGCCGCAACGACACGCTGCTCATCGTCATGGCCGACCACGGCATGCAGTACGGCTCGTGGTACGACACGCCCTACGGGAAGCTCGACCACAGGCTGCCCAACCTCCAGGTCCTCGCGCCGCAGTGGTGGCTCGACGGACACCCCGACGTCAAGGCCGCGTTGTACCAGAATCAGCACGAGATCCTGACGACATACGACCTGCACGCCACCTTCCGCCACCTCGCGGAGTACCCAGCGCCGTTCAGCGCCGTCGCCCCAGCCCTCTCCTATATGGAGCGCCCGCCCGGCGTCGCGCGCAGCCTGCTCGAGCCGCTCGGAGGGTCGACCATGCGCACGTGCACAGACGCGGGCATCCCCGAGGACTGGTGCATCCTGCAGCCCGGCGCGGTCCGCGAGATGGACGCCGCGCTCATCGCGTCCGAGCCCGCGCACGACTTCCTCGCCCTGGCGCTCGCCCGCGTCAATGAGCTCGCAGCTGCAGGCGGCGACACGTGCCAGAACGCGACACTCAAGACGGGTCTGATCAAGGCCGGCTCGATCATGTCGCTCGACAGCGGCTGGGACTTCTGGCGCTTCGACTTCGACGTCGCCCAGTTCGAGTCGACCTTCCACGCCGAGGGCAGGCTGTGGCGCGGCGACACCGAGCTGCCCGCCGACACCGACGCCGGGCCCACGCTCACGCTGGTGAAACAGGTCAGCCTATACTCCCGCTTCGACAGCTGCAAGTCCGGCAGCGCCCTGCCTGGATTCTGCCTGTGTGACTTTGGCGGAGTCGACAGCGATGAAGCAGAGGTCACTGCCAAAGGCCGGAGTGTGGTGGCCACCCTTGCGCCGTTTATCGCCATCTTGTTCGCCCTGCTTGTTGTCGGAACAGTTGTGGCCACGATCGTGTGGAAGAAGATGGCCAACGCCGCGTCTTGGGCCAGGCGTCTGGGCGGGGGCGTCCCGCTGCAGGCATAGACCATGTTATCACGATATATATGTTATCTAGCCCCACCAGGGCAATATGTAAATGACGTTTAACACTTTGGCTATCACCATTTAGAGAGAATCTCAATTTATTCAAATAGATCCTACTGGGCGTAGTGCCCGCTGTATTGCGTCGCGTATTGCCCCTCCTGAGTCAGTGCCGGCCGGTAGTCCTGGTACGGCGGGGCTGATGGGGCCGGCTGCTGGTAGAACGAGGCCTGCCCGGTGACGTAGGGGGCATGCGGTGGATGGACTGGGGGTCTGCCCGGTACCTGTCCCACCATGTAGACAGGTCTTGCTCGGTCTAGCTGGCTGGCTCTCGACTTGCGTTGGAGTACGCCGACAAGGATGAGGCCAAGGCCGATGCCTGCCACAATTAGGGCGAAGTTAGCGAAGAAGGGCGCCATCATGAGGCTCAGGATGCCGTATGGGATCGCAGTATACTTTGCAATCTCGGATCGGAGGGTTTTGACGAGGAAACGGAGGAGAATGAGCTCATAGCTGATGAATAGGGCAATAACAAAGGCAACAATGACGAGAGGTATCATCATTGATGCAATTGTAAGAAGAGTGGCGATTATGCCGGCAATAGGGCTATCTGCATCGCTATCATCGCGACGTGTAGTACTGGCAGTAACTGCGGCAGTAATGAGGAGAAGAAGAACTAAAGAGCCATGAATATGCTTCATTACACGTATGTTGGCCCAAAACGAAATCGTTATCGTCGCTATTCTAAGACATTGGGTTGGTTGCGAACGTTGCGCAGATCTGACAATATAGGCAACCAATGCCTGGGCTATCTTCTGATCTGGTCGAACATCAGTCCCACAGAGGTACCACTGTATCGGCGTGGGTCCAGCAGTTTATAGTCCGAAGGTGGTTTGAAGATTCCAGGATCACGGCTGGCACAACCAAGATCGCAGCTACCAATACGAGTGCAGCAAGGTCAAACTTCACACGGCCACGCGCTTTCTCTCCCACCCACTACCCTCGCCGCTTGGGCCGGTATTTGGTGAGACGATCCGCCACTGACCGGATCTCCCGTAAAATCTGAGACTCAGTCAGCCTTGACAGAGTAGTCGTATCCAATCCGTATCTTTCTGCCCTGTCGAGCAGCCCCGGGGTTCGGTCAGCCTCGTCAACCACAGCCTGACTCTTCCGACACGCCCTGACCCAGAACCCTAACTTCGCAGGTTTAGGGTTCGCTGTGCAGCCCTGTAAGGCGTCCCAGAGTGCCCGGGTTGGCCTCGGGTCGGGAGGCCAGTCGGACACGGTAGCGCCGTGCGTCCGCTGCTGGACAAAGACGGACAGGGGCACCGACCCCCAGTCAACCTCCTCCGTGGCGGAGTCCATCCAGAGCTTCTCAACGGTGGCTTGAAGGCTCGGCAGGTGTTTCTCGATGTCGGCCAGACTCAGCTCGGACAGGTCAGCCATGACTCCCTTGAGGGCCGTCCTGGACCATAAGTCTGGGCGATAGAGGACCACGGCCGCGACAAACGCGCTACCGGGGCAGTTTTTGAACAGAGTGAGGCGTTGTAGTCTCTTTTGAATCTCACTGAGCTGGTCCATCGCATCATCGCCCAGATTGAACTCGAATCTGCGCTGAATAATTTCTAGTACCATCGGATAATACCCGAACCTTGCCAGCGTGGGGAACATCGTGGAGTATCGCACGACTTCGGCTGAGGTTGCCTGAATCAACCGCAGAATCTTGTACGGGCTGACAAAGACGTCGTGCTTGAGCAGCTCTGTGCAGATTAATGCGCATGTCCAGTTGAGCAGCGAGGTTTTGGTCACGTGGAAGCCGTCCTTCACGTCTAAGGGGAGGCGAAAGTTGGCGATCTCCACACACCGGTCATGAAGCGATACGTGCTTGAGGATACCTAGGATCAGCGCTACATAGCTCTTTGCTTCGTATGGAATGTGTTTCGCACTGTATTGGGCACCAAGCGTCTTATGGGACTCGTTCGTGACGAATCCGTCTTCAATAAAGTCTTCCTCGATGATTTCACCGCATATCTGGCAAGCAACCTCCCCTAAATCAGTAGTAAACGTAAGCTCGTGGTTGCATCGGTGCTGCCCCTCCCATTCCGACATATCGCCATTGCTGCAGTTTATGTTGAGTCCGACTCCACCGTCATGGATGGGCGAAGTCGCTCTATACCCGGGAGGCGCATCGCATTGCCTTGCAAGCACGCAAGTTCAGCTGATGGATCGAGCGCAGTTTAAGGAAAAATCAAAAAGCACAACGATGGAGTTTCTAGACATTGAACGGCACAAGGATGCAATTTTGGACAGTTACTTCGCTGCCACACAGTATGTTTCCCCCCATCTGATCACACAGAGATGCAGAAGGGAGTGCCGATAGAGAATTTTCCTCCGCACTACGCATACAGGCCCTGTGGAGAGGCTATAGGATGCGGTCGCAATTGGCTGTATGGAAGTATGTATCATTCCACGCCAGTTTCCTCACATAGTTTCGCTGCAACGGAGATTCAACGCGCCTTTCGAGGCCACATCGGCCGTGTTCTGTATCACCGCGTTGTCGAGACGAAGGGTCACCAAGAGCGCCTGGACTACTTTAACAAGCATGCTACACAAATCCAGCGGATCTTCAGAGGCTACCTGTCTCGTAGAAAGATCCTCGATTTCGGCAAGCGGAACGCCTACCTTTCGCAGCTAGAGGCGCGAAACCTTGAGATGACGCAGGCACTGAAGGACTACGAGATCGAGATGGCCGAGGAGGCCGAGCGTGAAGAGACGGAGCGCCAGACACAACAATTCACGGCCGTCGCCTCGAAACTGCACCACCTTCTTTCCACAAAGACGACACCGGGCATATACAGACCACCAATCAGGGATATGGCGCCGACGGTGGGTGATGTGCCGGTCGAGTCGTTTATAGAGGAGCTAGGCAAGCTGCACGCGACACAGACAGTGCAGGGCATGCTGGCCACTCTTCGGTGAGGCTGTACCGTATTAAACTTACTGGCGACCCATGGTCTGGGTGCAAGAGCCGCTGGCATATGACTGGGTCCATTTGACTGCGCGAAGGACAGGCAAGAATGAATGAGCTCAAATCAAATCTACTCCCTTTACCATTTCCGTCATCAAGCATTGCCGAGATCGTCCAAATTTACCAAATCGCGAAGTCGGAAAGAAGTCATTCCAGATCCTCAACGAGATCCGCAATCACGCGGGCACGAACACCTTCGCGGGCGACTCTGTCACCCCCTGGTCCCTGGACCAACTCATCGTTGACCTCGCTGCGGGCCTAGCCCGGGGCAACTTCAGAGTTCATCAAAAGGCAAGCGGCGAACCCCTCGCTGTCGCAACCGTCTAACTTGCCCCAAAGCCGCCTTACACACCAAGGGCAACAGCAAGCGCCACTGGCAGGCCTCGTATATAGATATATATATTGAGGTATCATAGAGTGCACAGTGCAAGCAGTAAAGTAACTCTCAATCGTCTATAGCTGACTTCAATCAAGACCTTGCCTAGGTACCTCAGTTCCACACAGCTACAACCCTCCGCAGTATAATGGGCTATATCAAAATCAATTTTTTCGCACGATAAGGAAAAGAACACGTGACGACCAAAGAATGTGACAGAAGATCGTGACGTTTCAAAAGTTTTTTCCAACGCCATAATTTCCATCGAATTGCAATGGTCAAGTTCTGTAGCTATCCGCAGCTTCTCTCCGCCGTAACCGTGCCGGGGATGATTTCTATTCCCCTCTTCTTCGGAGGCTTGCTGTTTCCAACCGTTCTTGGTTTCCTAGGAGTTCCATTCGGTCCGCTTGGGCCTGGATTCTTCCTTGCTGAACCCGCCTTCTGGATCATTATCGTGACCGTCTCGTTCATCCCAGCCCTCCTGTCCCATGCAGTCGTGGCAGCTGTCCTGCTTGTAGTCCTCTGCGTATTCGAAATTGACGAGGAGCTTCTTGGGAAGCACAACCTGACCGCGTCGGCCATCGCTGAATCCATCCTGTTGTTTGACGTGCCCATGAGCATAGTCTACATCATTGTCGACCTCTTGTTTTTCCCCACGCTTTATCTCATCATCGAGATCCCCTTCATCATCTTCTGCTTCTACATCATCCCCCCTCTCACGCTCGTCCATCTCCTCCTCTACGACGTATACTTGGGGGGCAAGATCCCCATCTTCAAGCCCAGCTACACTCCGTTCAAGGTCAAAAAGAACGGGAAGAAGTACCGCAAGTATGTCCTGTACTTCGTGCCTGCCTCCATTATGGTTATCATGGGCCTGCCCTTCTTGATCGTCGTGTTCCCCTTCACCATCGCCGCCATTATTGGCCTAATCGTCGCTGCGAAGTTCCTCTCAAACAGGAAGGATATGGAGGACAAGCTGGAGACGGGCGACTACCCCGTGGCATGCCCCGCCGATGCCAAGGAGGAGGCCTAATAAATGAGATACGATATGATATGAGATATGAAACGATTGGTCAGCCTGCTGTCACACACGTTGACTGGGGCAAACTCTTGTTAGATCATACGATGCATGAAACACTCAGCGGATCCCGTCCCCTGGCGCCTTAGATTCCTGTGTATCCTCCGTCATCGCCCGCGGAACCCACTAATTTATTTCTTACCGTGCTGACCAATTTGCGCCACAAGCGCCTTCTCCTCTTCCGACGCCAAGCCTGCCGCGATACGCTTCTCACCATGAGCGGCGAGGGTCTTAGCGTACTTGCCTAGCATCTTAGCGTTGATCTCCTGCTCGAGGACGACCTCTGTCTTCTCCTTCGTTTCCTTGTTAAAGACCTTCTTCTTCACGCTCTTCGTCTTCGGCAACCCGACGACGGCATCCTCGCCGGGGCCGCAGAGGGCGACGACATCAGCATACGTCTTATTGACGTTCGTCTTGTCCTTATGGTCGACCGACTGATATGCCTCGCGGGCCTGGAGGAAGAACGTGCCCACGGGTATGGCGAGCAGCGCCGCCTGGAGCTCGGCCTCAACCTTCTTGGCGAGGGCCTTGGCCTCTTCCTTGCGGCGCTTGGCGTCGATGATGTCGAGCTCCTGCTTCTTCTCGGCCTCGCTGAGCCACTGCAGGACGTACCCCGCCCCATCGGTCTTATCCTGCACGCTCACGCCGAGGACGCGGAGGAGGCGTTCGCGGGTGGCATCGCAGGCGGCGAGTACTGCGACTGGGAGCTTCTCGGCGGGGGTGGCGATGGCCTTGCGGATGGACGCAATCAGCTCGGCGAGGACGGTGGCACCCTCGCCAACAGCGGGCTCGGCGTTCTCCTCGGCGGCCAGGAGCGCTTCGATGGCCTCGGCCCCGGCGGCATAGTCCTTGGAGCGCTTGGACTCGAGGGCTGGGGCCCGGACGGCAGCACGGAGGTCGGCCACGCGCTGGGCAACGTCGGCGTCGGGGCCGGACTTCTCAGTCGAGATCTCCACGCCGAGGAGACCGAGAACCTCGAGTATAAAGGCCTGCAACGCATCAGCGCCGGTGCGGTCGAGCTCGCCCTTCGCCTTGACGACGTCGTACTCGCGGATGAGAGAGAAGAGCCTCGCGAGGGTGCGGTCGTATCTGAAGTTGTTCCGGAGATCATCATCCATCTGCTGGCGAGCCGCGGCGACCAGGCCAGCAACGACAGACTCCTCTGCGGCTGTTCCGTCGAAAGAAGCCAGCTCGGAGAGGACAACACGCAGCTTACGCTCGTCGGCAGCGGCCGTCTCGAGCAGGGCAGGCTGGTACTGGAAGTCGACGTTCCAGGCGCTGTTGAGCAGCATCAGACGCACCTGGGTCGGCGTGTAGTCACGCAGAGTGTCGGCGATGGTGACAAAGTTGCCGAGAGACTTGGACATCTTGTTGACGCAGCGGTTTCCGTCAACAAAGTCAACAACGGTCAAACTACCTGTGTGGAAGAAGTAGTTGACCCACTGCTGGCAGCCCCAGTACGCCTCGGACTGGGCGAGCTCGTTGTCGTGGTGTGGGAAGCGCAGGTCGATGCCGCCGCAGTGGATGTCGAAGAACGGCCTCTCGGGCGTGCACAGCTTGTCCGACGCCATCACAGAGCACTCGATATGCCACCCAGGGCGCCCGCGGCCCATGACACGGCCGTTCGCGTCCTTCTGGAGCTCCTCACCGATGAGCTCGGCAGGGTCCCATGAGCACGTGTCCGCGACGACAGCCTCCTCCGCCTTCACCTTCCAGAGGGCGAAGTCTTCGGCCCTCTTGCGGCCGTCCTTAGGCCTCTCTGACTCGGGAAGGTCGTCGGGGGTCACCGTGACGGAGCCAGGCTCGAGCTTGCCGTACTTGTGCGTCTTGGTGAACTCGTGGACGTCGAAGTAGACGGAGCCGTCGGGGCCGCAGTAGGCGAAGCCCTTGGTCATAAGGGCCTGGATGAAGCGGACGATCTGGGGCATGTACTCGGAGACGCGGGTGATGTCGTCTGGGGGGAGGACGCCGAGGTTCGCCATGTCGTCATTGAACAGCTGCTCGAAGCGGCGGGAGATGTCCTGGAACGTGGAGTACTCATTGGCGCCGGCCTGGTCGGCAATGAACTTGTTGATGATCTTGTCGTCAATGTCGGTGACGTTCTGGACAAGCTTGACCTTGTAGCCGAAGTACTGCTCAATGATACGTCTTATGCAGTCAAGAGCTACGTATGTGCGGGCGTGGCCTAGGTGGGAGACGTCGTACACCGTTGGGCCGCACTGGTACCAGAGAACCTCGCGATCCTTGGGCAGAACGAGCTCTTCAAGCTCTTTGCCCGCACTAAGAGAATTCGCTACCCTTATTGGCTTTGAACCATCCGCATTATTGTCTGAAGGCGCCATGATCACCGACGGGATCGTGTCGTTGACCTGCATTTGATGAGCATCTGATTAGCCCCGACCTCCGAGTTCTGACACGCGTAGGAACACGAACTGCACTGGACCCGGGCTTTGACTGATACTTTTCCCTGACGAAAGCAGCTTCTGTTGCCGAAGAGAGAGTCCTCATCATCTCGGATGGCGCGAGGAGGCTGAGATAGTAAAGCGCACGTACACCTCACTGTCAGGTTAACTACTAGCTAAACGGATTTAGTCTGGTCAGACTTCACTTGCCACCCAGCAGCATAAGCCCTCACTCCAACCATGCACTTTCCAGCAGAGTGGTTCAAGCGCCTTTGTATGTGCCACATTGTGCACCTAGACTCCTCGCCGCAGTCTTCAGTTTTGAGGCACCCCTGCCAATTTCATCTGCCAGGGTCAAGTTTGGTCGCAGGGGAAGAGTGCCCTGCCTGAATCTCCGAAGGCAAAAAGGAACGTAGGGGCGATGGTATCGGTCTACGGCAAGGTCTGAGATGATAGCTGCTTCGAGCCTGGAGTAGGGGCGGCGACAGAAATTGGCGGGACGTCGAATTTTGAGGACGAAGTGGAAATCCGATGATTTAGAAGCTTGAGCTGCGGAAACGAACGCCGGGGCCTGCAAAGCGGTTTGCGAATGCAGGGACTACTGTCTCGTTTGTGATGGGTTGATGTCGGTCATTAGACGAATCAGAGCCGCCTGAGAGCGTGGCGACGGCCTTCTGGAGCCATGCTGATGGACTCCCGAGGCTTTGGATGAATGTACTGCTTTGCTTATCGCCAAGAAGGTGCATCGATGAAGGTTGTGATGTTTTGACGCTGTTGCGTTCTCTTGCAACTTGATCGCGCCCCGATCATCAGGCTAGATCTCGCCAAGATCAAAGTGCTGACATCCCGATATTCAGAGGGGCAATAGGCTATATATGCCCAACTAAGCCTGGCCAGCCCTTGACTTTTGAGCCGAATCTCTGATCACGCTTACAGGACACAAAATAGCCCGCCTATTTCAAGCAATATCGCCCGACATCAATTCCCAGGCTACCCCAAAGCCACCACTAATCCTATAAACCTCAGCTCATTTACAGTGCTCCTTGCCCTCTCAGAAGTGGAACTCATCATCGTCTTCGAAGTCGAAGTCGTCGTCGCCATCATAGTACGTCTTCAGCAGCTCATCCGCCCTGCTGGCGACGTCCAGCTTAGCATGGTGCGATAGGGCAGTCAGCCTGTCGTACCCGCCAGCGCTCTCGAAGTAGACTGCATATGTGTTGTTCAGCGTGGACGCCTCGAGCATGAAGACATTCTTAGCTGCGTCCAGCACGCTCACCAGGAGCGTGGTGTCCGCTGTGGGCTGACAGACCTTGGCCAGAGTCTCGAGGAACTCGTACTCCTGCACGGCGATGTCGATCGCCTCCTGCGTCGCGTTGCTCGTGAAGTTCAAGAGACACAATGCGGCCTCGCTCTTCACATCCGCGTCCGACTTGCGGAGGCACTGAATGATGATGGGGAGCAGGCCTTGCGCAAGGGCGGCGGCCATATGCTCCTCAGTCCCGGCAAAAATGTTCGAGATCGCCCAGAGAGACTCCCGCTGGATGCCGGAGTAGTCGCTCTGCAGCGAGTGCTCCAGGCCGGGCAGGACGCTGACATCGATCAGGTGGGTCACAAAGGCATCGTTATCTCCTGATGTAAGGTTGCCGATGATCGAAATGGCCCGCCGAGCGAGCTTGTTCACGCCATAAAGAAGCTGGATCACGGGCTTAGCGAACCCTGCGTTGAGGACCGCACCGATATCCTCGTCGTCGCCACTCGAGAGATGCCCCACGGTGAGCAGGATGTCGTGCACGGCAGAGAGGGTCTGCTTGTCCATCGCCCGATGGTCCAGGTTGGTCAGGGCGGCGAACAGCTGCTGGTCGACCACGTGGCAGGCGTGGTGGAGCTTGACGGTCTCTGTTGTGCTCGTGGCAAGCCGTGCGATGGACCCGATCGCCCAAGCAACCGTGGAGGTGTGCTTGGGGACGCACTTGGGGTGAGCGAAGAGAGCGGCGAGGGAGGCTGGAACGCCGGATCGAATGAAGTCCTGGCGGTAGACATCGCCCTCGTTGGCGAAGTTGCCAAGACACCAGGCGGCCTGTATGGCGACGTCGAAATTGGGGGAAGTGAGGGTGCGCATCATCACTGGAATAGTGCCCGCGGTGATCACAAGCTGTGTGAACTCGTCGTTGCTGGCGAGGTTCGTTAACACCCAGGCGACCTCGACCTTGCCCCTGTCCGACGTCGTCTGGTCCAGGAAGGTGACCGCAGTGGGAACGATGCCCGTGTCCACTATAAGCTGGAAGATCTTGGTGGTGTTCTTGGCCGCGGCCTTGCGGAGGCTGAACGCACCCTTGAGTTGCTCCATGAGGTCGTTCGTGCGGAGTTGGTTCGCACAGAACATGAACTCCTCGGGCGTAGATGGGACCATGCATGCGTCGAACATAGTCTCGTCAATAGACTCCTCGACGCCGTGGAAGTCCACACTCATTGAACTGCTCATCTTGTCGAAAGCGTTGTCCCTTTTCTTCTTCCGAATGCTGTCAAGCTCATTCGTACGGCTTCTACGCCCAGAAACAGCGTCAAAACCTTTCCTGACGTTATGGTCAGCCATATCGGTAAGGAATGCCGATTCTTCGCACTTTAGTGACACCACATATGTGGTTGGACTGCCCACCTTTAGACTCAACAATTCTAATCCTGCGCAGGCCACTACCTCCACTCACCCACTTCAGCCCTCGTCTGTACCATCGGGCTTTCGTGCTTTCAGTCGTCGGTCTGCACGAAAAGATGCGTCGTCTGTCGTCCATCGTCTGTGTCTAACGCTGCTGTCATCTTTCGCGTCTGTGCTCGTCTGTTACGCGCTCATCTTCCGTCCATTGCCGGTGTCTGAAGCTCATGACGTCGTCTTCGTCATCTTCGTCTGTTGTGAGAGACACTAGTGGTGGAAAGCGGTTGTAGCTAGTAGTAAAGACGCTTTGTGCTGCATGATGCTGGTTTCTTGTGTTTTGAGGGATGCTGCTAGCTGATGAACCCTGAAAAGAAATGATCGATGCAGGCAGCTCAATATACTCCGATGCCTTCCAAGATATACACGGTGAAGGCTTCCGTTAACAAGGCCATTGGCGAGATTAACGTAACGTGACGGTTTGAGTGGGTCGCGAGAAATACCGTGGCGGTCGGGTGGCTGACCGGCCCACGTACAAAAAGGGTAGCAGCAACAAGCGCTCGGTCAGGATGACGCCGAGGCTACTCCTGCCCCGGACATTCAAGCTCTCATGGGCTTCGACCCTGGTGCTCGGTCGCTGGACGGCTACACGATCCGCCGCCCAGACGGGCAGAGTGTATCTGGCGAACTCGCTAAGTGTGGCTACACTGCCACCCCCTCTTTCCGCGTGAATATGAGCGCAGCATCGTTCAAAACGACAAGTCTAGAGGCTCTCAAACAGTCGATTAGGTTTGTCCATGAGAACATCGTTCAGATCATCAACGAGGGGACGAGAAAGTGTTTCCGCCGGGCGACTTTTGCCAATCACTGTCTGCGCCTGAAGCACTTCGCCCGGGCTGGACGTCAACTCCTGGATGATCTCGGCGGGCGCCCCCCGGAGCCTTCACCTCGAAGTCGCGTATGGGGCACTGTTCGGTTCTGCCGGCACTCCCTCGTGTGCTCCGTACCGCCACTTTGCTCGAGCTCTTCCTGGCATCATGCTCCGGCACAACGTCGTCGTGAGTGTCACGATGGTCTCGGAATTCCGCACTTCCATCGTGTGCCCATACTGCAAAGTACACTTCAGACGTGTGGTGCACACACACCGCACCATGCTCTGCCAGAATCCCGCGTGCGAGGGAGCTCCATGGCGCGTTGAACGGCTACGTCGGCATCCCGAGCAGAGAGACATACTTCTCAATCTCTCTCACCGAGATAAGAGCGCCAGCGAGAACATCCTTTGGTGCACCTTCGATGCAACTTCAGATCGATTGATAGAGTATGATAAACCACACTGCGATCCTGATGCTGCTTGGATCACTGTCTGTTCTGGACTCAACAATTCTAATCCTGCGCAGCACAACATGTGCTATTGAATGAATAAATCGATAAGGCTCGTTGGGTCGAACAATGTGTTTACACTGCGCAACACTGCCCTTTCTCCCTCCTACTCACGTCTTAAGTCGGCAGGGAGATCGTCTTCTCCAGGGCTTCCACAAAGCGTCTTCTTCGTGGACGTCAGCACAGCTGCAAACATCACAATCGCTCACACGTCGTCTCATTGTCTTCTATTCCACATTAAATTCACTTCTACACTTGTATAGGCTGGTAATGGTGTTCATCGTCGCATGCTCATGGCTCATCGTATCGTCGTATGGATTGAGTCCCAGTCTCCGGGCGTGGTTCACCCGATACGCCAACTCTGTGAAGCTGTGGCTCGCCCGCACAGTGAAGACGTACCGTGACAGGCTACAGGGCAGCCTCGCCCGACTCGAAGAGGCTCTCGCAGGTGTTGGCTCTCCGGCCTTCTTCCAGCAGGAGTTGGCCGGCATTCACGCCATCCTCAACATGGTCAACCCTGTGATCCTCGCGTGTCTCCCCTCGCTGTTCTGGGCGGCTCACATGGGTGAGAACGACGGGCTCCCAGTCTCCGAGGCTGCCCCACGCATTCTCTCTTGTGTCTGGGCAATTGCTGACGGAGTGGAGACGTTGAGTGGCCTCATCAGCCACTTCAACGGGGAGTACTCGATGTCGCTCCGCCAGCCTCGCCTCGTGCCGATCGTGCCCATGGCCCCCGTCCGACCGGGCTTCATGGCCTACAGTGAAACGATGGGCCTACTGAACGGGAACTTCTGTCATCGTGTGGGAATTAATCCCACACTCCCACACGCCACCAAACCGTTGACAGAAGAGCAGGAGGAACTATACCAGAACAACCCCAGGTCAATGGGCCGTCTGCTCAGCCTGAGCACCGATGGGGTCTGTGTGGCGGTGACGATTAAGAGAGGCTTCGGCCACTTTCGGCCACAGCATGATGCGAGCATGGCTGTTCGAAAGCGAGCGAAAGGGCGGGAGAAAGAGCGCCCCCGACTCGGGGCCAATAATGCCGATGCTCCGCTCGCGCCGGATCCTGATGCCCACCTCATGGGGTTCGACCCCCCCGGGCGCGAGGTCCATCGGAGGGTATTACATCAGGCACCCCGATGGCTCCACCAGCTCCGGCGTCCTTCCAAAGTGCGGATACACTAAGACGCCAAGTTTCGGCTTTGATATGACGGCCACGTCGTTCAAGAGCACAAGACTAGTGAGTATCAACAACTCTATTAGGTTTGTGCTGGACAACGCGAACGACATTTTCGAGGCTGGAATGTGTAAGTCTTTCCGCTGAGTGCGCTTTGCGAACCACATCCTTCGCCCGCTGCGGCCAACAGTTGGCTCGGGAGTTCGGTTGGCGTCGCCACCATCCCATCGCCACCCCCATTCGCCTGAAAGTCTTCTACGGGAGCTCGGAATTCACCACGCCTGCTGGTATGTTCATTCCTTGCGCGCCATATCGAAAGTTCGCGAGAGAGATAGTTCCCCTTCTCAAGGGGTATAACATTGTCGTCGATCTTAACATGGTTGACGAGGACCGCACCACCGTCGTCTGCCCTCACTGCCACGCCCCCTACAAGCGAGTTCGTCCGCGTGATGACCAGCACGTTCACCCACATCGTGTGATGCTCTGCGAAAATCCACAGTGCCGTGGTGCTCAGTGGCGCGCAACAGTTCCTGATGCTCTGAATGTTGATCATCGGGACAAAAGTGCTGCAGAGAACATCCTGTGGCGTTCTCTTGCCACGGAAGATGAGCTCAGTGGCTCTCCGTTCAGTCGCACATCGATCCCACGTCTTCAAACATCATTCCGGTATCATCAATTGGCTAACCGAACCTAACATTCGTCTACGGACGGATGATGTTGTACAGTTTGGCACTTTGATCGTTCCTTTCAGGCCCTGTCTAGAGGTTCAAAAAATGTTTATACTGCGCAACAACATATTGAACGATTTACGTGTCTGTTTCATGTGAGAATAAACCAGTTAATGGAACCGCATGATTTACTCAGTATGGCGCGGCAAATATGTGTTCAGCATAGTATTACTTCACTTTGGCGAGGGTCTGAGGGCGTTCTGTACCGCCCGGACATGCTCCGCCACGACTCGGTACTGCCTCACAAACAGGTGCAAGAACGAGTACTGCCCGACAGTCTGGACCATCAGCGGGTTCCTCTGGCTCCTGAGCTTGGCCACCATGGCCTTCACGTCGAACTCAGCCTCGAGAGGGAACGGGTCGGCCCTGAATCGCCGGATAATCTCCCGGACGAGCACGTATGTGCCTGTACGCCCGACGCCAGCACTACAGTGGACGGCTTGACACGGTTTGGCGCCTTTGTGGCAGCCCTGTCGGCCCAGCCTAGTGTGGTGCGCGTCGGCAATCCCAACCAGGTTGGCGAGCTTCTCCCCGTCGGGGACGTCGCAGTCAGGCCAGCCTAGGAACTGAACCTGGCATATTTCTCGGGATCGTCCTCTGAAGGTGACGCTCATCCTTCGTACGAGAATGTCGCCGAGAATGAAGTGGTCGCGGATCAGCTTCACAGTAATGACCTCTGACCCGATCGGGAGCTCCAGCGGGGTGTTTCGGGACTCTGGCCAGTACCTAGAGGCCTTCTCCTTGCCGCCTTCCTCAACAGCTGTGAGCATCACCACAACGGTGATGTGTTCAGCCAAGAGCATCAGCCAGAACTTTGCATGCTCGGTGGGGATGTCTAGGGGGGCTTGGCAGCAGACATAGCTGTCATCTAGCTGGACTTTCGAGGCGTTAATATAGTCTGATGGAGAAGGCTCTGGCAAAACCACGCGAGTGGAGTCCAAGGGGAGAGCGTTCAGGTAGCGGTTGGTATCAACGTTCTCATCCGCATGCGCTGCTGTGTACTTCCTGCTGCTGTACGAATTGTTCATATAGTCTTGTTCCATCAGCTTCGTGAACTCCTTTGTGTATCGCTGCCTGTCTTCAGTGGAAATACTGTAGCCATCAGCTCTATAGGGGAATGGGCCGAAGATTTTAGCCCATCCACTCATGTTTCACAAATGTTGTTTTGGAGCGCGTTTCTGGCCAATTGTTGGCGCGGAAAAAGTGAGACTAAACGTCTGTCCGAGGCAGTATGGGCGCGTGTAGACTCCAGTTACTCCCGCCCTGGGCCATTTTGGCCTCTTTTCCGGTTGTGCAGGAAAAAAACTGAGTGAGCGCCAAGGAGCATGTCTGAAGCTGCTGAGAGCGCTGGGCCCAACGTGGACACGATTCCACACACGTTGTGCTCTTGCTACTCCCGTTCAATGATCGATAAGGCAATAGTCGATCAAATTGCCCGAGTTGTGCTGGGCGTCCACTATGCTCATGACAAGGACGCCAGCATGCTTGAGGAGTCCATCCGAAGCACTTATCAGTCCGCAGTAGCGCATGATGTGGCATGCTGCGCCAAGTGCGGCGTCTTTTTGAACAAGAACAAGATGTCTTCCCACGCAAAGAAGAAGAAACACACCCGTATCATCACATTCACTGGCTACGTACGCTGCCTAGTGTGCGGCAGAAGCACCCGCGACCCAGAAATCCAGTCAATATGCTCTGCTCTCGAGCGCCGCATCCGCCACGCCTACGTCCAGCGCCTTGCACCGTCCACTCTGCCTACCCCCCTCTTCTCCCACGTCCAGGCCGACGTGGACGAGAACAGACACGACCCCAGAGTCCCACCCGCAGTTTTAGACCACTGCAGCCAAATCTCGGTCACATCCGTCATGGGAGGCCGGCCCGACGTGCGCGGGGTGGTGAACCTCGGCCTCACGTGCTACTTCAGCAGTGTGATCTGTATTCTCGTCCATAACCCCCATCTCCGCGCCATGATTCTCGGCGGGGCTCTTGCCCCCAGCGAGAGCATGCATCCCTCCCACATGCGGACTGTCAAGCCGACCTCGTTCACGGCAGCGTTCAGCAAGCTCGCGTGCCAGATGTACCGCCCGCCCAGCCCCCCAACCGCTGTGATTCCGGCCGAGTTCCTCACGTCGTTCTGGTCACTGCCCACCGTCTGCGCCATCCGCAACGGCGAGCAGCAGGACGCACACGAGGTGCTGCTCCACTCCCTGAACGCCATACACGCTGACCTAGGCGGTACAAGCGCGGTCAACTGCCACTGCGCGATCCATTCTCTCTTCGGCGGCGTCATCCAGACAGCGACGTACTGCAGCAAGTGCGGCCTCGTCGTCCAGCGGAACTTCGAGCCGTTCCTGATCACGTCGGTGCCAGTGCCGCCTGGCAAGGACCCGTCGCTGCTCGGTGCTCTTGGCGTGCTCATGCAGGGGCAGAACGCACCGGGCAAGTGCCCCGGCGAGGGGTGCCCCTCGACCTCCCTGGTCCGCAAGAGCGAGCTGTACAAGCTCCCCCGTACCTTCATCATGCACATCAAACTATTCGAACTCACGTCATCCCGCGTCCGGAAGAACGCGGCCACCGTCAAGTTCCCCCTCGAACTATGCCCCTCGGCAGACATATCCCCCGCCCACTCCCCCGCGGCCGACGGGATCGTATATGACCTCCAGGCAGTGATTGTGCACGTCGGGACCCGCATGGACTCGGGCCACTACATCACATACGTCCTGGTACGAGGTAAGTGGCACCTGATCGACGACAGCACCGTGACCGTGGTGGACATCAGCACAGTGCTCGCTGTGTCCCCGTATCTGCTGGTATATGTGCTCAGAGAGGGCGTTTGTTGAGTGCAGTTTATGGCATGAGATCAGCGATGTTGTACTATTAGTGAATGCAAGTGACAGTAGTAGTTTGTAAAGAACGTGGCCAATCGCCGTTACACACGCCTCCATGCCCCCTTTACCAGCCCACACTAGCAACACAAGGTCTGGATTTGTTCGATTCGAAGGTGCTGCCGATTGTACTAGACACGAATAAATACGTAAAGCTTTACATTCTCAGTCGATTATGAGGTCACCGCCGGTAAGATGGGCTCGGGCGTCCAACCCCACCGCTGAGCATCTCGAGTCTGGCCTAATCACTCGAACCACTCGTCGACATCGTATGTAAACCCGTACTCCTCAGCTGTGAACGCCTCTTCGACCTCGGCAAATCTCTCTTGCCTGGCTTCCGTGGGACCCGGGCGTGTCGTATCGCGCTTCTCATTGCGGCGTTCGAGCTCTTCTACGACTTCGGGCATGGGGGCGATGTTCTTGTTTCCGCACAGTGTGATGTGCTTCTCGAGTGTTGGCCGGCTGACGTTGCGTGGGAAGTTCGGACTGCGGACAATGGCGCAACGGTCTGTTGAATGATCTGTAGCACCGGCATGGAAGCGGCAGCCGCGCTCAGTCTTCTCGATCTTAGCCTTGGGAACATAGAGCTTGGGTGTGCTCTTTGAGACGGCGGTGCTTTTGCTTGCGTAATCAGCGGCATCCTCATTTGTTTCGTTCAAGAACTGATCGATCATGATGTTAGCCTTTTCAACAACAAGGCTGCGAAGCTGAGCTTTCCACTGCAGCGGGGTCTCCATTACACCAGTTTCAAGCAGCTTCGAATTCGCTGTCTCGATAGCATCGATGGCTGCTCGAATTTTCTCTAATTTCTGATCAAGGCCGCTATTCATCAAACGTTGGTTTCTAGCAGCTTGTTCTTCGGTTCTTACCCGTTTGGCGTTGCTTCGACAGCAATACATGCTGTCCACATAAACCGTAAATCAAATCGCAGTTTAAAGATACACTTACAGCACGCTCTTGGGGAAGAAGCCCTGCTCCACGTACTCGTTCACCATCTGCCGCAGCTTGCCCTCCGTCATCTGAGTAACACGGTACTTGAAGCCGGTGGCGGTAATGGCGGTGCCGTCGACGTTGAGGTGATTGTTGCCAAGGACCTCCTTGTCGAGGAACGGGGAGAGCGGCGTGTCGAAGATACCGTCCTTCTTGCACAGCTCGGCCCAGGGCTTGAGGTGCTTGTCGTTGACGATGCCGGTGACCATCGAGAGCTTCATCTTGGCGGCCGTGTTCTCGACGGCGGAGACAAAGCCCGTCTTGATGCCGAACATGTTGCCGAGGATCTCGTTGATGCTGCCGGCGGTGGTGCACCCGCTGTCCGCGATGTTGTACACGGCCCCGCTGGGAAGCTCCTTGCATGCATGGACGATGGCACGGGCGATGTCGGTGACGTGAACCGTGTTGATGCCGAGCTTGCCGTCCCACAGGAACTTCATCTTCTCGCCAAGGTGCTTGTAAACAGCGGCGCAGACGAGGCGGGAGGCAATGACGCCGTTCTGGTCACCGGGGCCGTAGACGACGGCAGGGCGGAGGATAACATACTGGAGGTCGGGGATCTGAGTCAGCTCGGCTTCAGCCGCGAGCTTGAACTTGGCGAGGTTGGTGGTGGGGTCCTTGCTGGCGTCCTCGGGGGCGGGCTTCTTAGACGGCTTGAGCACGCGGGCGTCAGAGACCTCAATGAACTTGCTGCCGGCAGCAGCGGCAGCCTTGGCAACGTTGACGGTGAGGCCTTGGACCTTGTCCTTGTATTCGGTCTCCGCGAGCCCCAGCTTCGTCTCAGCGGCGAGATTGATCACGAAGTCGAAGGGGCCGTCTTCGAAAGCGCGCTCGATGTGGTCAGCGCGGGAAAGATCAGCCTGCTTGAATGTAACAATCTCGTTGTCGTAGAGCGCCTCGTAGGACTCGTGCATGTTGCACATCATGGGCAAGGTCCTGTCAGCGACCTTAATCTTGCTGGCGAGCTTCTCATCGAGCAGATACTTGATGAGATGGCGACCAATAAAGCCGCAACCACCTAGAATCAGGTAAGAGGAGGACATTGAGGGATTTGAGAGTGGTTTGGTGTTGACGTGGCGACTCGGTCACAGTCGCTCATCCTGACGCACCCGGTTGACGCACTCAAATCTCACAATATCAACCCCACATCAACCTGCACCATTGAATCATCCATTATAAATTTGGTTGTAATTTTACTGCCCTCCCATGCGACCCATGAGCATCGAAAGCTCGGACTCCAGCATAGCCATGCGGGTCATCGCCTCGTCCTTGAGCGCCGTGGTCCGCTCTATCGCATCCTTATCGAGACGCGCCAGCTCCCGCTCGGCCGCAGCCTGCCTCTTGAGCAGACTGCGCTGTCTAGCCGCAAGGACGCGGTTCTTCCCAATCAACGCCTCCATATCCCGGTCAATCTCCTCAATGGCCGCCTCCATGGCCCCAGACTGCGCCTCCTTCTTACCCAGGATCTTCTCTAGTCTGAAATAGTCGTCGAGGCTGACGTGCTTGCCCGACTCGTCCTGGTAGATGATAGTGGGCTTGTCAGTGTGCGTCTGGCGGGCGGAGCGGACGCCCACCGTGATCTCAGCCTCATCCTTGCCCGAGTTGGCCTCTCGCACGACCGCGGCAATGCGGTCGTGTTTGTCCTTCTGGTACAGCAACACCTGGCGCTGGCTGGCAAATGACGCCTCTTTTTCTTTCAGCAAGGTCTGGAGCCTGTCGCGCTTCATCTCCAGGTTCCTGGTCTCGTTCAACAGAGACATCTGGGAGGTCCCCCCGTCAGTCTCGTTCTGCTCAGTCAGGCGGACGATCTCCTTGTTCTTGACGCCTTGGAGCACTGAAAGGGCCTTGATCTCCTTCTGGAGGGTCTTAATTTCGTTCTGAGTGGTGTGCAGCTCGCTCAGCAGGGTCGTGGTAATGTCGTTCGATGCAGCTGGGATGTCGTAATTGTCGAGCATATATGAAGCCTGTTGAATTGTGCGGTCCTTACGGCGGATGATGCCCTTCAGGCTTGTTATGGTTGCTTCGTGGGCCTTGACGAGCTCCTTTTGCATCATGATCGTGTCCTGCGTCGAAAGAGAGTCGAAGAGATGATCGCTCGCAGATTGAGAATCAAGAGACGTTAAATGGTGGTCGCTGCCAGTTTGTGGTTTCAGCGACATTGGATCAAGGTGTTGTTGTGTCGTCGACGTTTTCTGCGCCAGAAAAATTGACACACGCCCATATAGCGGGTACAGGGGTCTGCGAGGGGCGTGAGACAGGTGTATGGGTCTGCACACGAAGTCTAATGCATCAGGCAGCACCGGTGCAAGAAAAAATGGCTTGCGTGAAAAAAGCTGGCGATCGAGTGATCAAGGTCGAACTCACCGAATGGCGAAGAAGGCCGGAGGAAAGGGAGCCCCCGCAGCTGGTACGTATCATTTCAATCTCTAGAAGCGAATACTGTGGTGAGAAGGTTGCAACTTGAGGACATCTGATGGGTCCATCCATTGTGACGGAACCATCGCAGTGCAATTACCATCCAGTGGTTGCACCGACATGCTCTCATGACCTGCAATCAGTACTTCCCAGGCTTGCTTCAAGGATTAACCTACCAACTTTTCTCACGCAGGCAAGAAGGCGACAGTGATGAAAGCCAATATGAAGGAGGTCGAGGACAAAACCTTTGGTATGAAGAACAAGAACAAGTCCAAGAAGATCCAAAAGCAGATTGCGGAGATGAAATCCCAGGCCCGTGCCAAGGCTGAAGGGACCCGCCCCCAGTCGATGTCGGCGATCAGCGCGGAAGAGAAGAAGCGCAAGGAGCAGGAGAAGAAGAAGAAGGAACTCGAAGCACTCATGCGCTCCCTCGGATTCGCCCAGGAGTCCAAGAAGAAGGAGGTGGACAAGACGAAGAAGCTCGACATTTACCTCGACCCTAGAGACATGGCCAAGGCCCAGGAGGAGGCAGAGAAGGAAGAAACCATGGAGGACTGGGACCAGGCGAAGCTGGAGGATGTTATTCGCCAGAAACACTCACACGAGGGCAAGAAGGCCCAGACGACCATCGTCTGCAAGTACTTCCTCGATGCCCTCGAGAAGAGGCGCTACGGGTGGCGCTGGAAGTGTCCCAACGGCGATACGTGCATCTACAGACACGCCCTCCCGCCCGGCTTCGTGCTGCAGGATAAGGTGGCTGTTGTTACGAATGATATGGACGAGAACAAAATCGAGGAGATCATCGAGGAGAAGCGGAAGCTGATTACGAACGGCACGCCCGTTACACCAGAGACGTTTGCGGCATGGAAGGAGAAGCGCGTAGCCAAGGCCAAGCAGGCGAGCGATGAGCAGGCTGACCGCAAGAAGGACGCCGCGCAGAAGAAGGAGTTCTCCAGGCTCTTCGGGTTGTCAGGTCGGGCACTGTTTGCGTATCAGCCCGAGGCGTTCCAGGACGACGACGGGACGGGGGAGTAGAGGCATGTTAAATACACAGGCTTAGGGGCACACACAGTATGCTGCCAGTCGGCATGGTTGTCGCGGCATAATGCGGCCGGCCGCAGGTTATGCGCGAAGAAGAATGGCTTTTCACGCGTTTGCATCAGAAGCACCGTTTGAGTTCACCGATTTCAGCAAACCTAAGCTTTCTAGGTGGACTGATGTGGAGGACGATTTCTATACATCCCAGAAGGAAGTGGTACCGGGATTCAAAATCGGAAGTGAGATCCCGCCGAACCTGCCCGCTGGACTCTCGGAATATGAGCTCCGTGCAATTGAAGCAACCGTTCGCGTGCATGATATCGCTCAGAAGCTTGAAAACGGCGTGATCACGCCGTACGATGAGGAGGCTGCTGTCCTCGACGATTTGCTCAAGAACTCGATGCAGAGCACCGCAAGAGGCTCTGAAGCACTCACCAACTGGATGCATGAGACCATAGAGCAAGCGATGACCACCAACCACCTCTTCTTTGTCCCATCGAACCGCATCAACCGGCCCGACAAGATCCGGACCAAGGTCATGCTTGGCTCCGTCCAGGCCCAGCACCCCGATATGAACTACTCTGGGCAGATCATCGGACCGAAGGGGGCGACCCTCAAGGCCATGGAAGCTGAATCTGGGACGAAGATCTCCGTACGAGGCCAGGGTGCGAGTAACGACGGGGCAGGCCGGGCAGAGACGGACGAGGAGCTGCATGTGGCTATAGAAGGTGACACTATCATCCAAGTGCTCCGGGCCCGTCGGATGATCTGGGAAGTCATTGAGGACCCCGAGCTCAAGCAGGCGCAGCTGAGAATGCTTGCGGCGATGAACGGGACGAAGAACTTCCTTGCCTGCCGGTTCTGCGGTGGCCAGCACAACTCGGAGGATTGCCGGTACGCCCCGTCGGTCACCAAGGACGTCGTGCTCAAGGAGGAGGTGGATGCCGACAAGGACCTCGACGCCTTCCTCGACGACATCGACGGCGTGGGCGATGTTGTCGCCCACCCATGGCTTGCGGAGGCGGCTGAGAATGCGGCCCCCGAAGCCCCGCCGCCGCCACCCGCGGACGACTTCATGCCGCCCATGCCTGGGCTGTGAGGCTGGGATGAGAATATGATGGAGTATAGGCAGGTATATTGTTGGCAGGAAAAGGGGGATGGCCAAGGAAACCAGTTGCAGCATGGTTCGCCAAGTGGAGGTGACCCTATGAGTTGGTCCAGCAATGACGCAAGCAATGATTCGGGAAGAGGCCAGGCTCGCGATTGGTTAAACAAATGTCTCTGTCTCTTTACTTGGGTCTATTACTTTACAGCCGCCTCTCCACCCTAGCATAGGGGGATGTAGCTCTTGTGCTTCACCTCCATGGCATGCTCGCAGAAACCGCAACGCATCATCGACGAATGCCTGCTGACCTTGGTTGTGCGGCGGCAACAAGGGCAGACGATGTCGTGGAAGTCGGGCATCTGGCCGTGGCAAAGCGTGTGCCGCATGCCTCGATGGGCGGGCGAATGCATCTCCGATTCGAGGGGACGACGGGTATGGGATTGTTGCAGCGGCTTATTAGCGCCATTAGTGCTGTTCTGAGAGTGATGGTGGCTGTCAATAATGATGTTGGTGATCATATCGCTGTTTTCGAGCTGGTTGCTGCTGGCCATAGCAACGTGTCGCGTATCGGCGTGTCTCGTGCTTGATAATTCGGAGGGAATGAAGTCTTCAGTGCTAGTATGAACCATGTTTGTCAGTTTTGGGGCTTTCCTGGCGGTAGAAATTGTGGCGTGCATCGTCGTCCTCGTGACAGGCTGGCCTTGAAATATCTCACAAAACGGTCTGAGTGAATCTGCTATATTGTGACCGGGTTGGGCTAGCTGAGATCGTTGGGTCTTTTTGCTTGACATTTTCGACCCTGCAATGCAATGACGCAGTTTAATACAGCAGCAGTCGGGAAGGGGGAGAAAAGAAGGCGAGGCAGGCAGATTCATAGCATCTGCTCACTCTAACAGCCCCCTTTGACCGGTTTCCGGTCGGATGCATCCGGGCATCAAGATGATGTTGATCCAGCCTGGGCAGCCCTGACCAAAACAACGACAGAACAACAAGATGCTTCGTGGCGCTACTAAATTCCTCTCTGCAACCTCATACGTGAACCCAGAGACGCAGGTATTCACCACATACGCTGGTGATGCCTCCAACATGATCTCCACCTCCCACTGGGACTGGAACGACAAGATCAACATCCCCGAGCCCACATTCGAGCGGTACTACACGCACCACAGGGGCCCTATCACCAACCTCGTCTTCAACCCCGTCAAGGATGAAATGGTCTCGGCCTCGTGGGACCGCACCATCGTCGTCCAGAAGGCCTCCACTGGCGATGAGATCATGGCGATGCGCGGCCACACCGACTTCATCAAGGACCTGCAGCCCCTGGGCGACCGAGTATTCGTCACTTCTTCGGCAGACGCCGAGCTGCGGTGGTGGGACACCAAGGAGGGCACGTGCATCGCCACCAGGGTCAAGTCCGAGGAGGAGGGCCACACCAGGTCCATCGAGTCCATCGCGGTGGTCCCCCTCCGCACGGCCCACCCCACCAAGGCCTCGTACGCCGTCTTCTCCACCGGGTCGGACCGCCGCATCATCCTCTGGCTCGTCTCATTCACCCCCGACACCCCGGCCGACATCGAGGTCAAGTTCATCGCCGCCACCACTCGCAAGGTCGAGGGTGGGTTGAAGCCCATCCACGAGACGACGATCTGGCACATCACGGCGAACGAAAGCATGCTCGTAACAGCCTCGGCGGACTACAGCGCCAAGATCTGGTCGATCGAGCGGGTGATAGCCCTGCTGGAAGATGATACCGACCCCCGCGACGCCTTTGCCGAGGCCTTCAGGGTCGAGGAGAAGTCCGTCGACGCTGAGGATGCGACCCGCTGGAACCCCAACTCCATGAGCGTCGCTGCCATGAAGGCCGCCCTCGCAACCGCCCCGATGCCGCAGCTCGACGGCCTCGTCCACGACGACTGGGTGGCCCGGACTTGCATCGATCAGGAGGCCGGGCACGTTTACACGGCCTCCCGGGACGGGGTCATCAAGCAGTGGAGTCTGGCCGGAGAGCCGATCAAGGCCATCAAGGTCAGGTCGGAGGGGGCCGTCCGGGGTTCGATGACCAGCGGTGAAGACGACTCGAAGCAGATCAGCAGCATGCAGGTCGTCAAGTGGCGCGGGAAGAAGTACATCGTGATTTCGTCGCATGATGCTACGATTCAGCTCATCCCGACCGACTTCAAGCCGTTCGAGCCCAAGATTGAGCAGAAGCCCGAGGAGCCCAAGGAGGAGAAGGATGACGACGATGACGACTTTGATCTCGACGAGGACGACCTCCCCGACGAGGTCAAGGAGATGCAGCGGCAGAGGTTCCTGGCGATGATGCGGGGCGGGTCGTGCATGGGGTCCTGCCGCAAGTAGGGGAATGTACAGTGCTGGTAAACACGGATAGAATCGTAAACTCACGGGTGTTAACATTTCCAGTTGCACAACAAGTTTATGTTCAAATCAAGCAGTTTACGACCCCAACCCTAGTAATAGTAGGGGCTGATCGGGTCCTCGCCGACCATGACTGTGTAGTGAAGGCCCGACTGGTGTATGCGGCTTCGGTGATGGTCGTCCCGGCTGTGGTCGACAATCCGGGCCTGCTTGGCGTGTCTGATCATATCCGCCGCGCTGAGTCCGAGTCGTAGTGCGATGCTGGACGGCACTCCCGAGGGGCCATGGAGGGCAGTGAACCCACCACCCCGACGTCTCAGCTGTAGCTTCTCCCACCAGCCAAACTTGGCCTTGTCCCACACCCCCGACATAGCCCGCTCGTGCTCGGTAAGACCATCCGGGCCAACCCTTACGGCGTTGTTGACATCGGGTGCAGGCTGCTCCAGACCGTCCTTACGAAGGAGATAGGAGCAGATGTGTGGCCCCTCTTCCGCAGTAACGACGACATATTCCGGGTAGAGGACGCTGTACGCGAAGTCAACGATGGTCTGACCGTCGGTTACAGTGAACGACTTCGCCAGACGCCGCATAGTTTTGGCGTTGCATGTGTCGGGCATTACAAACCAGACCCCGAAGTTGTCACTGCTCCACGTGAGGAGACGGCGAGTCGAGCCAACTGAGATGACTCCGAGCTGAGTGCCGTCAGTCGACCAGGTCGGCAGGCGGCCGGGCAGAGTGCAGATTGGATGGAGGTCGGAGAGGTGAAGACCTTGATAAATTGGTGGTATGTCTCTGTGATGACTTCCATCGCTAAGAACTTGCCGGCTGGGTCGAAGACGACGTTCTCGATGGTCTTGGCGAAATGTGTGTCGGGAAGGCATCGACTGTTCGTCAATGGCGAAGAAGGGCAGTGTGACAGTGCCGAACATCTGGTATTCGAGACGCAGCTCGGGCAGCTGGGCCATTGTGGAAGCGTAGGTCAGACGGTACTGGCGATCGAGCTTCGTAGCTAGAGTAGAAGTCACGAAGTCTTGTTGCCTTAAACTGCCGCCAGCAAAAGTTGATCATTTACTGCACAAGCATGGCGCTGACTGTCCCTAGATCGGCCGCGCCAGTCTGCTGCAGCGCCACGTGGCCGTCGCGGGCCTGCTCGAGCAGCACGCCGAACAGGGCGGCGAGCTCGTGGCGGCGATTGCCGGTCTCCTTCACGTGGTCGAGCAGGTCTGTCTTGACGTCGTGCTGCGCGCCGTCGCCGAGGGCGTTGAGGGCGCGGGCCCTGATCTCGTCTGCGGTGAGCTGGTCGAAGCCGGCGCCCTCGAAGTCGGAGTCTGGCATGAAGCCACGCTGGCCGCCGTCGAAGCTCTCGTTGATGGAGAAGTTGAACTCGTCGTCGCTCACGACGCTGCTCTTCTTGGTGCGCCGCTTGCGCCTGGGCGTCTTGGCAGCGGGCTCGGGGTCGGCGCTGGCGTCCGCGGCGAGGCGGGCGGCGATCCGCTTGGCCAGCCACGCGCTGGGCAGCACCTCGGTCAGGAAGCTCTCGTCGAAGCCGTTGCTCGGGAGCCAGCCGACGTCGCCGATGACGGGGCGGGGCTCGGTCGTCTCGTGCGAGTGGGCCAGCGCGTGCCGGATCTGATCGTCCGTGAGCGAGATGCGCTTGTCGCGCTGGATCTTCCTGGGCCGCATGGCGCGTCGGCGGGGCTGGCGGGCGGGCGTGGGCGTCGCGAGGTTGGGGGCAGGCTCGCTCAGAGGCGACAGCGGGGCGAGCGCCAGGCTGTCGTCGAGGTTGGTCGCGGGCATGGGCACGCCGTCGTCCTCCCAGAACTCGTGGACGGGCATGTCGTCGTCCGGAATGAAGTTAGGCGGGATGAGGCCCTGCGAGCCGGGCACGGACGCGTGCGCCGAGCCGTGCTGCGAGGACTGCGTCGTGAGGACGCGCGTGAAGAGGTCGGAGTAGTTGCGGATGTCGTCGACGCCCGCCTCCAGGATGTCGTCGAAGTCGATATCGAGGTCGAGGTCGTTGGCGGCGGGCTCGCGGATGGTGCGGGGCTTGCGCTTCTTGTTCTTCTTGGTCTTAGTGGCGGACACGGTGGCGCGGAAGATGGTGTCGTCGACGTCCTCTGGGTGAGCGTGGCGGGGCGAACGAACTGAGAAGGAAGCGGGTTTTCGAATCGTGGATCCTCGCGGCGCCGCAGATGAGGATACCCAGTTGGGGTAGCAGCAAAGAGTCCAGGACCTCTTGCTGGCTGATCTTGTCGATCACATCGCCAATTTTCACCCGATCGGACACTGCTCGGCTCACGGTAGCGCGCGAAAGGCCGCTCTTCCTACGTGAGTGTGTATATCTGTACATACCATACGGCCGTCACGTCCCTGTCGCGGAGCATCGTCGATGTGAACATCTTTGCTCGATCACTTGCTCTTCAACTTTCCGGCATATGATTTGAACGCGTCAAACGGCCCGACCGCGCCGGGGGCTGCGCGTGTGCATTGGGGAGTGGGACTCGGCGTTCATGCCCCCATGGCCTGCGGGAGCACCAACTGCGTGGCCTGGGTACGAGATCCGGTGGAAGCAGATTCATTCAGACAAAATCAAAGCTCATGCCTTGTATCCGGCATCCATCAACCAATGTAACCAATGTATACTCCGATCAACAAAGGGCTCATGCGGCTCAGCACCCCCTTCAGCTCTGAAGAAGGCGACCCCCTCATTCGAGTAAAGGATAAAGAATCGGGGATGCATGACAGTATGTCACACAGTATAACCCTTGACTGGCCCTTCTGAGACCCACAGCCCGAGGGCATATTCTGCACCTCACCACATGAAGGACCTCGGCTTCGTGGACCTCCTCGATCGCTGCTACATTGGAGCTAATGTCGTGGCTCTTGGGAACATTTCCGATGCCGCCGTCCAGGAGTTCGTTCTCTTGATCCGTCGATTCAGCCACATTGACCTTCAAAGCCTGCATCCGACGCTTTTCGGCTCCAAGAGCCCATTCCTTTACGCCACTGGCAAGAACCAGTATCTACACTACCAGTTCATCCCTGCACATGCCTCCGAGCTGCTCCACCACACCCCATTCGTGGAGGACTACCCCGTCTCGGCCATCAGCGAGGACCTGCACAAGACGAGCGCCGTCCGCCTCATAATCGGTGTTATGACTGCTGAAACCGCGCGGACAGACGACCGAGCCCGTCAGAAGTGGGCAGCCCTAGTCGGCAGCGGCCCGACCCACGCCCGCCTCTTCATCGTGAACTGTGCCCCCTCTGTGGACGACAGGCCGCTGTGGGAAGAGGTGCTAGTCGACCACACCAGCAGCAACACGACCGTGAACCTGCGAGACAGCGTCGTGCACGTACCCGTGACCGACTTTGTCCAGATGACGAACTTCGTCGAGACCATCATGACAGACGTCAGCGAGCGAATGTACATGTCCCTCCAGACCCTGTTTGAGGCTGTCAGGTCGATGGAGTCGACCCCGGTGACGATCCTAGACGAGGTGTCGAGGTCTGGGCTCAAGAGGAGGAAGGCCGGCCGCATAGCAAAGCATCTGGGCGATATCAGCCTCCTCGCCGGGTCGCCGAGGGACGCGCTCCACTACTACAACAGCGCGGCCGCCGAGCTAGCAGGCTCTGATCCGCTCTGGCACGCGGCAGCGCTCGAGAGCGAGACGGCGGCCGTGCTCGTCGACAGCGCCACGTCACTGCTCGTCCCGCCCTTCTCCCCGACGTATATC
This sequence comes from Carpediemonas membranifera, assembly GCA_019828565.1. NCBI lineage: Eukaryota > Fornicata > Carpediemonas > Carpediemonas membranifera. Next base: position 749,806 of record JAHDYR010000007.1, read on the forward strand.
CCCCCGGCCTCCACGGAGAGCACCATCCAGGCCCACCTGGAGGAAGCGATCGCCCAGTATGACTCGGTAGGCGCCGTCGCACGGGCGTTTTCATCTACTGCTGCCCTAAAACTGCTCGTGTTCAAAACGGGCGAGCTCCGGCATCCGCTGCGGAACGTGGTCTTCCAGTACTCCGGGGACGCCCGCCCAGGCACGACCGCCCACAAGACACTGGATCCCGACACCCGGCGGGCCATTGGCCAGCAGCTGTCGGATATCGTCAGCAACGCCAGCCTGATCAACAACACGGACGACCGTACGGCGGTTCTGGTCGGGATAGCAGGCCTCGCATCGCGGCTGGGGTTCAAGCGCAAGGCCGCGCTGGTGCACTGGCTGGTGTTCTCGGACCCGGCCTGCTCGGACCCCACCGTCGGCTCGATCACGGAGGATGAGACGGCCCGCGACTCCCGCCGCCTCTCCCGGTCGTCCTCCAGGTCCTCGAGGTCGTCCCGGTCGACGCTCGGCTTCCCACTCGCCTCCCACGAGCACCAGCGTCTTGCCGTCGCCATCCTGCCCCGGCTGGTCCCCGTGTACGGCCTCGACTTCATCATCGACCCGGCCAAGAGAGATCTCCACGCCAACGGCCGGTGGGATCAGATGGCCCGGGCGCTGCTCGTTACACTCGTCAAGGTCCACCGCGCAGTCGGATACTCAACCTCCGCCGCGAGGATCGCGCTGGCCATGCTCATTGCCTGCACCGACCTCCCCCGTGGCGACCAGGCGGTGTTGTTCGACGTCATCTCCGAGCATGTCACACAGCCCCGCGCCGGACCCGTGTTTGCAGGGGGCGGCACCCGGCCCACGCTGAGCACCAAGACGCTGTTCCCGGTCCAGGCGCCCATGCTCTCCTTCGTGCGCGTCCACTCGTCATCCGTGTCGAGACCGCGGCCGCTCAAGTCGGGCCCGCTGCTGGTGGAGCGGACGGAGACGCACGCCTTCCCCCACTGGGTATGCGGGATGATCGGGGTCATCAGCGTGGACATCAACAACCACTGGGCATTCCCGGTCGCTCTGGCTGACTTCCACGTCAAGCTCGACAGCCCCAGCGTCACTCTGACCATCGTGACTCCAACCAAAGTCACACTGCCGCCGAACCGGGTCACCACCATCAAGATCTCATGCCACGTCACAGCCCACAAGATGGCAGACTTCGCCCGAGTCTCGCTCCGCTCCATCACGGCCTCGCTCAACGGTTTCCAGTCGCTAGACCTCTTCCACCCCAACACTCTCGTCAGGTTCGACGTCTTCCCGACTCTACCGAGCGCGGAGGTCGCCTTGACCACGTACACGATCATCAACCAGTCGACCCGCGTGGTGTCACTGCCACTGACACTGCCGGTCGAGTGTAAGGTCACGCCAGACCTGTCCACAGTCAAGGTGAGCTCGGCACATCTGGAGAAGGGCATTGTCCGACTCCACAGCGCAGTCATTGTGTCAGATCCTAGCTGCTCGTGCAAGTCGAGCCTCGAGCTCACGATTATTGCAGACTCTGGGACAAAGATCGTGTCTCCCGTGCCGGTCGAGCTCCAAATGACCATGGACCTTGCGGTCGACACATTCTTTGTCCAGCAAGATATTGTAGTGAATCTATTGCTCGCCCCCGGCCCCGAGATCGTATCTAGTAGCATCCGTCGGATCACGGACGATGGTGTTGTCGTCATCGCCGAGGTCTCCTCCGCCTCAAATGTCCAGCTGCGCTGCTTCATCGACAAAGAGACGGGGAGCTTATTCGGGGACGGCGCCGTCGTCAGCCGGGCGGGCATCATGCTACACATCAAGCGGACGCCGCAGCAGGTGCTCGATTTCGTGTCGGGGAACGCCAAGCTATTCGATGGCGACGTACAGCTGTACTGGGAGGCGACGGCCGCGTGCAGGGGAGCTTTCGTGCTTGAGGATCCGGAGATGGACTCGACCGAGAACTTGCTCTATAGATCTTGCGCCGAATCTAGCTTTGTCAGTCCGCTGTCTAGATCTTTGGATACAAAACTCGAATTCCCGGATACAGTTGAACCGTTTTCTCAAGTCGATGTCAGGCTGACCGTGACAAATAAGGCTGCTTGCGGTCAGAAGATTGTCGGCTGGGTCATGCCGCTTGTTCCAGGGACGCCGGCACGCCAGAACTCGCCCGAGCTAACCCATACGGTCGTCTGGTGTGGCACGTATCATTTTGAGGCTACAATAGATTCGAACGGGACTTGTGAGATCATCAAGTCAATGATTTTGGTACACGGAGGGAGATATGACATGACTGCTCTTGTCACGAGTGTGGAAGGGGATGCGCTCTGGAGCAACGTGCCCGTTGTGGCGATGAAGCCGCTCGTCTGCTCCGGGTGAGGTTTTGGGGCATGGTTTGATTCATCAACGTTATTTTACCAATCCTGGTTTAAATTATTTGGTATCTCCCAACGATGGACCGCTCAATCTTAAACAAAACTTTACTGCAGCGATATGTGACCAAGCCCCTCAAACAAACTCAAACATCGGCAACTTGAAGAAGCCGGCGTCCGGGGTCCGCTGCACGGGGACAGGGGTGCAGACCCCCTCCTCGTCGATGCCCAGCATGCCCTGTTCGTTGCTCCCAGCCACGAAGCACCCTTCATCACCGATGAACGCCGTCGCGTCGCCCGCACTGTAGATGGTGCAGATACTCCCGGGGTCATCGAGCCGCACGGGAGTCGTCTCGGCAACCACGTTGCTGCGGCCACCCACCCCGAGCTGTCCGAGCTGGTTGTCACCCCGAGCGAGCCATTGGCCGGTGTCCTCGCGCTGGACGAAGAGGCCACGGCCACCGAGGGCAATGCGGCGAAGGGGGAAGGGGAACGTGACCTCAACTGGATCTAGGATCTCATCGCGATCTACTGGGAACTGGCGGTCAAAGTTCTGACCGCACACAAAGATTCGCCGACCACAGAGGAAGATTGTGCTGTCTCCATCAGAGATACAGCCAGAGATCTCACCCTCGATCTTCGTCACGAGAGTCGGCTCTGCGATCCCGGTCTCCTCCTCCAACGGCAGCCCAAGCTGGCCGCGGGACATGCCGCAACCGTAGCACTTGCCGTCTGTCGTCAGGAAAGAAGCCGACCACGGTCCGCCGACCACCGAGCACACCGTGTCGGGCGCGGGGACGATGACGGGGGTGAAGCTCGTGGTCTGATCGAAGGACCCAATGCCGAGCTGGCCGACGTCGTTGGAGCCGCATGCGAGGAGCTCACCGTCGTCGGTCCAGGCGAAGGTTGACATGTAGTCGGAGTGAACGCGCGATATCCGACCAGACCCGGGTACCGGCTGCGGTGTGTGGACGATCGCCACATGCCCGAGCCCCAGCTGGCCAGAGTAGTTGGTGCCGCACGAGAACCAGCCGGCGTCGGTCTTGACGAAGACAGCCATGTGGGAAACACAGACGTCGACCACGCGGACGTGCTGGGGGAGCGGTACACGGTGGGGCGCGTGTACGATACGGTCGGGGAGGCCCAGGCCGAGCTTTCCACCGTTGTTGTTGCCGAATGCGAAGAGACCTCTGTCGGTGACCACAAAAGTCGATCCAAAGTCAGATATCACGCGACACACTCTGCCAGGCAATCTGATCCACTTATATTTGACCGCCCAAGCGTGTGTGACGGCGCCCGACTGCCCCATCAGGTTGTTGCCCCTGGTGATGAGTCGGTGGGCTGTGATGAAGAACTGCGTATGATCGTACGTGATTGGCTTGAAGGAGGAGTAGAGGAGCTTGTAAATGCCGTACATCGACCTGTTTTGGATGAGGTACGTCGGGTCAAGGCCCGCATGGACGAAGAGGATGGGGAAAGTCGACGTCTTGACCGTCGCCACGACGTCGTCGAGGAGGTACTGCTCGGACTTGAGCTTATCTATCCTGCTGGGGTCGAAGTCATGGATGAATAGCACCTGCTTCAGCAATCGGATGCAGAAGCTAAGTGAGTTGGAGAACGCCGGGTCTATCTTGTCACCGCCGGATTCCTGGACGGCAATGAACTTGTCTAGAATGCTCTGGAACTCCACTATGCCGCTGAACTCGGCCACTGGGATGTAGTCGGGGTCCGCTGTGAAGGGGGGGATGGCGAGGGACAGAGAGGCCAGGCCAGCACGGAGCGTGTTGTCGAGCTTGGAAATAAACGATTTGACATGCTTGAGATCGTTTCCGTCGGTTACCATGACCGATCGACGGGCGAGAATCTCGGTTTCATGGGCGCGAAGAAAAGCTCTGACATTGCCCAGATGGGGGATGATTTCATGGAGAACTGGCTGCATTATCTTGCTCTTTAGCTGATCTGAAGCGTCTTTGATCCCGTCAAGGTCGCTAGCAGCCTCTGTGAGCTGGGAAATGATACTAGTCAGCGACCTTAGTCCTTCGTCATCGAATTCGCCAACAAAACGTTCGAGAGCTGCTTTAGCAGCATTTAGGCTGGCTTTAGCGTCCTTAAAGGAGACCGCCATTCCAGATATGCTCGCCATGCTCGCTTTCGATGGCAGTCCCTTAACCTGCGATTGGCCCAAACGACGGCGATCCAGCCGAACTGGTTCGAACTAGGCCCGTCACTCCACTCATTGAAGTGCCTTGGCAGGGCAATGTAACAGTTGATACCATCCCGCACTTTAGCACGGTTTTGATCACGGTTGTGAGGGCGACCACGGATCAACGTCGACTGGGATGATGTCCTCCCATCGGTCGGGCGCCATATCCTCTCGCATGCAGGCCACACGGCCCCCCTCATAGGCCTTGAACGACTGGCCCGACTGGTTTCGGAAACACCTGTCTGACCCCCCGAACGCCGTTGCCTCGAATGGGGCTGACAGCAGACAACTTCTACGCCATGCGTGAGTGATGCCCTCGCTAACCCAGACGACCCAGCTTGAAAGCAGGAACCCCGTAACCCTCGCCCGAAACCTCAGGGGGGTCGGGTTGGGGCAGACATCGCCAACACTGAGGCCGGGCAGCAGTCCCGAATAGCGGATCAGGCGAGGTATCGCGCCTGCAAAAAACAGCTGACGACTACCAGCGAAGATGCAGTAGCTCTGGGCCGCGATAATGACCCGGTCGACGGAGACGCCGGTCACCTCAAACCCCCGAATCGTCCGGTCATGGCCGAGCCCCAGTCGGCCGCGCCTGTTCTCACCGCTGATCAGTTGTTGATCACCCATGGAGAGGATGACTGTCAAGCTGCATTGAATAATGCGATCTGGGACAAAACCAGGGGGAACGGCGACTGGGTGGAAGAGGTGCTCTCCACTCCCGGTGAATTGGGTGGATCTGCTGCCGGCCATGACAGTTCCTCGGGGAGTGAGGATGAAGGTGCGACCGTGGCACAATGACACAGCTGTCACAAACTGATGTTTGGCCCACGGTGCCAACCCAGCTTCCAGCTCAGCCACCTTGGGGCATAGTGGGAAGGTGAGGCGGGTCGGGTCGACGAAACCATCTGACATGAACCCCAGCTGACCCTTACTGCTATTCCCCCAGCCCCACAGGCCCTTGGGCGTCCTGGCGATGTGGGTGAACTCATCGCTGTAGACCTCAAGGGCCCTGGGCATCCTGGCCCTTATGAATGAAGGGCGCAAAGGACAGTGGCGCATGAGGAGTCGGCCCATGTAACGGTGGTGCTGATAGTGCAGGCCGAACCACAGCTTCTCGTAGCTCTCACAGTCTCTATTGGCTACGTTCAACCTGAATAGGAACTTCTTGCATAGCATCCAGGGGCGCTTGGCCTCTGGCCCCTGTGCCCCGCTAACCTGCGCCAAGAGCGGCGACCCGTCCGGAGTCTGGTCTTCAAGCAACAGTGACGCAGCATCGAACGGTTCATTCTGTTTGATGTTGGCGAGCACGCTGTCCTCGAGGTCTGGGGTCGCTCCGCTCGCCATGAGGATGGCCCAGAGAGTGCCCTGGTTCAGCGTGTGCAGGGCGACCGGGAGCTCCTCGCCCTCCGCGAGCTCGATGTTCATGGACAGCGGGGGGCCGTCTGCGAGGATCGAGCGGGCGCGGTCGAGGAGAACTTGTGCGGTCGGAGCGAGAGGGGGGATCTCTGAGAGCATGGCGATGAGGGATTCGAGCATAGTAGTGTCAGCTGGTGGAGAATGCGACCCTGCATTGCGAATTGAGTGCATATTCTCGTGGAAGTGCCTGGAGTAGGCATGAGCGAGGAGACTGGGGATGTCTCCGGGGATCCTGGCCGTAGCGGCGGTGGAAAGCTGATATGCGGCGATCAACGCCGCTTTGACGTCAACTGGCACAGAAATTGGAGCGTCCATGCTTCTAAGCGCTCAGTCTGCTCGTCGCTATCTTGTGCTGGAGTCGGGACTCGCCGACCCCCGCCGGCTGACATGCTGCGGACGCCGAGCCCGACGCCCTCCTCGTTGCCGTAGACCTGGGCTGAGACGATGTGGCGGTAGCCCATGGCGACGGCGGCCTTGACGGCCTCAGCGGCGTCGGCAATCATCCAGGTGCCGAGCCCGAGCTTCGGGATGGCGTTGCCGTTAGAGAGTGTGTATTTATGTTCGAGGATGCTCATTTGCTATCTTCTGTGCTTCTAGATCTCTTGATCATCACATCACCAACGTCGCACGCACTTCACGAAATCAACTGATGCCCGAGGCGAGCGACGCGTGATCGGCCGACCCGCGCCAGACAGAGCTAGGCAAAGTGCTTTACAAACGTAAACTTAAACGGCAGTGTAGCCGCCGTCGATGGGGAGGGCGATGCCGGTGACGTACGAGGCCTCCTCGCTGGCCAGGAAGATGGCGCCGGGATTGATCTCGCCCTCCTTGCCCCAGCGGAGCATGGGGACGGAGGCCTTGCAGTAGTTGTCGAACATCTCGGTCTCCATGAAGTCCTCGGTCAGCTCGGTGGTGAAGAAGCCGGGGCAGATGGCGTTGCACGTGATGTTGTACTTGGCGAGCTCGGCAGCGACGGCGCGGGTGAAGTTGATGACGCCACCCTTGGAGGCGTGGTAGGCGGGGGCCTCGAGGACCTTGTTGCCGACCAGGCCGTAGATGGACGCGATGTTGATGATGCGGCCGTAGTTGTGCTTCTTCATGATGTTGCCGAAGGCGCGGGTCACGAGGAAGACGGACTTGAGGTCGACGTCGATGGTGAAGTCCCAATCCTCGTCGGTCATGTCGAGGCAGCCGCCGTTCTTGCTGGCGCCGGCGTTGTTGACGAGGATGTCGACCTTGCCGAACTTCTCCTCAGCGGCCTTGGCGGCGGCGTTGACGGACTCGGTGGACGTGACGTCGCACTTGATGCAGAGGCTCTCGGCGTTGTACTTCTCCTTGAGGATCTTGGCGAGGGCCTCGCACTTCTCCACGCGGCGGGCCATGAGGACGAGGGCGGCGCCCTGCTGGGCAAAGGAATCAGCCATCTGCGTAAGGGGGCGCTGCGGTGACAAACCTGGTAGCCGAGGCCGGAGGAGGCGCCAGTGATAGCAACAACACGGTTATCGAAGCGGAACATGGATGTTTGGGATAGTTTCACGAAGCGGTGAACAAGTGGAGACGATTGGGGGCCCTTACGTCCATAGCGTATCGCATCGCATCTTCGAACGCGAATCAAGATGCCGAGTTTGACGAAGGCAGAAAATCGGGCGTAATTTCGCCGTCACGAGCGGCATGCCCTGAAAACAGCGCAGCTCAGCTCCCAGAGGCATCAATCAAATTCCGCAGTTTATGCATCAGCCTTAGCCTGCACTTTTCCATCGATTACAACGTGACGTTTCGATTCTGCGCGCATAAACTGCACCAACTAAACTGCGCGGTGTTTGGAATGGGAATTCGGATGGGAAGTGGAGGATGTTCGAGGATTGCTGTAATCAGTACATGCAATGCTGCTCAGATGATGCAGACAGGCGGCTGAGGCATCGTCCTGGGCAATGGTCAGCATGATCGTTGCCACAAACTGCACATTTATACAAAGCACCGCCAGCCACTCCAGCGGCCCCCTCTCACTCCTCTGAAGCCGCCAGGTAGTCGCCGATCTCATCCTGCACGGCGATGCACTTCTCGATGGCTCTGATGTAGACGAGGGGGTGGTGGTGGATGAGACAGGACTTGTGGACGACCAGCTTTCCAAACGACTCGTTGTCCACCTTATGGGCGAAGAGGTACTCCTTGTTCAAGCCGGCTAGGAGGCGCATTGCGTCCGTCAGGGGGTTCTGGAGGATCTCCCGGACCGGGAAGGGCTCGTCGACCCCGGGAGCCTGGGGCGAGGGGTGCCCCGCCTCCCTGTACGCCTCGACTCCGCGCCGCAGGGCCTCAGCGTCGGCCTTGGCCAGCCCGCTGATCCTGATGGCCCGGCCGGCGGGCAGGAGCGGGGCGAGCTCGATCTCAGCCAGATCGTTTACCTCACCCTCGCTCATGACGTCCGCCAGCCTTTCGAGCACGCCACTGAGGGAGAAGCCCTCGAGGGCCCCGCCCCGGACCTCGCCCTCCTCGACGTTCACTGCGGCCGGCCTGGCTGCACGACTGCGCTTGTGCTGCATCAGCTCGTACTTCTTCTGCAGGTGCCTGTGGATGAGCCTGTGGACGACATGGGGCTGGAACCCGTGGCCGATGGAGGGGGGGTCGGCCTGCTCGAGCACGCTGATCACATCATCGGCAAGCCTCTTCACAGACTCGTAGGAGAGGCGCGGGACGATGTCTGTGCTGGTGGCGAGGGACGTGACGATCTCCTTGCTGCGATCGACCAGATCGGCGCTGAACACGCTGGGGCAGGCGTAGGCGAAGCAGCGCACGTTGAACTCGTCCTTCAGCATCATCGCAAGAATGGAGCCAACGCTGGCACCGAGCGAGTGCCCAGTGATCGTCACAGGGTAGTCTGCCCCCCTCACCGCCACCACGCGTCGCAGCTCATCCCGGATCTCGTCCACAATGTTCTCCGCTGTCCGCAGCATCCCCTTGTGGCACTGCCCGCCCATGAAATCTGACGCACTCGCCACGAGGTCCGTGATGGCGTCCGGGACCGACATCGTGCCTCTGACACAAACGAGGATCTCCTCTTTGGCCTTGTGGTCCAGAATGAAGTAGGCGCAGCGGAATGCCTCCTGGTGCTCCGGGTAGGAGAGGCAGAGAATGTCCTCGCTGCGGCCGGTCGTGTGGGCGTTGATGATGGTCGTCACGTGGTCACCGAAAGATCCTCGCGCCCAGTCGACGACTAACGATGCACTCTCGATGATCGATTCGTTGGCAGCGGCCTGCTGGAGGTCGCCTATGGCTTCTGGGGTGTATACGAAAGAAGCAGAGCCGTAGCTCGCCAGACAGAAGGACATGTACTCGTGGAACTCGCGAAGTAGGTCTGGGATCACTGTATGCATTGGATTAGGGCACTTGGGGCTCTTAAACTTGGCCGAATTCTGCTTTTTGAGCTCGAACAGTGCGTAGCCGACGGCTTCTGGCGGAATGCTGAGCTCGTCAAAGAACGTGGCAAAGGTATCGACAACTTCGGGTATCGCACCAAGACCGATGCGCTTTCCATACTCAATAGCGCCTTCAATCAGCATATTCATAATCACGATTGTTCTGGCGTAAGCTGCGTTGGTCGCGTTGACCATCTTACAGGCCAGCACCGGTACAGAGGCTGACGCAGACTGCAATGAACGTCGTCTAAGTGCTCTAATTAGCCCAACCCTTCCTCCAAACCTCAACCGCCAATAAAACCAAACTTTACCACTTAAACACCAAACTCAGGCTCATCGACGACGGCCTCCTCAGAGACCTTAATGAACACATCCTCGAGGCTGGGCGAGGTGACGCCCCACTCGATGTAGCCGTGCATGCCCTCTGCCTCCCTCAGGAGCCTGGCCATCTCAGACAGCGTTGGCTTGCCAGGAGAGGAAACCTCAGAGGCAGAGAACGTGAAGCCGAGAGAGCCGGCGACGTTCTTCTCGATGTTGAGGGAGTCGCAGATCGAGTTGAGATAGGAGATACAGCGCTCAACGTTGTCGGTCACAATCTCCTCGTGCTCGCTGACTGTGACACCGGCGGCGCGGGGCGGGTTGCAGTTAATGACAAGGGAGTATGTCGTGGCGCCGAGCTCCTTCTTGAGGGCAGCGGGGGAGCCGAGGACGGCGACACGCCCGTCCTTCATGATGGAGAGCCTGTTGCAGAGGGCGTCGGCCTCCTCCATGGAGTGGGTCGTCAGCAGGATCGTGCGGCCGGCCTTCTTCTGGCGGATGATCTCCCAGAGGCCGCGGCGGGTCTCGGGGTCGAGGCCGGTGGTGGGCTCGTCGAGAAGGACGACATCGGGGTTGCCCATGAAGGCGATGGCCACGCACAGGCGGCGGCGCATGCCACCGGAGTAGGCAGAGACGTGCTTGGGCAGGTCGCAGGCGCGCTCGAGGCGGACGGAGGCAAGGCCCTCGTAGACCTCCTTGCCGAGGCGGATCGAGGGCACGCCCTTAATGCGGCCGAAGAAGTTGAGGTGCTCAGCGCCGGTGAGCTCGGGCCAGACGATGTCGTCCTGGGGGCAGACGCCGCAGATGTTGCGGACGTTGCCCATCTGCGTCTTGATGTCGTAACCGTGGACGTAAGCAGTTCCGGAGGAGGCGTTGACGGTGCCGGATAGGATGTTGACGGTGGTGGTCTTGCCAGCACCGTTGTGGCCAAGCAGGCCGAAGCACTCGTTGCGGCGGATGGCGTAGTTGATGCCGGCGACGGCCTTGACCTCGTGGCGCTTGAAAAATCCAAATGAGGTAAAAGACTTGCGAAGGTCGGCGATGACGATGCCGTAGTTGGAGGCGAGAGTCTTGCGGCCCTCCTTGCGCATCTCGATGGCGTCGCAGACGGTCTTGCCCTCGTGCTGGACGCGGCGCTCAGACAGCGAGAGGTTCTTCTCGATCTTCTCGCGGCTGGGCACCTTGGAGCGGACGGGCATCCAGGTGCGGGGGAGGAAAGGGAAATAGAAAGGCTCGACCGTGTCGGGAGTCGTGGGCATGACGCGGTCGAGATAAACGCCCAGGCCGCCGAGGATGAAGCCAGAGGCGACGAGGGCCCAAGCCATCTTGCCGTAGTAGCCGAAGGGGTCGACGGCGCTCTCTAGGGTCATGGGGTGGCCGGCCGAGGTGGTCGCCGTGCCCCAGCCCATCACAGTCTCGCAGATGCCGATCGGGGGGATCCACCAGATGGTCCAGCCCTGCTGGCCGGCCATGGAGGCCTCGAGGGCGACGATGACGTACGACATGATGGAGATGATGAGCGTGTAAGCCCAGGCGAGGATGGTGGTGGCGCGTTCAGACGAGAACAGCGTGGACATGAAGATGGTCTGGCCGGCAGCGGAGACGGACCAGCAGAAGAGGATGAACTCCATGCCCCAGAGGTCCTGGGACGTGAACATGCTGAGGTCGAGAACATAGCCCATGATGATAAAAATGTTGTTCATCACGAAGGAAAGGACGAGGAAGAAAACAACCTCGACAAACCAGTACTCGGCGGCCTTAAGGCCGAGCATGCGCATGATCATGCGAAGTTTGTGCTCCTTCTCGTACACGAGAGAAGTCGCGGTAAAAGGTAAAAGGAAGTGGAAGAGGGGGGTAAAGAAGTAGCCGGCAATCATGGCGACAATGTCGATCGAGTTATTACCGTCCATAGGATAGTGTGAGGTCGAGCTCTTGATGTCAGACGTGGCCGAGCCGGTGACCTTGCGGGTGAAGGCGGACTTGAGGATGTTGAGCGCCTGGCTCATCGTACGGTACTCGTCAGAGCTGCTGGAGTAGGTGACGTTCGAGACCATGTCGAGGGCAAACTCGCCGTGAGTGGCGTTGACGTTAGCCTTGTTGAAAACAAAAGAGCCCATAGGGGGTGACGTGACGACGGTCATGATGCCGAAGGACATGGCATTTTTCTTATCCCATGTGGATGCGAGGTACGCCTCGAGCCCGGTGGTGGAGGCGAATGTGGTGACGTTGGGCAGGAGGGCGGTGTGGTCGACGCCGTAGGCGGAGGAGGTGATCTCGGGCATGTGGAGCATGGCACCGGACCCGGACTGGGCCAGAACATCCCAGGAACCCCAGTCGAAGGAGCTGCCGTCGGCCTTAGTCAGGTAAAAGGCGGGGCCAGTGTAGTCGAGAGCGTCGCCGACACCGAAGCTGTCGTCGACCTGGCCCGTGCGGAAGGAGGAGTAGTCAGTGAGGCCGAAGAGGTTTTGGTCTTCAATTTGGGCGGCGATGAAGAGGTCGAGACCCCTGAGTAAGAAAGCGCGAGAGAGGGACAAACTTGATGATTACCATTGCCGTTGCGGGGAGCAAAAACATGCAAATGAGGGTGAAAGTGGATCTACGCCAGCGGATGAACTGCTTGATGAAGAGGGCCCGGACGTTGTTGAAGAAAGAGGAGTATCTTGTGTAGATGACGGAAAGGATGGCTTTAAAATAGCCAATAACGAAAGAAAAGGGCGCAAAAACGCGCTGCAGCGATGGCATGGCAAAACTTATGCAATCGACGCCTGTTCTGACTCCGAGGCGACTGTGCCGAGTTCGGCCGATAGAGTACATCATATCAATACGAACGAAGAAAGGGCTGAACGCCGATTTAATCGTATGTAACGTGTGGTATGGAGTGCTATCCTCCATGATATGCCCTCAAATTACAAATGCTCGTTCTTGTCCTTAACCTGCGCAGTATTACTCAGGCCTCTTGGGGACGATGGTAGTGAAGAATAGTCTGTATTTACGTGAGAATAAGGTACAGTGTCAGCTATCTGCCAGTTCTAGCAGATTATAGAGTCTTCGGCGTCCTCTGGAGGTCGAGCATGGAGGCAGTTTTCAGTCATGGAGGACGGGGCGAACAACGAGAAAGAGGCACATGGCCACCATGGTCGCTGGTTGACCTATACACACACCATTCTCGTTTTTGCAGTTCTTCCCCTGAAACAAAATGGAACGACGATGAGCAAAGCGATCTGAACCAGATGACGCCGTCAACCATCGCTACTCACTGAGTCCACCTCCATTTCCTCAATCTCGTACCAGTCAGCAGGCTCTAGGAGCCCTTCATCGCCCAGGACTGGGTCAACCCACACCCCGTCGTAAAAGAAGCCGGAACCATAGTCATGGCGGGTCGCCTCGAACGGCATTGTGTACATCCCATGTATGCGGTGATAGAAGTGTGTCTTGCCCTCACCAACCCAGCAGACAAAGTCGCCCCGGCAGTGGAATCGTGAAATCCGTGAAGTGAAGGCGAGTGGAACAGGGTTTGCGCATATTGCGCATTGGTCGAGGCCAGGCAGCAAGTTAGTCATCGATAGAGAGAGGGGCACTTCGCCCGCAAACAACAGCCGCCGCCCGCTGAGGAAGATATTAAACCAGCCGTCCGAGGCAACAACTCGGTCGGTGCGGAATGGGACGGGCTGGAACTCGGTCACATCGTTACAGTGGCCCAGGCCAAGCTCGCCGCACCAGTTGGGCCCAGTGATCATTTGATGATCGCCCATGGAGAGCAGCACCGTCATGTCGTCCTGGATGAAGTCAGGAATGAAGTGGGCAGGGAGCGGCACGTGGTTGAATATGGTCCCATTGGCCCGCACTCCTTCGGCCAGCATGTTCTGGACATTACCGGCGACAACTAACCCAGCTGGAGTCGCGATAAATGTCCGGGAGTGGGACATGCTCAGCTGACACACAAGGTCAGACTTCCTCCAGGCGGGCAGGCTGGCCTCGTACGTCTCCACGCCGGGGCAGGCCTGACTGAACCTAATGCGGGTGGGGCTCTCCACGTAGGACGCCGTCGACCCGACCCCGAGCTGTCCATAGTAGTTGTACCCCCAGCCCCACATCCCCTTGGGCGTCTGGGCGATGAATGAGTCAAATCTCGAGACTGAGTGGATCCTGGTGATGCGGGCAGTCGGAACTCGCATGAGCTTCCGGTGAGATGTTGGGAGCAGCTTGAAGAGCCGACCCGAGTAGATCTGGTGCACACTGAAGCCATCTGGGTTATATGCTGAGGTGTTCGCGATGCCTTCCTTCCCGGCCACATTGTAAGTGAAGAAGAACTTCTTGCAGAGGAACCAGAGGCACCGTTCTGACCGCTTATAGTCGACTCTATGCTGGTCTGCCTCCATTGGTGTCATATCCAGGAACGGGTCAGCGCCTGCCTGCAGCAGGATGGCCCAGATGGTGCCCTGCAGCAGCGTATGCAGGGCGACGGGAAGCTCCTCGCCCTCCGCGAGCTCAACGTTCATGGAAAGCGGGGAGCCGTCTGTGAGGATGGAGATGGATCTGTTGAGGAGGTTCAGGGCTTTGTTGTCCTTCTTGCGGAAGAGCTTCAGACTGGGCTTGAGCTGAACAGCTGAGAGCAACGAGAGGAGGTCAGCGGCATCGTCGCCAATGCGATATGTACTTTCTATCTCTGGGATCGCTGATATATCCTCGTGAAACGCCGCGGTGTACGTTGCTTTGAGTAAAGAAGGAATATCACCCGAAATAGACGCTGTGGTTGTTAGAGAAATCAGATAGGCAGCTCTCAGCACAGCTTTGTTACGCATATCCCTTGAATCGAAGAGTCCCATTGTTCCTGGCAAGGGAACTTCGTTTATCGTGCATGCTTTGGTCACCGGAAGTCGTCTCGAGTCGGCTCTCTCTTCGGCTATCTTCCAGGTGTCAGGCAGAGCATAGAAGATCATGCACGTGGCGTGCTAGCCCCGGGGCGACCATCATGCGGTGCTCGGTCGACTTTGATGGATGTTGAGCATCTTCACGAGGCTCCGCAAACCCATGGTGACTTTCGATGCGCAGCTCGCCATAGTGCCAGTCGTTCCCCATTATTACCGGCCACATAACATTTCCCACTCGGCTGTTGCCCACAAATGTGCCCAAATCACGCTCGAATCACTCGAACTGGTGGCCCCGAGAACGAGACATACTGTCAGCCAGACATCCTCCTCGGCACACCTGACGCGCGGTTTCAAGTCTCTGCCTTCGTCAAACTCGGCATCTTGATTCGCGTTCGAAGATGCGATGCGATACGCTATGGACGTAAGGGCCCCCAATCGTCTCCACTTGTTCACCGCTTCGTGAAACTATCCCAAACATCCATGTTCCGCTTCGATAACCGTGTTGTTGCTATCACTGGCGCCTCCTCCGGCCTCGGCTACCAGGTTTGTCACCGCAGCGCCCCTTACGCAGATGGCTGATTCCTTTGCCCAGCAGGGCGCCGCCCTCGTCCTCATGGCCCGCCGCGTGGAGAAGTGCGAGGCCCTCGCCAAGATCCTCAAGGAGAAGTACAACGCCGAGAGCCTCTGCATCAAGTGCGACGTCACGTCCACCGAGTCCGTCAACGCCGCCGCCAAGGCCGCTGAGGAGAAGTTCGGCAAGGTCGACATCCTCGTCAACAACGCCGGCGCCAGCAAGAACGGCGGCTGCCTCGACATGACCGACGAGGATTGGGACTTCACCATCGACGTCGACCTCAAGTCCGTCTTCCTCGTGACCCGCGCCTTCGGCAACATCATGAAGAAGCACAACTACGGCCGCATCATCAACATCGCGTCCATCTACGGCCTGGTCGGCAACAAGGTCCTCGAGGCCCCCGCCTACCACGCCTCCAAGGGTGGCGTCATCAACTTCACCCGCGCCGTCGCTGCCGAGCTCGCCAAGTACAACATCACGTGCAACGCCATCTGCCCCGGCTTCTTCACCACCGAGCTGACCGAGGACTTCATGGAGACCGAGATGTTCGACAACTACTGCAAGGCCTCCGTCCCCATGCTCCGCTGGGGCAAGGAGGGCGAGATCAATCCCGGCGCCATCTTCCTGGCCAGCGAGGAGGCCTCGTACGTCACCGGCATCGCCCTCCCCATCGACGGCGGCTACACTGCCGTTTAAGTTTACGTTTGTAAAGCACTTTGCTTAACTCTGTCTGACGCGGGTCGGCCCGATCACGTCAGCATCAGGAGACACCGAACCTGGCATAGCAGGCCAACCCTGGTGTGAAGCTCTTTGGGACAATTCATCCCGCTCTCACTGTCAGGTCGGAGTCTCATCCGGCCGTTGTACTGATCTGGTCACCCCGTGCCCAAAACACATACAAAGCCGCGCACTATTATTAACACAGCGCTATTTATTTGCGTCAGACCCGGTCGTCCGAGTCGTACGAATAGTACGAATACGCCGAGTACGCCGACCCCTCCAGTGCCACTGCCTCTGTGCTGCTCGAGCTGCTCGACTCGGTGTTGCTGTGCGCGTCGACGATGTCCTGCGCGACCTCGGGGTACTCCTCCGGCGGAGGGGCGAACGCTGAGATCAGGGACGCCATCGGGTTGGATCTCGTGCCGTCGGGGAGCACGGGGGGGTTGGTGACGGATGCTCCCCTCGTATCCCGGGGCATGGCGTCGCGCTGGGCAGACAAAACCGAGGTGACCGAATGCGCCTTCGAATGGGCCGTTCCCGTAGCGGTGGAGGGGTTGTACCCCCCTTCAATGGCCTCGTCCCGCGTGACCTGGTTCCCGAATGCGGAGTAACACATCTGACAATGGGGGCACTTGATGTAGCCCTCGAGAGAGGAATCACCCCGGCCTGTGAGGAGGTGGTAGTCGCGCTTTGACAGTGGCTGGCGGCGTGCGGCCTTCCATATCTTGGGAACGAATGTGACTGCCTGGATCAGAATCACACCAACAGCGAAGACACCTGGGACAATCTTGGGAGGCACGAACGGATCTGAAGAGATCGCATAAACAAGAGCGATGACCGCTCCAAGCACAGCTGAGATCTGGATCGACAAACTTAGCACCTTGGTTTCCGTAATCGGCAGTTTCCTAGTCTTGAACACCAGGATCCCGTTGGGGGTGAGGAACAGCAGCACGCAGACCGCAACGACGATCGCCCAGAGCATGGCGTACGAGGACTCACAGACGGTGCACGTGGTGTAGTCGTCGAGTTTGTAGTCAGTCATCTTGAATGTATCGATGATGGTCCACACGATCACGACAACGACGGGCAGAGGGATGCCGACGAGGACCAGGGGCAGTAGGTGGAGGTCGTTAGGGACTGTGAACCGCTTCATATGGCTCCTGGTCGCCCTAAGTATCCAGTAAATGCGGGCCTGCTTGGCGAAGAGGGAGCCGAGGGCAATGGCTACGCCCAGGCCGATGAAGAGGAGCATGTTGACGCAGATGATGGTCGACTGCCAGACAAAGGAGAGGACAAAGAGGGCGATGCCGAAGACAGAGAGCAGCCAGCCGACGTTGCCGGCGATCAGGTAGTTGGGCGAGGCCAGCTTGAAGTTTCCATCGCGAAGGAAGTATCCAAACACGACGGTGGCGAAGATCGAGAGCAGGATTGAAATGGCAGCCACGCTGCACGCAAAAAACCCGAGCAGAATAAAGATGCCGTCGAGCGTGACAGACGTCAGAGGGTCGATGCCCAGCGTCATCCGGTAGTACAGGAGCTGTGTCGACCGGCCGTAGTCGTCGGTGACTGCCTCCATATCTGTTTCAAGATTCACCAGCATCTCGTCAATCTCAGTCGACCCGTACAGGTAGCTGACAAAATTCGACTCCATCGCGTCGACGTAGTCGCTGAATCCAGTGATCCTGAGGTCGAGCGCGACATTGCTGTGACTGACAATCGCTCCGATGGCTGACATGATCCACTCCTGGTCGTCGGCCAGCCCAGCGTCGGCCCAGAGAGTGTCGTCGTTGATAGACTGGCGGTAGGGCTCGAAGCCTGTGCCCTTGAGGCATATCGGGTCGATCACAGAGGGCGAGGAGGCCCACTCGAGGAAGGCGAACATCTCCTCCTTGTGGTCCGCCATCACGGGGATCGCGAGAGACCAGCCGCCGTGGGCTGCGAAGGGCGCGCGGTTGACCAAGGCACCCTCGCCGGTGGTCTCCGTAGCGAATGGGCAGAGGTCGACCGTGCAGTCTTTCAAGGTCTTGGAGTCGCGATCATATACCTGAGTCGACCCGGGCACTAGGGCAGACTTGGTGTGGTTGGCAACCCCTTCGACTGTGGATTGAGACGACAGGAAGAGTATGTCGCCCCAGTCGATGGTCATGGCGCACGTGCCATTGCCGTACGCCTCGCGGGACTCGGCGAGAGAGATGGTCACGCCCTCGCCGTAGCCGTACTTGTTCGCGTCAGCAAAGAGCTCCACTGCTCTCTTGAAGCCGGCGTTGTTCATGAGGGCGGTCATGTCCTCCGAGGAGAACCACCCGCCCTGGTCGGTCCCGGCGTACTGGACGTAGGGGAGCGCGAAGTCGATGATGAAGCGGTACATCTGCTCTGCGCCAGAGTTAGTGATACAAAAGGCGACGTCGGGCATTCCCGCGTCTGCGACCATCGTCGTCTCTTCCATAAGGAATCGACCGGCCTCAATGAGTTCTTCGAGCGTCAGAGGCACATCGACACCGTAGGCTTCGAACACGTCATCGCGCCAGTAGAAGTAGTGGAAATCGCCGTCGAAGGGAATCAGATATATGTCCTGGTTGAAACTGGTGCCGACCGAGCGCGTGAACAGCGCGATATCGTCCCAGGAAATGACGTCAGACGAGTCAACGAAGGAGGTAAGCGGCTGGAGCTTCCATTCATCCGTGTTGGCGGTGCTGGTTACGTCTGCGAGCAGCAGGTCGAGGAGTCCGACTTGGCCGAGACTCACGGCCTGGTACGAGATGTCTCCAAGCGCGAGAGAGCCCTTGATCTGCGAGTAATAGGAGCTCGGTGGTATGTATTCAAAGGTTATGACCACGTCGCTTTGAATGGAGTTGTAGGTGTTGATAATCTCTTCAAAAGCATCGGGTG
The DNA here is from genome assembly GCA_019828565.1 of Carpediemonas membranifera. NCBI lineage: Eukaryota > Fornicata > Carpediemonas > Carpediemonas membranifera. Next base: position 768,576 of record JAHDYR010000007.1, read on the forward strand.
CATTGCCGTTAAGTGCAATTGAGAGTGTTGTCACCGCAGAGCATGCAACAACGAGGAATAGCAGCAGTATAACCCTCGTTTGATGCAGCATTGCGAATATTTAGCGGCCAATAGTCAACGTACGATTTTCGGGCCAAAAGTGCGTTGCGAATAATCTTACGCTTACCTGTGGATACCACCTCCTCGGCCGCCAAGGGGTCTCCGAGCTTGTCCTATCAACTTTTCATACATTGGTCACGTATATACATGTGTACATTTCCATCCAACAGATTCGATTACATTCTATTTCGGATCATCTGCTCAAGAATATTGGAGACCAATCTGGAAACGAAAAACGAGAAAACAGAATCTTTAGCGACAGAAACTATCGGCGCGCCCTTCACTTCGCCACAGGAATCACGAGTGTTCTCGGCATTCTAGCTCCGCTTCGGTCCACCTTGGCAGCGATGCGATGGGCAACAAGCTTCGCAGCCACCGGGGTTATCATGCTAAACGGCTTGAGGTCACTCTCATCCTCGATCTCCTCCTGAAGCAGCTCCTCGATGACGTCCTCAAGAGTGATGATGCCCACCGCCTCCGCCGTCGACCCAGAGTCAGCCTCGGATATCACAACCGCGATATGCGACCGCCCAGTCTGGAACAGGTTGAGTATGTCGTACAGCGGGCAGTCAAGGGGCACGTGTGGGAGGTGCATGAGGGTGACCTGGTCCGACTTGATGGGGACCTCGTCGTCGGGGGAGAGGGGCACCAGGGCCTTCACTACTATGCCTCCAATTACATTGGTACGTGTGCCGTCGTAAATAGGCACTCTAGACCTTCCACTGTCCATAATCGACCTGATCGTATCCCAGTCCAGCCGACCTGTGACGGGGAGCATGAACACCTTGTCCAGCGGCATATAGGCGTCCTTGACAGTCTTGTCCGCCATCTCCAGTGCCCCCCTGATGATAGTGACCTCGTCTCCGTTCAGGGGCCTGTCGTCTGTGTGGGTCGGAGTGAGGCCGTCGGGCATCGCGTCCTCGTCATCGCCCAGAGCCTGGTATGGGTTGGACAGTGCTCTCTCAATGTCAGGGCCGTGGAATTTGATCAGTTCTTTCAGCTCAGCCCGTTTGAACAGGGCGGAGTGGCCCTTGCCGAGGACCAGGTCGAGGAGGAGGCCGAGGAGCAAGGAGAGGGGGGCGGTCACAATCATGAGGACAATGACAATGGGGACGCACAGGGAGCCAATGAGAAGGCCGTAGCGTGAGCAAGCCGCCTGAGGTATGATCTCGCCGAACAAGAGCACGGCCGTCACAGAGAGGAGGATGGCCACCACGGGACTGGAGATGCGGTCCAGGAAGAGGGGAAGCGCCTCCATGGCTGCGGCGTTGCAGAGGAGCAGGGTAACAAGAAGCATGTGGTGTCTTTTCACGACGAGGAGAATCTTCTTCGCTTGCTTGCTTTGGCGCCGTGTGCCGCCGTCGATCATTACCTGAAGACTCATTGTGTCAAAGGAGAGAAGCGCAAGAGTCAAGCCGCTCATAAGTCCACCGAAGGACACAAGAAAAACAGAAACAGCACAGCAGATCCAAAAGGGGAGCTCGAAAAACGAATAGTGCTCCTTGTACTCAATATCAAAGAAATGCGCAAACAGGTGGTGAAAGTCAGGGATATGGAGCGGTATATTTGGCGTCATCACGTTCCCGGGATTCATCCTTAAACTGCGCGTCATCTGTGTGACCGGGTCGGGACCAGCCCAGAGCACTAGTCGTAGCACTCATGGTCTCTTCTGCCTCATTCTCCCGGTGGTTGGTGGATTGAATGTGATCAACGCGCCCATCGCCTGAGCAAGAGACTAGCTTCAGTCGCCCCAGTTCAAGGTCCGCTGGCACTCGGCCGAAAATCACCCTATATCAACGCCGTGCTCTCCACCGCCCGTGGCACATCGCATTTGGACACGGTTCGGCAGTGACCCGAGCGGTCTCACCATGAATGTGGCGTACAAGCCGCCTCATGCAATATTCCATTGATTGGAAAGATTGTTGATTTGATTTACGCGAATACATGCCCTGTTATGTACAGGCCGCATGGACTTCTTCGACGGAGATTGAGAGAACAAACATACCGTCAAATGGCCAAGAAAATCCTCGCAATCAAGTCCAGCATCCTCGGTGCTAACTCGCAGTCATCGCAGCTCATCGATTACCTTCTCGAAGGCCTTGACGGGGATGTCACGGTCCGGGACGTGGCCGCGGAGCCGCTGCCGATGCTGGATCTGGAGACAATGACTGCGCTGAGCGCAGAACCAAACGATATCCAGCAGCTTTCCGACAAGCTCATCCAGGAGGTCAAGGACGCCGACCTCGTCGTGATCGGTGCCCCAAACTACAACTTCGCCATCCCCACACAGCTCAAGAACTGGATCGACCTCATCGCTCGCGCCGGTGTGACCTTCCGCTATTCCTCCGGCGGCGGTGTTGAGGGTCTCGTCACCAACACATGCGCCCTCGTCATCGCCACCAGTGGAGGCATGAAAAAGGATAATAACAGTGAGCTCGGGGCGCCGTACTTGAAGAGCATACTCGGCTTCATGGGGATCCCCACTGAGTTCATATTTGTGGAGGGGCTGGGCATGTCCAAGGTCAAGGAGGCCGCCCTGGCGAAGGCCAAGGAGGAGCTGAAGGCGTATAAGTGCAAGTGAGAGGATTACATGTAAATACCCGGGACCCGGGTGCCTGCCATGATGTATCGCGGCAGCACAAGTCTGAACGCCAACCAGCACGCGCAGAAAACTTTACTGATCTCCACCTTATTCGTAGCCGGACGTGTCGCGGTAGCGGCGGTGGACCTCCTCCGCGTGGGCCCGGACGTCAGCCATGACCTTGGCCTCGTCGATCGTCTGCAGCTTGCGGTCGAGCATCAGCCACTCGCCAGCGCACATGGTGCTCTGGACACCGTCACGGCCCATGCCGAACATCATGTGCCAGGGGAAGTTGCCCATTGACAGGGGCGTGGGGGCCTCGTAGCGGTAGATGATCAAGTCAGCGACGGCGCCGGCCTCGAGACGGCCGATGGTCTGCTTGAACCAGCGGGAGGCGAGGGCGGTGTTGTTGCGCCACAGCATGGTGAAGGGCTCCATGTGGCTCTTGCGGGGGTCTCTGTTCTCGTGCTTGTGCAAGAGGTAGCCGAACTTGTGCTCCTGGAACATGTCGGCGGTCATGCCATCCGTGCCGAGGCAGGCGGGGATGCCGGCGGCCATGAGGCCGGGGATATCGGCACAGCCGACGCCGTTGTTCATGTTGGACTCGGGGTTGTGGACGACGTTCGTGCCGGTCTTCTTGATGACGGCGACCTCCTCCTCGTTCACGGCGATGCAGTGGGCGAAGAGAGAGTTGGGGCCGGTCATGCCGAAGCGCTCGAGCTGCAGGACGGAGCGGGGGTTGCCCTCAGCGGCGAGCTTCTTCTGGTCGGCATCGCCCTCCGCAACGTGGACGTGGAAGCCGACGTCGGGGACACCGCACTCGGCGACAGCCTTCTGGCAGGCAGCCATCGTCTCGTTAGAGAGGGTGAGGTTGCTGTGGAGGCCGAAGGTGGCGTGGAGACGGGGGTGGGGCTCCTCGTGGCGCTTCTTGAGGTAGCGGATGTTCTCTTCGATCGCCTCCTGGGTCTTGGCGGGGCCGTTACGGTCGCTGACCTCAAAGCAGGTGGAGACACGGACACCGGTGTCAAGGGCAGCGCGGGCGATGTCGTCGAGGGAGCCGTTGATCTCCTCAAAGGAGGCGTGGTGGTCGAGGAACGTCGTCGTGCCGCACTTGATGCCCTCAATGATCACGGGCATGGCGGTGAGGTAGTTGGTCTCGTGGTCAAGAGCCTTGTCGAGGCGGTACCAGAGCCGGTTGAGGACCTCCTGGAAGTTGGCAGCGGGTTCGCCAACGGTGGCCATACCGCGAGAGTACATGCCGTAGAAGTGGGTGTGAGCACAGACAAAGGAGGGCATCACAATGTTGCCCTCGGCGTCAAAGACCTTCTCAGAGGGGTACTTAGCAACCATCGCGTCGTTCTCGCCGACCTCGACGATCTTGTCGCCCTCGATGAAGATAGCACCGTGAGAGAACTCGCGGTCTTCGCTATCGAACGTGAAAATGCGTGCGTTAGTGATAAGGACCATCTGGCAAGCCGTTTGACCGTTTGGGACTGGAGAAAATTGACGAGATCAATGAGAAACTGTAAGATCGGATCAAACAGGATGTATTCGGCCACTGCACACCAAAATACTGCCAATAGTCTACTTACAGAGTCCACCTGATGCCCATGATGCTATTTCGCAGTTTATGTTAGGCGGGTCATAACTCGTGTGGTATTTAGACTCAACAATTCTAATCCTGCGCAGGCCACTACCTCCACTCACCCACTTCAGCCCTCGTCTGTACCATCGGGCTTTCGTGCTTTCAGTCGTCGGTCTGCACGAAAAGATGCGTCGTCTGTCGTCCATCGTCTGTGTCTAACGCTGCTGTCATCTTTCGCGTCTGTGCTCGTCTGTTACGCGCTCATCTTCCGTCCATTGCCGGTGTCTGAAGCTCATGACGTCGTCTTCGTCATCTTCGTCTGTTGTGAGAGACACTAGTGGTGGAAAGCGGTTGTAGCTAGTAGTAAAGACGCTTTGTGCTGCATGATGCTGGTTTCTTGTGTTTTGAGGGATGCTGCTAGCTGATGAACCCTGAAAAGAAATGATCGATGCAGGCAGCTCAATAGACTCCGATGCCTTCCAAGATATACACGGTGAAGGCTTCCGTTAACAAGGCCATTGGCGAGATTAACGGCGGAGGCGATAACAACGCGCCGCGGCGAGGAAATCTTGAACCGGGCATGCGTTCTTTCACGCAGGCTAAGTACACATTCACTTGCCTGCGTCTCTGCATCTGCGCACGCGTTGACCCCACCGAGGACGGTCAACCTGTTCGACGAAGAGGTCCTCGCGCAGATCGTCAGCATTGCTCAGCAAAAGGTGTCGAAGGCAAAGGCAGCGGATCGGTGCAGGTGGATTTGCGACCTGGCGATGTGGAGGGACCCTGACATAACCCCACTCGTCCGGGACTTCAGGGAAGCCTACGTTGGAATTGCATTTCCATTTCAGAGCTGGTTGGGCGAGTACTCCACAGCCACCCGGGTCTGGCTCTCGCGCGCGTCACCCGGGTACCTGACCCGTCTTCGTGCTGTATTAGAACGGGTGCGTCCGCTCCTCCATGATCCGCCGGGTGTTCGACAGGATTTTCTCGACACCCTAGGCGAGCTCGACACTGAGGTTGCCGCAATATCCGCCGATCATGACATGCATCATCGACAAATGCATGCATTGCCCGAGGGACAACGGGTGGGTCGCACTGGTACCGTGGCCGAGGCCCTCGTCGGCGTGCTGTCGTGCGTCACGCGCATGAGTGCTGCAGTGACCAAGCTGGTCACACTCACTCGTGCCGTGAACCTCGAGTTCAGTCAGGCCCTGCCAGAGCCGAAGCTCGTCCCGTTCGTGCCGATGGCACCGGTCAGGCCTGGGTTCATGACCATCGAGCGCGGAGTAACAGTGCTCACCCCAGCGATGAAGCGGCGCCTGCGTGTGCACGTGAATTGGTCAGCAACCAAGAATTTGACCGACGAGCAGGTGGCTGAATACGAGCGTGATCACGGCGACATCACCAAGCTCCGCAGAGTGCTCTCTGTGAGGACTGACGGGGTCTCTGTTGCTGTGACGGTTTGAGTGGGTCGCGAGAAATATCGTGGCGGTCGGGTGGCTGACCGGCCCACGTACAAAAAGGGTAGCAGCAACAAGCGCTCGGTCAGGATGACGCCGAGGCTACTCCTGCCCCGGACATTCAAGCTCTCATGGGCTTCGACCCTGGTGCTCGGTCGCTGGACGGCTACACGATCCGCCGCCCAGACGGGCAGAGTGTATCTGGCGAACTCGCTAAGTGTGGCTACACTGCCACCCCCTCTTTCCGCGTGAATATGAGCGCAGCATCGTTCAAAACGACAAGTCTAGAGGCTCTCAAACAGTCGATTAGGTTTGTCCATGAGAACATCGTTCAGATCATCAACGAGGGGACGAGAAAGTGTTTCCGCCGGGCGACTTTTGCCAATCACTGTCTGCGCCTGAAGCACTTCGCCCGGGCTGGACGTCAACTCCTGGATGATCTCGGCGGGCGCCCCCCGGAGCCTTCACCTCGAAGTCGCGTATGGGGCTGCACTGTTCGGTTCTGCCGGCACTCCCTCGTGTGCTCCGTACCGCCACTTTGCTCGAGCTCTTCCTGGCATCATGCTCCGGCACAACGTCGTCGTGAGTGTCACGATGGTCTCGGAATTCCGCACTTCCATCGTGTGCCCATACTGCAAAGCACACTTCAGACGTGTGGTGCACACACCGCACCATGCTCTGCCAGAATCCCGCGTGCGAGGGAGCTCCATGGCGCGTTGAACGGCTACGTCGGCATCCCGAGCAGAGAGACATACTTCTCAATCTCTCTCACCGAGATAAGAGCGCCAGCGAGAACATCCTTTGGTGCACCTTCGATGCAACTTCAGATCGATTGATAGAGTATGATAAACCACACTGCGATCCTGATGCTGCTTGGATCACTGTCTGTTCTGGACTCAACAATTCTAATCCTGCGCAGCACAACTCGAATAGCAAGCAGCACATCGAGGCTGATTGCTATGATCGTCAAAACAGCGGCATGTGCCGAATTTAACATCCACGTAGGCACTGAGATCCTTGTTTCGTACCCCTGCGCCATCCCTCTTGCAAAGACAGCTCTGTGCGAGCTTGCCATCCCCGAGGGATCCCACCACCGCACATGGGACTCAACGTTCTTCACGATACATCCAGAAAGCCGCGATGACGTCAACATCGCCGTTGGAGAGCGCTCGTGCCCTCCGATTGCTGTCACGGCCTACCATTACGACGCGAACCAGCGCAAGTGGGTCATCATAGGCACCAGCGCAGACTTCCAGGAGTGCATCTTCTCCCTCCGCGCCACTACTCCCAAGATGTACTTCCAGAACGTCTCGGACCACACTGTCGTCCTGGACATGGTGCTGCATCCGAAGATCGAGATCACCAAGCTCAGCGATGAGCTCTGGTGCATGTATGACATCCATGATGTCGCGATAGGCATCGCCTTTGCCGATGAGGATGCCCGCTACGCCTTCGAGTACCAGATAAGCACGTACCACCGTTTCCACAAGGCAACTCAGGCCGAGACAATTCCAAAACTGCCCGTGACGAGCACGCTGTTCGGGATAGCGGTTGTCGGCACACGCCACGACGACTCCCTCGACCGTGGGGCCCTGGTCCGGTCCATCGTCGTCGTGGGGGGCAGTCCGCTCATTGACGCACTCAGACCCCTCGTCAAGCACTACGTGCAGCTCGTGCTGGACGGAATGGACCCTAAAACTGCGCTGGGGAGTCTCATCACGGCAGCGAACACGGCGACGCCCGCTATCCCCGACCGGATGCCCCCGCCCGAGCTGGTCCGGTACAACCGCCTCGCACTCCTCCATCCAAGAGTCGATGTGCAGTTTACGACACCAGAACGGGTGATCACCGGGCAGTTCCACGAATACCCGTTCCCGCACGAGAGCTGCGCCGCCTCACTGCTGGACCTGCATGAGATGCTCGGGGCGAAGATGTTCCTTGTACTCAACGCGCTCCTATTCGGGAAGAAGATCATCTTTCACACGAGCGGGCCGGCTGCCAAGGTGTGCAACGCTGTGCTGTCCGCCACGCAGCTGGTGGATCCGTTCGTGCCGAGTATCTGCAACCGGGCAATCCCGTACGCATGCCTCGCGATGTCGGATGATTATCTCAAGAAGCCGAACTATATCTTGGGGGTGACAAATCCAATATTCCGGACACATCCGGAATGGTACGATCTTTGGGTCGATATCGACTCTGGCGAAGTCACGATTATGCCAGACTGCAGGCAGGTCGCCATCTATGCCTCCTTCGACGAGGACGCCCACGCCCGCCTCACACAGCTCACGGTCGAAGTCGCCAAGCGCGACGGCCCAAACGTGCCCTCCGCGGAGACTGCCACCCGAGTATTCATGTACCAGTACGTGAAGGATATCCTCGAGGCGGCCACATGTGTCACGGGTGCAGCCATTCCCGAGTACGGCCTGGTGAGGCTCAACGAGCTCAGCATCCTCAGCCATATCATCGGGCTGCGGGGAATGCTGACTGGAAACTGGGTCGACGAGGCGGTGAGGCGGCTGCGGGGCGGGAAGTGCGGCGGTGATCAGATCCAGAAGATCTTGACCACACTGGCAGAATCTTCGGACAAAGAGATGGTGCAGATGTTGACATTGTTCCCACGTGTGGTTGAGGGGATTCAGCTCATATCTAGTGGATTATTCAGTAGTGTGGATGAGATTCGGACATCGTCATATCTCCTGATGCAGCGAGTTGGGCAGTTGCCCGAGGGCAAGCCGTATATCGACGACCTCAACTACTTCACTCTCTTCCACTACGAGCGCGTCAAACGGAAGCTGGGTTGAGCAGCGTCTTGGCTTGTTGGCTTATTTATAAGGGAGCAATACTGAGGTAAACACAGTTTCAGACGGGGCGCGTGCCATTGATCTCACAGCACCAATTTAGCGAGGAATTTAATCTATAGAACACTATCGGGGTACTATACTATACTATACGTACAAAGGCTGTCACCCCTTCGCCTTGATCAAGGGTGGGCGACAGAACTCGGGTACCGCCTCCTTCACGACGAATGTTTCAAAGAGCGGGTCCGTCTCGTGGCCCCAGCCCACACTGCCGCTGTCGTTCGCTTGGGCGATCGGCGAGGTGGAGATGCTGGTGCAGACCCGGATCAGAGTCGACGACACTGTGCGCTGGTTGACAATCACCGAATCTGCCGCAGATTTGAATGAATCACAGCATTCGGCACGGAAATTGTCAATGATGGAACGCAAGTTCTTGGAAGCAAGCCTCGTGTGCGACCTGGCAGCAGCGAAGAGCGAAGCCTTGGTCTTCTCCGCCAGCCATGCGGTGTCGGTCATCCCTGACGCATGAAGCCGCGCAAGCCATGGAATCTGGGACTCGGGTGGAATCTTTTTCAAGATCGTGTGAATCAAGCTGACCCAAATAATCCGACCAATCTGACGCAACACCTTACGGTGGTGTTGGAAGTCCCACGTTGCCCCCGCCTCCTGCCAGAACGAGGACTTCTCGTGGCAGTAAACCAGCGGTCTATGCGGGTCGGGATGCACGGTGCTTCGGGAGAAGAGAGCCGCGAAGAAGGAGTAGACGAGGGCATTCACGTCTTCCGAGGAATCCGGGAGCGACAGGACGAGGTCCGACGTTGCCCGAACTATCGACTCGAGGGTCGAGTCGAGCATCTCTGCTGAAGACACGAGGGAAGAAACCTTGCCGACCGCCGTCCACCGTCGCTCAGCAAGCATCGTGCTCACGAGGGAAGCCAGGCGGGCGGTACTGGGCGAGCTGGGGGTCCACTCCTCATTGCTAGCGGAGAATGCCAGGGGCGGCGCTGCTTTGTGGAAGATCCGCTCGAGCGTGGGCCTGATTGTCGCTCGGATGGCGGGCATATCTGGCGGGGGGAGTCTGAACCAGGCCTGAAGGATCAGATTCGACTGCGGGTGGAGTCTGGAACAAAGCAGGGATACGATCTGCAAGATTTGGTCGAGATTCTTCTTTCGAGAGGGAATGACAATGTCACGATGTGCGAAGACGCGGACCTTGACAAAGCGGCGGGCCATGATCTGTAACGCCGTTCGGAGCACCCATGCGATGATCTCACCCGATCCTGAATCAGATTCGCACTGTGCAGCAGCGATCGCCCAAATCCCGTCATAATCGCCTGTGACAAGCTGACACACGAGTAAATCAAGCAGTGCCTGTCGTCTCGTCGCCTCAGATCTCACGCACGCCGCCCTTCGAGCCACAACCACAGCTCTGGCGAGGTCACCCACGAGCAAGTGTCGCGGGGGCATCGTCTTGTCCGAGTTCATGGCTGGGCCCGTGTTCAAGCCCTGACTCGACTCGACTCGGAGTCGGGTGAGGGGCTGCGGGGCGGGAGGCCGGAACAGGGCGAGGAGGAAGGCCGTCCTCGGTCGGGCGAGCAGGGTGGCGAGGACGGCGGGGTCCCGGGGATGGGCGGTGATCTCGCCGACGGTGGCAAGGGTGGGCTGGCCGGCGTGCTCTGGGTTGCCGGTCTCAGCGGTGGGTGCGGGGGCGAGGGAGCTGGGGATCTTCACGGTGGACGAGGCCGACTCAACCCAGGCACGGGCCCCGGTAAAGGGATCACGGGAGGCAGTGGGGCGGCCACGCAGGAGCGGGGTGGAGCTCAGGCAAGCTCCCCGTGGGGGCATCTCAACAGCAAGCAGATTCATTCCTGCGATGGCCAAGATGCTGTCACCGATCTGACACGCGTCAGTGATACCGTCAAATCGGAGATATGCCTTGAAATCAACTCCACATAATCCGAAGCGAACAAGCCCCATCTTGGTAACGATGGCACCGCTCGGCGCAACACTCCCCAGTCTCGGCTGAACGTCCCAACACATCGACCTCGCGCCATGGGGCACATCAAATGATGAGGAAACAGTGGGCCTGGCTACTGGGACGATGACGAGCCTGCTGTGGCCGAGGACGGCGATGTGGGACCCTGATGGCGATACCGAGGCTGCAGCTGGACCAAGGGGCGCAAGAGTGACCTTGGCATGCGTGAACTCATTGCTGCTGAGGTCTATACTGTAAACTGACAGGGTCGCCCCGTCCTGGTCGACCGTCGCGACAGTCGCCGTGGACTCGGTCGAGTCCAGGCGAATAGACGCGTTGGAGCAGTGGGTTTCAAGGGTAATCGAACGCGCGGCGGTCTCAGATACGATAAGGATTCGATCTTTGAACACTGAAAGAAAAAACTTGGAGGTTGGATCGAAATCGAGGCAATAAATGGTGCCAAAAGAGCGGGGCAGTGGGTAGCGGGTCGCGATTTCATCATATTCCCATACTACAAACGCGTTTGAGCGTGTCTCATAGCCAATGATCGTGGTGTTGTCGCTGCTGGCGACGCTGATGGTGTCCACGCCATAGTGCGCCGTCTTCTTCGTAAATGGAGCACTGCGCGGCGCTTCTGCCGTAGGCTTCACAAATGTACATCTAGGCGGGTTTTCGGAAGCCAGGAGGACGCATGCGTCAACAAAACTCGAGGAAAGGGCGAAAACTCGTGAAAACGGCTTCTTCCTCTTAACTTTAAGGGCTGCTACTATTCTAGGTTCAGTTATAGGCATGTTAGTCACGCTTGTGGCGGCTGTACTATGCTGGTTGCAGTGCTAGCTGCGTAGTTAGTTGATCCTGTCATAAGCTGCGGGATCCTGGTTCGGTGGTAGCAGGCGCGGGTGACCGCTCCTACTGATATCCCCCCTCCCGCTGACACCGCGGTCGCCCAGACCGTGGACCCGAGTCAGAGTTTGATGTTTGATGTTTGATGTGTCGTCTCCTCCCGGTGACACAGTGGTGTCGCTCTGGCTGTGGACTTGAGTCAGTCGGACGTGCCGGCCTACATGCTTCCTTGCGGTGTATGTAGATGTGGTCAGTTAGCCTGTTGCTCGGGTGGTTAACAAGGGTGAGGGAATATAAAGATCCTGGTTCAGCACGCATAGGCGCACATAGGCAATAACCGGACGTCACCGCAGAGCTTTCATCACTTTACTCGAACAAATAGCGGATTCCGCATGCGGCACTCACAACAGTCGCCATCCCCGGGTGATCGGAGACGGGTCGGGCTAGCCCAACGCCCCCCTCACGGGCCCATGACCTCGTAGTACTCGTACGCCGGCTCCTCGAACGGGTGGGCGGCGAGCATGGCCTGGATGGACCCCACGATGGTCTCCTGGGTGCATAGGACTTCGACTTTCACGTCGCAGATCACCTCTAGAGTGCCTCTAGTACCAATGTGAGGATTGGCGTGCTCACCGGGCATGAACTGGCCTTGGCCTTCGACTTGCCAGCAGCAGCGGCTATAGTTGCCGATAGCACCGCCTCCCGCTGCGAATACAGCTTCTTTCACATTCTCTACATGCTCTGGAGGGCAGTAGAAGGTCAGCTTGACTCTCTTTGTGGACATTTCTTCGTCGTGGCGATCACTTTTCGACTCTCGAGGAAGACTCACCCCAGGGCACTGCAGCATCTCCCATGCCTGGCACATGCATCAGACACTCGCAGTCGCCCTCAGCAGCAGTTATTGCTGTCTTGTTTAAATATGATGGCATCATTTGTCCAAGCCCAAACCAATCACCAAATACCGCAAGGAATGAAAGATAGCAGTGTCAGTGACATGCTCGCTCCGTTTCAGGGGTCATGCACGTGCATTTTGGGTGGTCAACGGCGGCAATCGAAATGACTTTGCCACAAAGTCGCACCTACCAATGAAGCTGCTTCTCGCTCTTCTGCTTTTCTCGTTAGTTCTAGCAGATCAGGCAGCTATGCACAAGGCGGCTGCGGCTGCGGCCGTCCGTTATTGTAACGCGTACGTCAGCACTCAGAGAGCTGTGTGCTTGAAGCGCGCCCACAGCATGTTTAGTGAGGATGAGCACCAGGCTTTGTTTTCAGCTATCGAGGCTCGCAACGGCCCAGTCCTTGGGCTCCTTACAGGAAGCATGTTCCCCCCATTATTGTTACGCAGGAGTCGGTATAGCCTTGGACTATACCAGCGGCGCCATGGGCCTCCCCGTCCTTCACATGACGCCCTCTAAGCAGGTCTACGGCGACCAGTACATCCCTCTTCAGGCGCGCCTCAGTGTGAAGAACAACGCCGAGTCTATCAAGTCTTGGACTTACAAGAACTACGATGACTACTACAACTCGCTCTCGTGGAACCAGGCCAACCCCCACGTTGACTCTGCTGCCATCATCGGCGGCATGATGTCCCACAGCACCAACATGAAGGCCATTTACGACAAGTACTTCAACGGCCTCGTAACCCTCGCCGTGACCCACGCCAAGGTCACCTCATACACGCTCGAGGCCACCAGCGGCGAGCTCGACCCCTACTTCCAGTCGGCCGTCGCTGCCCTCGGCAACTCGCTCGACAGCACGTACGACCTCTTCATCCAGTACTGGGGCACCCACACCACCGTCCAGGCTGACTTCGGCGGCCTCATGGAGCAGCAGACGCTGATCCGCTCGTGCATCTGGTCTGCCATGGACAACAACAAGCTCATGCAGGAGCTCAACAACGAGCTCGCGGGCAAGGCCGGTGAGTCCAGCAAGAAGCCCGACCAGACCTACGTCAACTACCGCCGCCTCGGCACCAGCGACATCCTCGGCGGCAACCCCGAGATCTCCAACTGGGCCCAGCGCAAGGCCTCCTTCATCAAGGATCCCGTCGTCATCTCGTACAACGTCCGTCGCATCTCCAACTACATCCCGGACGCCCACAAGCGCCAGCTCATGGATCAGGCGATCACCAACCACATGAACAAGGCGATCGCCGAGCGCCAGAAGGAGAAGGCTGCTGCCGATGCCGCCCACGCGGCCTGGTGGCGCGGCGGCCAGTCCGTCTCCGGCGGCCTCTACTACGGCCTCTACCACTCGATCAGCGGCGTCACCGGCGGCGCCCAGGCCGTCCAGATGGGCCACGTCAGCCTTGGCCTGAACCAGAACCACGACTTCCCCGTCATGGGCTACGTCAAGCACTGCCACAAGCATTGCCACTGGTATGCTACTCATCCCATCCCTTCTCACACAGGTTCCACTGCCACACCCACTGCAACACCAACTACGAGCACCTCTCGGCCTTTGGCGTGCCCATCACCGTCACGTGCCAGAGAAACGGCGCTGGCCAGATCCGCTCCGTCGCCTCGATCTCCTCTGTCTTCAGCCGTATCCCCCAGACGGACTACGTCAAGGGCGTCATCCGGGCCGGTCCCTGGGTGAGCGACGGCTGCTCCACGTCGGCCCCGTACAACCCTAGGTACGAGCACGCCCACGGCATCGCCGACAACAGCATCAACGCCAACTTCGGTGTCTACTGGAACCAAGTGGCGCACCTCTTTGGCGGCAACTGGCCCGCTGCTGTGCCCCTCGCCGCATACAGCTCGGGCGTGTGCTGCATCCAGCGCGGTCTGATCACGGTTGCCGGTGGCACGAAGTTCAGCGATAACTGCCCCGCGTTCTAAGTAAAGATTCGAAAGGCGGGTTGTGGCTTGCGAGCAGATGGCTGGGGATAGCAGCGGCCTTGGCCCTTTGTGGTGGAGCGCGTCAGTTTGAGAAGTAGAGGTGGGTTAACCTTACCTCTCCCAGGTTGCCGAAACAAGGCCTACGGAGGTTTTATTCGAGGGTCTACATGAAGTATCATGAAGTATCATCGCATCGTGCGCCTCGTGTAGCGAGTTCTACGGAACCTCGCGCGGCAGAAGGGGCAGACGAGTGAGGTTCGGAACTCGTTAGTCATCCGCACTTCAGCAGTGATGTTGAACGCTCTCATGATGCCGCATTTTATGTCAAAATCACCATGCTCACGGGTGCCCGGCTTGTTGCTTCCACTGCTGAGCTGGCCAGTGTTCCACATGAAGAAAGCTCTCCAGATGAACTTTCAGCCGAGGAATCAAAGCGTCAGCATCAACTGGACACGAGAAAGAGGGTTGTATTTGAAATCCAGAGCACTGAGCGCACTTACGTCAATGCAATGCAGTTCATCTGCAACACAGTGATTCCTGAGTTCACATCCAGATCACAGCACAAGAATTGGCCCAAATCCATGCGAGAACCCTCGACACTCTTTGCAAATTTGCAGATGTTCATTCCGGCCAACGTCGAGATCCTGCGTCAGCTAGACGAGCGTCTGGCCTCTTTCGATGTCTATACCACCAGCATTGGGTCAATATTGGTCAAGGTCGGTCCATTTATCAAGCTTTACAAGCATTATTCCGGCAACTTCAGCTCGGCACAGAAACTGCTCGAAAACAAGTCCCAGGCGTTCAATTCTTTCCATGAGTGGGTCAGATCACACGAGGAGAACGCTAACCACCTCGACCTGCTCAGCTTGCTCATCATGCCGGTCCAGCGAGTCCCGAGGTACACCATGTTGCTGACTGAGTTAATCAAAAGAACAGAGGAGGATCATCCAGATATGGAGAATCTTCGGGCAGCGCTCAAGATTATGTCAGATGTCGCGAATGTGGTGAACTCCCACATGACTGAAACAGACCGACGCAGCGCCGTGCTTGCCTTGAAAGAAGCGATTGGAAACTGGTCCGAGGTAGCCGAGGATCTAGTGAAGCCCCACCGCCTGCTGTACAAGCGCGGCGTGCTCCACAAGCTGGACAGCAAGGGTCACTGCAATGGCCGGGACGTCGTCCTCCTCACCGACGTCCTGCTGTACATATCGAAGGGGAAGCTGCATGTAGAAAAGGGCGCGATCCCCCTGTGTGCGGCTACGGTCAGTGCGAGCGAGGGCGGGAAAGTATTTACGGTTGAGGCGCCGGGGCAGTCTTTTGAGTTCAAGGGGGAGGTCGTCATATGCGAAGGGTGGGTGACGAGCATCCAGGAACGTATTGCCGCGCTCGTCGCGACTTCTCCGGCCCTGGATGCGGCGAGGGAGCGGCTCTTTGCCCACAATCGCCCAGTCGACCCGATACCGCCGTTCACGACGAATTG
This sequence comes from Carpediemonas membranifera, assembly GCA_019828565.1. NCBI lineage: Eukaryota > Fornicata > Carpediemonas > Carpediemonas membranifera. The sequence goes on from JAHDYR010000007.1 coordinate 784,234, forward strand.
GGCGGACAGCATCAACGAGTGCTGCGACAAGGCCGAGGCTGCTGCGGCTGCTGTGTCAGTACAGGGGGCTGAAGCGGTCGAGGAGATCGTCGACAGCGTCCTAAGTGACGTTGTGCTCGAGGTTGACGGCACTGAGCCCGAGTTGGGCCATGATGCAGAGGAGCTGGTGAGAGAGACTCTGGACGAGATGATTGCCGGCATTGGGTTGTCAAGTGAAGTCAGTCGAGTCATGATGGAGCGGTCGACCCCGAATGTGGGTAAGGACAGTCCGGAAGTCGTCGAGTTGCATGACATCATAGACGACACCGAGGGTGGACTGCAGTCTCCGAAGCCTCTCGTCGCTGAACCCGTTGAAGAGGAGGATGAACTCTCGGAGTCTGAGGCAAAGGCACTGACAGAGGCGGCTGAGCGAGAGGCCGCCAGGCTCGTCGCCGCTGTGTTCAGTGATGTGCCCGAGTGTGAGCCGGCCTCACCCGAGCCCGCACCCGAGGCCGAAAGTGTGGAGCCTGCTCTAGAACCCGAGGACCAAGAGAGTAATGAGCCATTGAGATCCGAGCCCGTGTCCGAGGAAGAGCCCTCGCTTTTGCAGGAGACTCGGCCTGCCGATGAGGCTGAGGAGGCCGAGGAGGGCGTTGGGTTGGAGCAACAGGAAGCGGTCGAAGAAGCCCCTCTGCATGCATCCCCAGCAGCCTCGCCCCAGCCTGCTGAGCCTGCGCCTGCCCCCGAGGCCGACTCCGACTTGGAGTCGCAGCCGGAACCCCTGCCGGAGAAGCCCCGCACCCCGCTACTCACACCACAGCTGTCGCGGACCCCGTCGCAGGCAGCTTCGTTCACCCCGATCACACCGATCAGGGTGGACGTCCCGACCCACATCAGAGAGGTCGCCAGGAGAACCGGGCTCAGAGCCGATAGCCCAACTCTGTTGACCGATCGAGACCAGGACGGCTGGACTCTGCTGCATGTCGCGTGCCTCAGATTCCCTGAGATTGTCCCAGATCTCCTCAGCCTTGGGGTCAACCCCAGCGTCACAGTGCGCTCCTCACACAACCGTCTGGCCGCCCGCCGCCGCACAATGGCCACATGTGTCGATACTCCCCTTCATATCGCGTGTTGGCATCACCCCGAGGTGGTCCCAAGCCTTTTAGCGCATGGTGCAGATTATTTCGCAAGGAATGCGATGGGTAACATGCCCCTCGCCCACGCCGTAATGCGTGGTCATGTGGATGCTGTGCGTGCTTTGATGAGTGCTGGGGCGCCTGCAGACTCGAGCAACAGTCGCGGCGTGTCTGTGGTCATGTACGCCATATATCGCGGAAATTTGGAGATAATCAGTCTTCTTATCGCGTGTCCCGCTGTAGTCAATGACCATGGGGAGTATGGCACCACTGCACTGGAGTATGCCGTGCATAGGAACGAGCCAAGGATCGTTGAGTTGCTCGTGACAGCGGGGGCCTACGCGGATGGAATTAGCAACCACATGCTTCGTGGCAAGGCTGAGATCGCGGGGATCTTGGGGCGCTGAGTGTTGTATAGCTATGATATGAATTATAAATCATTTCGTGTCCCTCGGCCGTTATGTGTGCTTCCGACTCATAGCCTGAGAACAAGCGATTGTCACGTCTTCCGGAGCGTACTGAGGGTACCAGGGCCTGGTGCACTTGAACCGACCCACTCTCACATGCCGCTCCTGCATGATGACCTCGTGTTGAAGGTCCTGCGGCTTAATCTGACACAAGGTCGTGGAGACAACAGCAGCCCTTCAGTCGGTCATGACGAATCTGATGCAAGCTGCGACGCACATCATCGGAGCCGAAGCAATCTTTATTAACACCAGCCCACGCTGCCTATGGCCACGACAGACACTCGCAGTGCCCCGAGTTCCTACCCAGGCTGCCCCAGCACAGGGAAAGGTAGCGCTTGGCGGGTCCGGGCATACACTTCAAAAGTGGGTTGACCCAGCGCAGATAGAGCAAGCTGAGGATGAAGACCAGCTGCACTATTGCTACAAGGGCGAGGATGATCCTGATCTTCCATTCGCGCAAGATCATCAAGAAGGTGAGTCGGTTGGCCTTCGACACCCCATCGCCGATTCGGGATAAACCTTGCTGGGCTCCCTTCATCTCATGATGCTGCCTCTTGAGCTCCACCAGGGCGTCTGCGCCGAGCTGGGCTGTGTTCATTGCAGAAGACAGCGAGAAGTCGATTCCTTCTTCAATCTCTGTAAGCGATGCTTGATCTGTCAATAGACGCTGACGTTGTTCATGGTATACTGCATCTAAGCTCATTGCTGTCCTACTCTGCGCGTTTGGCCATGTTGTATGATGACTCATTCGCAACACCTTTTACAGCGTCCGATCTGCGTGCGGAAACTTTCAGAGGAACGAATGATGAGAATTGATGTTTGTTAGAAGATAGGCCTGACGACAGGAGGCATAGAACACAGACAAGCTGCGAACAGAGAGACTGAGTAAGAAAGAGTGCTGCGCGTAAGCATGGTAAAGTTGTATCCACATAGAATGTCATAAACACGGACCATAACATCATCACTCGCGCATATGGAACAAACCGTTTCATTGCAAGCACAGTGACTTTGATTCGACTGTGGCCGAGGCTCCGGAGATTGGCGAAAGTGGCAGAAACTAAGACAAGACAATAGGGGGCCGGCTGTCCCATCGTTTGTACTTGGATGCGACAGACGCGTTCTACATGAGACAAGGCCACTCTTCCCAGGACTACCAAGCTCACAAAGTGCTCCGTGCCCTTCGCAGTGAGTCTGGTCATGAAGAGGGATCGTCGTCATGATTTCCAGAGTCCTCGCCACTCTGCCCTCGTACTCAGCACTTCCAGGCCCTTTGGTGGGCGGCGGCAGGTTACGGCTAATTGATGTGATCCGATGATCGGGTGATGAATGAATCATCAGTAGTCAGCGGCAGGAACTGTAGAAAAAGCAGTACTAAATGAGCGCTGCTATCCCAAGTCACCACCGGATATCATCTTCTACGCCGTCCATGCACTCTTCGACTGAAAACCTGCATGCTCTCCTTAGAACAGCGAGTGATAGCATTATTCGTGTGAAACGCAGCACCGTCGTGCATGATATGATAGATAGAGCAATGCTGTCCGTAGTTCAAGCCATCCACTAAGCTTTAAGCGTGAACACGCATCACATCCCCCTCCTTCACTATCAGTAACCTCGGCCTGCGTTTGATGAACAAGCGACCATCCACCAGCAAAGATGAGGATTCAGTCGCTTATACTGGGCCTTCTCCCAACACAACATAAAAGACCGGTCATTCTTTTGATCTGACTGATCCGTCATCCGACCGATGTCGCCCAGCACTCGGCGAGTGCTATTTTATGACGCAAACCCGCCATCACACGAAGAAGACCGTGTCTGGTGCTTTCAGTCGCCCCACCAGCCCCTTTCTGTGTGGCTCCAGCAGAACGCCGACTCTAGCGACGCCCCAGCCCAGCTCCCGGGACATATAGCCGATCAATGACCCTAAAGTGCGGCATCTGGCGGTGGGCGGGAGTAGTCTGCCCCTCGGGGGGTCGTGGGTCAGGAGGTCGACGACCTGGGTCGGCGGGTACGGTGCCGGAAAGATGACGGCCTCCTGCTTCCGGACCTTGACTTCTCCGGACCCGACAAGCTCACGGGCTTTGATCAGGGCCCTGTTCACTGAGTCTTCGACTTCGCCTTCAAAGTCGGTCGGGCGGTTCAATAGCAAGCCATCGACTGCCCTGAGAAGCGTCATCGCGGAGACGGGTCCGACCTCGGGTAAACCAGGGTAGTAATCGCAGCCAAGTATCACGGAGAGAAAGACGCCGCGTGCTCGGGTGACTGGTAGGTCATCAAAAGTTACATTAGATTGACGGTATAGCTGGTTGACTCTCGGCCTGATAATCGTGACACCCTGCGCCAATGCGTCGGAATCAGCGGTCATTACTGCAGATACGATACCAATACGACACAACCGAGCCGCCTCCCGCTCAGCCTCGTCGGCCGCCTGAACGACGCGGCACCCAAGCCGGTGGATGAGCTCCACACAGTCTTGCTCAACCTCGGTCAACTCCCGTTCAGCGGGCCTGGCCCGGGCTGGGGCTGGGTGACGTCTGCTCGACGTCTGCCCCATGACTGGGGCCGGGTCGGCGTGGGGCTGCGGGCCGGCTGAGCTGGTCAACTCCGCGAGCTCCGCGTCTATGTCGGTGGCATCTGAGTCAATCTCTGGATCTTTGGAGTCGACCTTGATGGCCTTTGGATATCTCGCGACCAATGGGACTTCCGGCACGTCGACCTGGGCCTTCTCCTGGCCTCGTCTTGGAGACCGGGCGGCGTCTCCGTCATACGAGTCGAGCCCCAGCCCCTCGAGCAGGTCGGGAGTGGGCGGCCTCTCGGGTGACGCGGGCGCCTCGTCGCGAGAAATTCCCTGGACCGCCTTCTTGGCCTTCACTAATGTCAGATGGAGCTTCAGTTGTGTCTCAGAAAACTCTTTTGCGTCAGGCTGCTCGTCCAGTATGTCTCGGCGCGCGTTCTCCATATCCTTGACTTCATAGAGTCGATTCACAGTCGATTCCGGTAACTGAACAGCCGTAGCCCCGTCCAAATATGTCCCAGGCTCGGCTATATCCTTCAACAGGGCGTCGAGGCCATCCAAGCTCGGTCTCTTCTTCTCAAAGTCACCCCTGATCGCTGCAGCTAGCGCAGTGCGAACCATGCCCTTCTCCTTGTACTTCTCGTAGCGCTTCTTCGATTCGATCATGTGCTTTGACGTCGCCCTGTCATGCCGCGTCTGTGACTTCAGAGGTGAGGGGTAGCCCTCGAGAACAAAGACGGGCTCGATCCCATAGTCTAATAGATTGCATATTCGTTCCATAACATCAATAACGTGCTGCTTTTGGTGGTGAACTTCGCCTGTCTCACGCCGCTTGCTCTGAATTGCAGACAGCCACACGGGGAGATCGATCGCCACGCGCTTGCCCTTAAAAGCTTTCAGGTGTAGTGGCTATGTAAGAATTTAGGCGAAATACATGCTTCACTTCCCTTCACGATGCGCCAAACATCGTGAACTCCCATTTCTCAAAGCGGCTTTGCGAAAGACGCGCAATCGCATTCTCACACACAGGTGAACCCCAACCCAACCCTCCCCAGACGCAGACAAAGTGTAATGTCCGGTTTCCGAGTTATGATTCTAAGCAGCGCCTCCCATCAAATGATTGGCGGTGTCGAACAACAGCGGCCAACTCGGCCTCGGGCACCGCGGCGCAGTCAACGGTTTCGTCGACCTGCCCTTCAGGGTGGAGAAGGTCGTCACTTCATCCCACATATTCAGCGTCTTCCTCAGTGGCGGCCGTCTTCTGTTCGCTGGCGAGGTCCCTCGGCCCCTTGTCCGAAGCCGTCTCCTCCCCGGGTTCAAATCATTTGATGACTGCCTCGCACCCACCCCGCTCGTCTTTCCCGAGTATGATGGCGTCAAAGGCTTCTACTGCGATGAGTTCCGCAGCGCATGGGTGGCCGAGGCGTCGACCGCTGGTCAGACGGGCTGGGTGAATATGCCGTGCCGTTCGAGGCGACTCACCTTTGTCCTGTTCGCAGTGTCAGCGTGGCCTTTCGAGACCCAGCAGGCCGCTGGTTCAGGGCACGCGGCAGGCCCACTGCGGTGGGGGTCAAGGAGTGCGCGAAACCCGCGGGCACTGTGTGGTAGATCTCGCGGTTATAAATGTAGCGACCTCATACGAATGTTTACGACCACCGTCCAGTTACAGATGACAAGCCTTCGCGGGCAAGGGGTACAACCACCCTACCTCTGCTTGTTGTACTTGGTGATGAAGGGGTGCTCAAGCACGGCCTGCAGGCTGAGTCGCTTCGACGCCATTGACCTGCACAGCTTGCTGATCAAGTCCTTCGCCTCGGCCGACACATACGCCGGCATCGGCGGGAGCTTGACGTTGCAGATCATCTCATATGTCTTCTTGTACTCCTCGGCGAGGAAGGGCGGGTCTCCCACAAGGAACTCGTAAAGCATGACACCCAGGGCCCAGGTGTCGACCTTCTCGTCGTATGACTGGCCCTTGACCATCTCGGGCGGTGTTGACTCACGATCAGATTCGTTGAGACCCGATCAGAGAAAAGTCTGAGTGCACACGCGGGTTCGCACGATCCCGTCTGTTGCCGTAACACCGGCCATGCAGCGTGGATTGAGTGGCCCTCCACTCCTCACGGGTGTTGGGTCACCCTGTCGCTCCTCGCCTGGCCGACAGCCAAGGAGGTCAACCCGAGCACAGCAAACTGGCGCCTTTACAATACTTGGGCATGACGAGCTTCTTGCCCGAGTAGATGGGGAAGAAGTCGCTCTCGCCGTAGTTCTCGATCTTTGGCATCGCCTTGAGCGTCGCCATGTCCTCGGCGGAGATCTCGAAGTCGACGTCGGCGTTGTTCTTCATGTGCGCCGGGTTCGCCGTCTTGGGCAGGGCGACAAGGCCGAGCTGGAGCACGTGGCGGATGGCGAGCTGGGGCACCGAGACGCCGTACTTGCCATCGCGGCGAGGCTCTCGTTCTTGAGGAGCTCGCCGTGGCCGACGGGCGGGTACGCCTCGTCAACGATGCCGTTGTCCTTGCAGTACTGGATGAGCTCGAAGGGCGTGTTAGTCACGTGCGCGAGGATCTGGTTGACCATGGGCTTGACGGTGCAGTGGTCGATGATGTTCTTGACGCCCTCGACCTGGAAGTTTGAAAGGCCGATCGCGCGGACCTTGTAGGCGTCCTCGCGCGCCACGCCTCGCGGTTGCCCTCGGCGAAGGTCAGGCTCGCCGAACTCAGTCCAGGCTGGGGGCTGTGGATGATCATGAGGTTGATGTAGGTGCCCATGACCTCGATCGACTTCTCGATCACCGCGACTGCCGCGTCGTACGTCTTGATCTCGGCGGCGAGCTTGTCCTGGACGAAGAGCTGCTCGCGGGGACGCTGCACGTGCGGACAGCGGGGGGCCGTCTGCGAGGATCGAGCGGGCGCGGTCGAGGAGAACTTGTGCGGTCGGAGCGAGAGGGGGGATCTCTGAGAGCATGGCGATGAGGGATTCGAGCATAGTAGTGTCAGCTGGTGGAGAATGCGACCCTGCATTGCGAATTGAGTGCATATTCTCGTGGAAGTGCCTGGAGTAGGCATGAGCGAGGAGACTGGGGATGTCTCCGGGGATCCTGGCCGTAGCGGCGGTGGAAAGCTGATATGCGGCGATCAACGCCGCTTTGACGTCAACTGGCACAGAAATTGGAGCGTCCATGCTTCTAAGCGCTCAGTCTGCTCGTCGCTATCTTGTGCTGGAGTCGGGACTCGCCGACCCCCGCCGGCTGACATGCTGCGGACGCCGAGCCCGACGCCCTCCTCGTTGCCGTAGACCTGGGCTGAGACGATGTGGCGGTAGCCCATGGCGACGGCGGCCTTGACGGCCTCAGCGGCGTCGGCAATCATCCAGGTGCCGAGCCCGAGCTTCGGGATGGCGTTGCCGTTAGAGAGTGTGTATTTATGTTCGAGGATGCTCATTTGCTATCTTCTGTGCTTCTAGATCTCTTGATCATCACATCACCAACGTCGCACGCACTTCACGAAATCAACTGATGCCCGAGGCGAGCGACGCGTGATCGGCCGACCCGCGCCAGACAGAGCTAGGCAAAGTGCTTTACAAACGTAAACTTAAACGGCAGTGTAGCCGCCGTCGATGGGGAGGGCGATGCCGGTGACGTACGAGGCCTCCTCGCTGGCCAGGAAGATGGCGCCGGGATTGATCTCGCCCTCCTTGCCCCAGCGGAGCATGGGGACGGAGGCCTTGCAGTAGTTGTCGAACATCTCGGTCTCCATGAAGTCCTCGGTCAGCTCGGTGGTGAAGAAGCCGGGGCAGATGGCGTTGCACGTGATGTTGTACTTGGCGAGCTCGGCAGCGACGGCGCGGGTGAAGTTGATGACGCCACCCTTGGAGGCGTGGTAGGCGGGGGCCTCGAGGACCTTGTTGCCGACCAGGCCGTAGATGGACGCGATGTTGATGATGCGGCCGTAGTTGTGCTTCTTCATGATGTTGCCGAAGGCGCGGGTCACGAGGAAGACGGACTTGAGGTCGACGTCGATGGTGAAGTCCCAATCCTCGTCGGTCATGTCGAGGCAGCCGCCGTTCTTGCTGGCGCCGGCGTTGTTGACGAGGATGTCGACCTTGCCGAACTTCTCCTCAGCGGCCTTGGCGGCGGCGTTGACGGACTCGGTGGACGTGACGTCGCACTTGATGCAGAGGCTCTCGGCGTTGTACTTCTCCTTGAGGATCTTGGCGAGGGCCTCGCACTTCTCCACGCGGCGGGCCATGAGGACGAGGGCGGCGCCCTGCTGGGCAAAGGAATCAGCCATCTGCGTAAGGGGCGCTGCGGTGACAAACCTGGTAGCCGAGGCCGGAGGAGGCGCCAGTGATAGCAACAACACGGTTATCGAAGCGGAACATGGATGTTTGGGATAGTTTCACGAAGCGGTGAACAAGTGGAGACGATTGGGGGCCCTTACGTCCATAGCGTATCGCATCGCATCTTCGAACGCGAATCAAGATGCAGAGTTTGACGAAGGCAGAAAATCGGGCGTAATTTCGCCGTCACGAGCGGCATGCCCTGAAAACAGCGCAGCTCAGCTCCCAGAGGCATCAATCAAATTCCGCAGTTTATGCATCAGCCTTAGCCTGCACTTTTCCATCGATTACAACGTGACGTTTCGATTCTGCGCGCATAAACTGCACCAACTAAACTGCGCGGTGTTTGGAATGGGAATTCGGATGGGAAGTGGAGGATGTTCGAGGATTGCTGTAATCAGTACATGCAATGCTGCTCAGATGATGCAGACAGGCGGCTGAGGCATCGTCCTGGGCAATGGTCAGCATGATCGTTGCCACAAACTGCACATTTATACAAAGCACCGCCAGCCACTCCAGCGGCCCCCTCTCACTCCTCTGAAGCCGCCAGGTAGTCGCCGATCTCATCCTGCACGGCGATGCACTTCTCGATGGCTCTGATGTAAACGATCGGATAGTGGTGAAGCACGCACGCCTTATGGACGATGATTCGACCAAATGACTCGTTGTCCACGTCATGGGCGAAGAGATACTCCTTCCCCAGCCCAGCTAGCCGGCCCATCGTCTCCGTCAGGGGGTTCTGGAGGATCTCCCGGACCGGGAAGGGCTCGTCGACCCCGGGAGCCTGGGGCGAGGGGTGCCCCGCCTCCCTGTACGCCTCGACTCCGCGCCGCAGGGCCTCAGCGTCGGCCTTGGCCAGCCCGCTGATCCTGATGGCCCGGCCGGCGGGCAGGAGCGGGGCGAGGTGCAGCGATTCGTGCGTAACATGCTCTTTCTCGACATGCAGCTTCGCTTGTAACCGGCCACAACACCCACAGAACGGCAGCGCTAAAAAGAGCCGGACGATCCAGCTGCGTTGGTGTCGGGTCGTGACCTCGACCTCCTCACCGTCACTCGCGTCACTCTCCTCGTCTGTCTCGCACTCGCATGTGTCTCCCAGCGCCCTCTCCTGCATCCGTATTGTCTTCCTCTTCAAGTGGCTGTGGATCATCTTTTCGAGTCGAAGCTGGAGCCCACCATCAGCGAGGGTTGGAGATCGATCGAGGAGGCTGGTGACGTCCTCTGCTAGGAGTTGAAAGGACTGGTAGGAGAGGCGCGGGACGATGTCTGTGCTGGTGGCGAGGGACGTGACGATCTCCTTGCTGCGATCGACCAGATCGGCGCTGAACACGCTGGGGCAGGCGAAGGCGAAGCAGCGCACGTTGAACTCGTCCTTCAGCATCATCGCAAGAATGGAGCCAACGCTGCCGCCGAGCGAGTGCCCAGTGATCGTCACAGGGTAGTCTGCCCCCCTCACCGCCACCACGCGTCGCAGCTCATCCCGGATCTCGTCCACAATGTTCTCCGCTGTCCGCAGCATCCCCTTGTGGCACTGCCCGCCCATGAAATCTGACGCACTCGCCACGAGGTCCGTGATGGCGTCGCACACGTAGTATGTCCCCCGCAACGAAATGACAATCTCCTCTTTGACCTTGTGGTCTAGAATGAAGTAGGCGCAGCGGAATGCCTCTTGCTTATCGGGAAATGACATGACGAGAATGTCGTCGCTGGTGCCAGTGGTGTGGGCGTCAACGAGCAGAGCAACGTGCTCAGAAAAGGACCCCTTCGCCCATTTTGTGATTACCGAGGCGCTTTCGGTTATTACACCATCATCGCTGCTTCGTTCGACGTCGCACTCGGCGTAGAGGTAGCTGGTCGGCCCGTACGATGCCACTGAGAAGATCAAGTTGTCATAGAGGTCAAGAAGAAGCTCTCGGGGGATTAGCTGTGATGAAATTGGCTCGGGACATTTTGGACTCTTGAATCGATCTGGATCGAGCTTCTTGAGCTCGAAAAGGGCATATGCCACAGCTTCCGGAGGGATGCTGAGATCTTCGAACAGCGAAGCGAAAGTATCAATTACTTCTGGAATGGCACTTAGTCCAATCCGTTTGAGCGTCTCCATCAGGAGGATGTCATGGCGAGAAAGATGCTTAAAAGTGCGCGCTCTTGTCCTGGAAGGCCGGGGGTACACAGTTGTCGAAGACTCCGCTCTCACTTGCTGTAGCAGCTGTGGTTTCATTCTCGCAGTGAAAGCTATCGTCATTTGGCATTGGAGTCCTGGGGTCTGAACACCAGGAGACAGCCTCTGCCCGTGCTGGGCATACGCAAGGAAGAGACACCTTCAACTACCAAGGTGTGCTCTTCATCGCCACTCCGTAAGTCGGGGCGGGTCAAGCATCAACAAGAACGGCCATTCCTGGCATCAGTGCGTCTGCCGGGCAGGGCCACGTGCGCAAACCACTGCCGCTCAACTCACCCAAGACGGCCGTTCCCCAGTCCTCCTGCATAATCTGCACCTTCTTTTGGTTTTTCGTTCGCTTCCTCATTCAAGCATCTGAATGGATAGCGAAGAAATTGCAGCAGTATTTAACAAGCTAGCTTCAGTAAAGAAGCTTACCGACTATGACGAGCCGCTTCACTCATTAACTAATCTGTTTGTCCACCCATTCTCCGAAATGGCACTAACACAGTTCTCTTGCGGACGAAGTCAAGGTCGAAATCAGCCACAATATATCATATGTCAAGATCCTCGTCGATATTCTGAAGAAGTCCGTCGAGGCGACCAAAACACCACCCTCGCTCAAGAACGTCCTTCGCGTCATCACCAACATCTCCGTGAACGAGCAGAACCGCGTCCACATCCGCAAACTCAACGGTGTCGCCTATGTCCTCCAGGCGCTCACCTCCAGCGACCACGAGACGATATGCTTTGCCCTCGCGGCCGTCATTAACCTCACTTCCGACCGAGTCTCGGCGACGGCCTTCCGCTCATCCGGCGGGCTCAAGTCTATCGTCAAGGTGTTTCAGAATGCCAACAACAACCAGTCCCTGGTGCGCTATGCCCTCCGGTGCGTCTGCAACCTCGCGTCCATCGACCCAGACCGCGCCTTCCTCGCGGAGGTCGGCCCACTCGTCCACGCGGCCATTAAGGCGACCGAGGACCCCGATTCCCTCATATACGGGCTCGGGGCCCTCCTCCATCTGCTCCAGCACGTCCCCGCGGAGGCAGCCAGCCTAGTGGGCCTTGACACCACGATGTTCAAGCTCATGAGGACCCAGTCTGACTCGAGGATGATCAGATACGCCATCGCCGTGACCAACATCATCGCCCAGCAGCCCTGGGCCGCAGAGTCGTTCCGAGCTGGACTGATTAAGGCGTACAACAGCCTCACAGACGTTGAGGACCCTAAAGTGCGCGCTGCAGTGTGGCAGGGCCTAGTTGCCCTCGCAAGCACCCCCCTCCCGTCCAAGGGGAACAGCGCCGAGCTGATGCAGGCGAACGAGCGTGCCCGCAAGGCCGAGCTCGAGCTAGAGATGGCCAGGAAGCGCCCCGCAGCCAACCCCGACGCCAGCGAACGGGTGGCCATTCTCGAGGCTGAACTGGCCGCCCGGGACGCCAACGGGAGCGACCAGGAGAATGTCTTCACCGAGCAGATCAGGGTCTTCGCGGCGGCCGTCAAGAAGTACAAGGCCCAACGCCAGCAGGCCGTGGCAGACATGGAACTCGCGGTGCAGCAGAGAGACACGGCCGAGGCCACTGTGGTCGGGCTCAAGTCTGAGAAGGAGAAGCTCGAGGGCCGCGTCGCAGACCTCAAGTCAGAGTTGGTGCAGTTTAAGGCAAACTCAGACCAACTGCATGCCCAGTCATCGGACGCCACGGCCAAGATCAAGCTCCTGCAGCAGGAGCTCGACACCGTGTCTGTAGGCGACAATATTTCGGCACTTCTCGAGGAGATCAAGACGCTTACCAGCCAGCTTGAGATGGTACGCACTTCTCTCCGGCAAAAGGAGGAGGAGAACGCTAAACTGCGTGACTCCGTCGCCGCAGCGGAGGCAGAGGCGAAGTCACATGCCGCCAAGCTCGAGCGCGCCGAGCAGACGAAGGGCGACAGCCGACAGGTCATCACCGACCTCAAGGCCGAAGTCGCCTCTCTTCAGGCCCAGCTCGAGTCCGCCAACGCCCGCGTGACCGTTCTCGACCAGGAGGTGACGATCCGAGACCGTGACCAGCCCGCCCTCGAGGCCAGTCTGAGGGAGCGCATTGCCGCCCTGGACGGCAGCGTGGCCGTGCTCAGAGGCGAGCTGGCTGCTGCACGGGTCGAAGCTGACGCTGCTAGGGCAGACCGGGCGGAGCTTGAGGCCGAGACGAGCGGATCGGCCAAGGCAATCGAGGCCCGCGAGGCAAGGATCACTGTGCTGAAGCAGGACCTCGAGGCTGCCAAGGCTGAGTGCGCCCGGTTGCGGCAGGAGACGGTGGACGCGGGGGAGCGCGTGACACACCTCGAGCGGGAGGTCAGCGCCGTCTCGAAGGGCGTAGACGCTGGTGTTGTCGCCGAGGAGCGTGCCGAGGCCCTTCAGCAGAAGCTCATGGCTGCCGCGAAGAGGGAGGCTGAGCTCCACCAGCGCGTCTCTGCGCTCGAGGAGGAGGTCGCCACGCATGCCGCTGAGCTCCAGCAGGTCAAGGGCAGTGTCTCAGCTTCCCAGGACAGGACCTCGGAGCTCCGTGCTGAGCTCGCCGCGACGCACAGTCAGCTCAAGGAGGCGTCTGCCCTCGAGACTGAGGCCTCTGCCAAGATCCGCGAGCTGCAGGCCGAGATCACGGTCAGGGACCAGCAGGAGCGGAAGATGCGGGCCCAGCTGGACATGTTCCTGAAGTATTCTGATGTGTTCCTCGGTGATGACGCGGACTCCTTGATGAAGGACGCCGTGGCCGGTCTTTGAGCCGAGCCGCGGCTTAAATTGTACCAGTATTAGTGTTGGTAGATGTAGTTTAGTGAGTGTAGTTGGTTGCTGCGGTCCATTGTGCCAGATTACGTGATTCGACTCCTGCGGAGTTGCCTGGCCAGCCACATTGAAGTTTGTCAAGATCAAGATGTCTGATGCGCCTACACTGTCATTGGAGGTTCCATTGGACATAGATAACAATGAATCGGCGTACAATATGAGCGATAGAGTTCACATCTGTCGCACTTCTTCGCAATCGAATCGATTGGATCTCCACGAAGCCCCCAAGAACTATGGCGTGGTAGTTCCTCACATATTCCGCTCTTCGTGCCCTACAGATGCCAACCTCTCATTCCTGGCGGCCAATGATCTCTCAATGCTGCTTCCGCTCACGCCCGAGATCATGTCCCCGGTGCCCTCGGCGATCCGCCTCCCTGCTGCCCGGGAGCTCTACTGCCTGCCTTCCACCAAGTACTGCCAGCCCGACAAGAAGCTCTATTCCGTGGTGATCGCTTCAGTCAAGTTCATTCTCCAACATCAGGAGCCCCTTCTCCTCCACTGCAACAGCGGACGTCACCGCACAGGCGTCGTCATCGGATGTCTCCGCCGGGTCATGGGCTGGTCTATGAGCGCCACCTTGGCGGAGTACCGCATGTTTGCCGGGAGGAAGACCCGGCTCCACGACATGCATCTCATAGAGCTCTTCGACCCTGCCAGCATCGACGTGGCATCTCTTAATCTGCACCCATGGTTCCAGACGTACTTTGACGTCCTCAAGGAGCTCACGCCGATTTCTGGCGTGTTCAAGTGAGAGACATGGCGGGATGAAGTTCATGTCTGCCCCTGGCTTGAGTGCCATTGCACGCGTTATATTCTTTAAACAATCGATTTTGTCGCGGGTTGGCTTGCCTGCGGTGCTTTGCTATTTGGCCAGATGTCAATCATGGCCATTTTGGCGAAATGGGGGCATCAGACTGATGTGGCCATGTACATCGTACTCCATGATACCATCCTCAACCCTCGCACCAGGAGACGATCTCCGGGCTGGGTCAATTCGAGATCCGCCTCAACGAAACTGGCGACAAAACCTTGATGGAAATCCACTGCGATCCTAAGGACGTAATCGCCAACCTGCTTATACAAGCAAATGACGATGATGCGGATGTCAGAGCGACGATTCGTAGCGTCATTGTGGAGCTTGCTGCCAAACAAGCTGATTCCATCATCGAACATGCGATAGAGTATGTTATACAAGCTATTCATCCGTTTCTTACCCCAGGTTCATTCCCATGAAGCTTACGACGAAGCACCGCGTCCTCATCATGGACATCCTCGCCTCTGTGTCGGATGCCCATCACGACAAGGTCTCCGATTCCCTGGCCAACAAGGCCATCGAGTTCGCCGTGAACATCGTAGCCACCAACCCCAGAGAGGTCAACACCGACTTCTCTCTTGCCGTCTCGCGCTTCCTCCTACCCTTTGCCCGCTCGGTTCCAGCCCTCCTCTTCGCCTCCCTGACACGCCACGTGTCGCCCCAGGCCCTGCCCCACTACCATATCCTCCTCTCCCTCTCAGACCTGGCAGACGCCAACCCCAAGTTCATTGTCCAGCACGCCAAGACGCTGCTCACCCAGCTGTTGTCTGTTACGGGCAAGGTCACGAAGGACCAGATCAGATACGCTGTATCTAGACTCCTCGGCCGTCTATTCAACTCGATCATGACTCACGGCGAGTCGGCGGGCGTGTCACCCGAGATGGTCGGGGCCGACGCCAAGGCAATCTTCGACCTGCACATCGGCGACGAGGCCCGCAAGCTCAAGGGGTGGCTGCAGCTCAAAGACAGCCTCGTTCGCACCGAGGCGTGCCTGACGATCGGCTCTCTTGCAGGCCTGCTCGACACGATCACGTTATCTTCTCACATCGAGAACCTCATCGCGATCTTCATGAAGCTTCACGCCAAGGAGAAGAACTCTGCCGTCGTCTCCCTCGGGTTGTCCAGACTCATGGCTGCTGCAGAGGCCGCGGGCGTGCTTCCCGAGGCGCTCGCCACTAACACCGTCCTCGCCCTCCTACCTTCGGTGTACGCGGCCAGCGAGGAGGACAAGCGCGACGCCTCCTACGTCGCTGCGATCATCGTTCACTGCGCTAAGGCCCACCTCGACTCCGTGCTCCTGCTCCTCCTCAAGCAGCTCGATGCGGCCTCGTCCCAGCGCCCAGCGGTGCTTGCAGCCATCCAGGCCCTCGTGCTGAAGATGGACGAGCAGCTTGCTAGCAAGAAGGAGCTCATTGTCAACGGCCTGGAGGTTGTGACGCTGGACACCGATATCCTCGTCCGCAAGGCCTTCGTCGACCTCGTGGATGCACTCGCGCCTCGTGGATACCTCGAGTACGGCAGCGGCGTTGCCCTGACCCGTTTCCTCATTACCCAGTGCTCGATTGCGGACGAGAACATCGCGTCGTACGAGGAGATGATGAGAAAGAAGCGCACCACCCTCCCTTTCAGCATCACCGACCTCCGCCAGCATGCCCGCGAGACGCTCGCCCACGCTGCCGCTGACCCCGCTCTCCGCAAGATCTTCTGGCCCCAGCTCTTCGCGTTCATCCCCAACCCCCGCGCCCGCGCCGGCCTGCCCACTCTCTGCTCCGCCCTCACAGCCGTCGCCGAGGCGAAGCTCGAGGACGGGGAGGAGCTGTATCCCCAGACAGTCTACATGGACATGCCCAAGCCGACCGAGCTTCTCGTGCCTTTGCTGGTCGCCATGCGCGACCCATTTGGCGGCGATGAAGGCAACCTTGGCGCCCGCGTGATGCCTCTTCTTCGCCACCTCGGTCCGTTCATCCACGAGAAGCTCCAGACGGCCTTCGCCGAGGTCATGGAGCAGGCCGAGGACGCCCTCGTGCCTGATGTCAAGCCCGACGTCTGGCGTGAGACGGTGCACTCGGTCCTCAAACGAATGATTCAGATGGTCGGTGACGACGTCTGGCTCGTGGAGCTCGGCAAGGCGTTCCTTGCGGCCCTGCAGCAGCAACACAGCAACGAGTACCGCGCCTTCGTCATGGAGATCATTGGCGTCATCGTGAGCTGCTCACAGCAAAAGACGTTCACGACCGCCGCCCTCGCTAACGTGATGAACGCCGTCGACGACACTGTCGACGTCCTGGGCGATGCCGTCGCCTACGCATTTGGCCAGGCTGCTCCCGTCCACCTGGACACCACCCTCGTCGAGATCAAGAAGAAGTACTCGTCAATCGACCTCAGCCCGAAGAAGAAGAGCAAGAAGAAGGCCCAGGGCCCCGCTAATGAGCCCATCGTCCGGACAATCGTGCTATGTCTTAGATCAGTGCTCGCTGCGGCCCAGGGTGGGTCCCTCGCCTCGTATCTCGACCTGCACGTCATCGAGAAGCTCATCGTTTTCCTCGAGCAGGAGTGGCCCGAGGAGATCACCGTGGCCCTGTTGGAGGCCGTATACCAGCTGTCCGAGGCCGCCTTCCCTGATAGAATCAAGGCACAGTACACGTTCTCCAAGAGAGACACCATCGTACAGCTGGTGATGGGCATCATCGTGCCGGGCTTCCCCTCGCCCAGGGCCGGGGCCATCGCGTCTGTGCCCCCTGCCATTCGTCTCGAGGGCATCAGGGCCATAAGGAGCCTTATTCTGCACCGGAAGGTCGACGCAGAGACTGAGCAGAACCTCATCTCCTGCGTGCTTCGGTTCCTCAACATCCCAGCCACCCAGGCCGACGCGGCCGTCATCGCCGAGGAGGTCCAGCGCATCGTCATCAGCACACTCAACCTCGACCCCTCGCCTGGCACCCTCATCCGCGTCATAGGCAAGGTCATCCCGTACCTCCACGGGTCAAACCACCCCGCCACTCGTAAGTACGCCTTAGGCGTAATCAACAGATTGGCCAAGGCCTTCCGTGATCGGCTTCGTGAGGATACTGTTGGTGAGGACGCGCCGCTCAAGATGGACCTTTCTGACGACATCAGCGCCCTCTGCCCCGTGCTGGCCGCCTGCATCGCCCAGACCGGCGACAAGGACGACGTGGAGATCCGCCGAACCGCCCTCGAGAACGTCGGCCTCGTGCTTTATTTGATGCATGTAATCGTCAAGGTCCGCGACGCCCGCCGGACCAACGAAAGTATGGAGGGCGTCCTGGCCGGCCAGGAGGGCTTGGCGAACATGGGAGAGGTGATCAAGGAGGCCGAAGAGATCAGCACGCTCATCGCGGCCCTCACTGACCTCGGCGGCGTCATCCTCGTCACGGTAGAGCAGGATTACCACTCCATGATCGCTGCTGACCTCGTTGCCCACTTCTCTGACCCCCTTTCTTCCGTGGGCCAGTCCTGCGCCATCATCATCAACGTCCTGCTGCAAGTCGGCGAAATCTCCTTCTATGGCGACGCCGGCATCCAGCTCATGGAGCGTCTCGTCGCTTCGCTGCCCATGGTCGCAGACACCCGCGTCCGTTCCAGGGCCTTAAAGTGCGTGCAGACTTTCGCCCTCCGCAACCACACCGCCATGATCGACCTCCTCCTGGCCCAGCAGACGGACGCTACCCACGTCGCCGAGATCTCCCGCACGCTCTTTGTCGAGCCAACCCTTGCGGAGAAGTCGTTCCCACCGGTCATTAGGACGCTCGTACGCTCGAGCGAGGCTATGGTTGAGGACTCTAACGGCCAGCTCACAGCCTCCAAGAGCGCTGACACCGCGGCGTTCGTGCTCACCTCTGCGATGGACCTGCGCACGGAGGATTTCATGGCGCATGTCTCGCAGCAGCTCCCCAACATACTGGCGGCCGCCATCCTCAGACTCGGGGCCGTCCGTAACGACCCTTCTGCCACATTCCGCGCGGTGTCGCTCATCGAAGCCTGTTTCGCGGTCAGAGATTCAGTCAAATCTGATTTCGATAAGATTCACCCCAGATTCGCTAGTATGTCAATCCGCGATACCATCAACGACAACCTCGCGGACGGCCTGACCACGGTCATCGAGCTGCTCGTCGAAAACGACGACGTGCTGCTCAAGGCGCTCTTCACGTCACTAACGCCCCACCTCGGCTCCACAATTGTCGGGCAGCGCCTGGCCGCCGTCATCTCAGTGGGCAAGATGCTGGCATATGCAGGCGAGGAGACGAACCACATCCTCAACGCGCTGCTCTCCCGGTCTACCGACAACAACAACGAGATCCGTCTCCGTGTGGTCGAAGGGCTCGGCAACCTCGTCTTCGTCGAATCAGCCACCGTTGACTCCTTCGCCTCGCCCGTCATCAACGCGCTCCTGAGCTCGATCACCCCTGACGCCCCCGAGGACAACATCCTCGCTGCCCTTGGTTCCCTCAGCTCCGTCGTGGACAAGGTCACTGTGCAGTCTATCGCCCCCATGCTTGTCAACATATGGCACCAGGCGAAGGCCCTCATCCGCCGTCAGAAGCCCGACCTCAAGGTTGCTGTGCTCGACATGATGACGATGATGAGCTCGAAGTTCGGCGACAATGAGGCTACGCTGGACAACTACACGACCCAGTGCGAGGAGACTGTCGCCTACTGGACGATGATGCTGGTCGACCCCAACCCTCGGGTCATGCTCGCCTCCCGCCGCTGCATGCGCATGTCCATCTCCTACTGGGCGTCTGAGGACTTTACCGCGCTCGTGGAGGAGCGTTCATTCGACCCTGACGCCGCTATGGACACGGTCGACACGCTCGCTCGCATTGCCCTCATCGTGGCGGACTCGGCCCCGGCCCTGCTCTCGACCTTCGCCGAGGTTGCCGCCTCTAACCTTCGTTCGGAGACGCCGCAGTACCGTGAGGCCGCTGCTGTGCTCCTGGGCCACGTCTCTTCGTTCATGCCCGGTGCCGAGCGGGACAAGATGGGCTACTCGTCGATGCTGCTCAGCCTGCTGAGGGACCCCGTCCCCAGCGTGAGGGAGAGCGCCGTGCGGATGTTCGCCCTCGAGATGAGGGATTAGGAGACTTATAAAGTTTGATCATGGGGCAGAGTCGGATGGATCCGGTGAAGCTCAACCTGACAATGCTCAAAAGCGTAGTGTAGCTCGGTAACGGGACCAGATCGTGACCGGGGCATGGGCTGGGCATGACATGACGCTCCTGCTCACCCCTATGGATCTGGCCTTGACCGGGGGTAGCCAGACGTGGTTCGTGGGGTCGGTCGACGTGGATGGGTCGACGGATGATTATCTCCCTGTACCCTTGCCCAAAGGCTTTGTGCCAGATCATATCATGATTGAACCGGAGTTGTTTATCGCGTTTAGTTGTCACAAACAGCTGATTACTGGTTCAAACGAGGGTGGTCGTCTTGGGTTAGGCCATCGAGAGTCAATTGCATATTTTGTAGAAACACTTGTCTGGGTCAAATTTGTCAGTTCAGTCAACTTTGAAGGAATTGGATTCAACATATACAGAGCGGCAAGTCACTCCTGCTTTGCGGTCGAGTCCCTCCTTACATGTGGAAGACGGGCCTCCTCCCCGAATCCAGTCGGGAGTTCGGCCAAGCGTTAGCATACCTAACACGCCTCATGTTTGTTTGCTTCTCTCGTCGTCGCTGTCTTCTTCAACGAGGTCGGCGTATGGGTGAGCCGGGGCTGCTCCACAGTCTGTTTCATGCCCGAGTTCGACTGTCAGCTCGTGACAGTCCCCTTTGAGATAGTCAGGGTCGAGTATGGACTCGACCGGCCAGTGGTTCAAGGTGGGGCTGGGTAGTCTGGAGCACATAGCTCGAGACACGGCCAGTGGCATTCCCCGTTGTTACCGTGGATGTTGAGTGCGAGGTAGATAAACGTTGGTGCGTGGTGGCAGTTCTGCTGCATGCTTTCCCGGGCTCTGGCAGGTCGACCTCTGAACCTCAACCATGCAATTCACCCTAATGTTCTAATTTATGTACACTTAGCATGTATCCCGATGAATTACATAAACCCCGGGCTATGAATGGTCGGAATCGACCCGATCCCCGCGGTCATGAAGTCCCGCCGCACATCAAGCTGGGGACCCTGGTGCTGGTCCCAGATGGACCCCAGCCCCGTGGAGAACAGCATGGCGCTGCCCATCCCCTGCTCCGACGGCAGGGTGAACATCCTCTGCCCCGTCGCAAGGACACCGGCGACATGGCCGCGGGGGTCCTGGTTGGGCGGGGGCACCATGAGGCGGACGGGGGCGATGTCCGAGGCCAGCGTGCTCGGGGGCATGGCGATCACAGCGGGGCCGGGCCCGTGGCCGGGGAGGGCGGCGTGCTGGGGCTGGGCGTGGGAGGAGGCATCGTTGGCGACCTGAGGGGCCTGGCTGGGGATATCCTGCTCGACGGCCTGGGAGATCGTCTGTGTGACCTTCGCCTTGGGCTCCCTGGGAAGCACGGCGTGGTTGTGCGGCCCCTGATACGTTACGGTGCTCTCGCCCTCGCCGCCCGCCGCGGGACGCTGGATGAGCCGCTTGGCGCTGCAGTTAGCAGTGGCACAGCGGTAGTATGACTTCTGGATAGTAGAGGCCTTGACCACCTTTGACCCGTACTTCTTCCAAGCGAACGAGTCGTCTGTGATGTCGATGGAGGAGGAATTGGCCACGACCACCAGACGCTTCTCTGAGCTGGCCTTGCCCGGTTCTGTGGCCTCGTCGTCCCACTCGCCGAGGAACTTGCTCTCCTCCCGGACAACGGCGAGGAACTCCTCCTGGGTCGTGACCTCGACGCGGCGGACCTGGGGAGGCACGTGGCTGTGGGTGCCGCGGTAGGTGTTGACGATCTTGCCGTCTGTGCTGCGGGAGATCTGGCGCTTGACGGGGCATCCGGGGTGGGCGCACTTGTAGTAGCATGTGGGATAGGGAGACGAGCGGCTGAACTTCTGGCCGTACTTGCGGTAGTGGTAGCCATCGGCGAGGACCTCAGCGGAGTAGTAAGGGCCGCGCTTGTTGCGCTGCTTTGAGTTAGTCGGTTCGCTATCTTCGTCGAGGGATCCAAGATTCTGAACGTCGGCAGAAACGGTCTTGGAACGCTGAGCACGCGTGGATTCGGTCCTCTTAGGAACTGCGGGAATGCTATCGCCGAGAGTGGGAATGGTGGTCATAACAGAGCCTTCCATGCCGTACCGCATGGCATTGTATTGCCCGGGAATAAAGTTGGCATCAGGATGGCCATAAGAGGAAGCGGAAGATACTGGGATGGTAGAATTGAGGAATTCGAGCTCATTCATGACGGTAGAGCCCTTTTCTTTCAGTGGAGTCGTTCGAGTCACCAGGCGATTTTTTTCAGCCACTCAATCTTCAGCTGTCATCCAGACCGATCACAGGATTGGAAGACGGATAACTGGTCTAGCTGCCCAATATTGGGCGGAGAGGGTCAAAGCAGCCCGAAGTATGTCTGAGATTTTTTGATCTTCGTACGCTCGGTATGGGGTTGGCACTCAATTTGCCATTTTGATGGCGATTTCAGGTCTTATGCCGCCGGCACTGTCCCCCAATATCCCCCGATTTGCACAATACTGCCCGTCTTCCACGATTTCGAAAATTGTGATCGCGCTATTTGACATCAATACTCGGACCAACGACGGTAGATCTGGCAAGTACGGTCATCAGTTGGCTGAGAATGGCGGGGGTAAGGTAAGGGGGGTCGGATGCCTTGCGTCTCATCATCCGAGATCGGGATCGTGATCCACATCCGATGACAACATGTGGACCCCGCCTTCCTTGGACAAACGACGGGTGTGGCTGGTGGCCGGGATATCATTGGCATATGCGGGCAACAAGACAGGGCAGTGATGGGCCAGATCGCGCAGATTTCGACTCCATCGACTCCTGGTCAAAAGACAACACGATGAGCCAAACAGCAGCAATATCGAACGCAGCGAACAGTGTTATGTCTCAACTGAAGAGCATTGACGCAAAGAACCTGATCTTCGACGTTCTTCCCATTTCCCTTGGCCCTACCACTTTCCAGCGCAAAACCAAGCTTCTTATCGCATGGGGCCTTCACTTCCTCATTTTCCTGGTAGCTGCGATTGTTACTATCGGTACTATCTGGATTCTCCACCTTTTAGATCAGAAGCTCTCGAACTACGTGATCCGCGGCGGCTCTTTCTTCGTTTTGGTCTGGGCCGCCTTCGTCGGTGCTCATGCGTCCGCCATCTTCGTCGAGCCAATCATCTGGCGCACGTTCTTGATGCATATGATCGTCTACCTTGTCCTGATCACGCTTCTGCTGAACTGGTTCATCGTGGACATGTTTGACAGCGGCATCCCCTATACAGCTATCTTCGGGGTCATTTTCTCCGCTTTGTTCTTCATCCATGCCAGTGCCGTTGTTATTATCAGCATGCGGAAGTCGAAGAGGCCGCCGTCAGCACCAAGGGCGAGGGCCACGAAACAGACCGACGCAGAGACGCTGGGCGACCTCGATAGTGAGGGTGGGCGGTTCTTTAAGAGCGCTGTCTAGACAGGTAGCCCCAACTAACCATAAACCTCGGTTTTTATCGGAATTCCGACTTCGGGGTGGTCAGAAAGTGCGCGCGAGCAGGAGGCTGTGGCGTCTTTGAACCAAGCATCACACTCTGACCCCTCTTAGACTTACTACCATGTGGACTGACGTGTGTATAGTGTCACTCTGTCACAATCTCAGCAAATGGCCGAAGTCGGGATCAGTTGAAATGTTGTATGGGCTCGGCTTGATCATGTCTCTCTCAGACTCTAATCTAGCTTCAGCTTCTCGATCTCGACTGGTTTAGTCCGATTTGCTGAGATCTAGGTCAACCTTTGCCGATATCTTGGTAATCTAGCCGAATTATCCTATCAAACTGGTCAGACTCGCCGATCAAAGCAGGCGGGGGCACACGGTCCGGCCTGCCATGGTTTCCAGGGTGCTAACAGATTCGGCCGGATCTGTCCGCAGAACCGCGTGAAAAAATTCGATGCGTGCATGACGTCCCCGGCGAAAAGCTGTAATCTGGCGACCCCGATGGGAAACAACGAGCGCCAACTGATAGATAGCTTAAGGCCAGGCGATGTGTTCGATGATCGATTCATTGTGAAGCGCATTTTGGGCAGATCAGCAGTTGGCTCCGTTTTCTACTGTCAAGACATCCAGAACTCACAAAAACCCGTCGCTGTGAAGGCGGGATGCTCACGATTGTCCGCTATCCTTGCTCAAAACGAGGCTAAGATACTTATTCACGCTTTTTCGCACGACGTTAAGCGCGTTCCACGACTAATCACCTGCAAACAGGAGGCCACATGCTCCTACATCGTCCAAAAGCTCCTAGGGAAGAACCTCCTCGCGGAATTGAAGGGGTCGGATGGTGGCTCGCACGTCACCCTCAAGCACTCGATCAAGATCGTACTGAGCATGAGCACATGTCTGCGGGACATTCACAGGGCGGGCATAGTACACAGAAACATCAAGGCTGGCAACTTCGCGTTCGGTAGGCAGTCGAGTCAACTTTACGTCATCGACTTCGGCATTGCCCGGTTGTTCATGGCAGAAGACGGCACGGTCATTCCAGCACGGAAGAACCCGGGCTTCAGAGGCAGCGTCCAGTACGCCAGCATCAACGCCCACCTCAACCAGGAGCTCAGCCCCAGGGACGACTACTGGTCAATGGTGTTCTCCGTGCTTGAATTACTCAACGGGTCGTTGCCCTGGACTGGGGTGAGCGACAAGCAGACGGTGCTCAGGATGAAGGAGGCCATGGTCAGTGGGAAAAGCCTGCCGACTATTTTCCCGGCATTCATCGGCGAGCTCATCGATTTACTCAAAACAGTGCGCTACGGCGAACTGGTAGACCATTCCATAGTCAAGCGGATCCTGCGGGACGCCATGCGGGCCCCCGACATTGTGACTGACTCGCACGGCGACTCTGCCTTCCCTGACACGGCGGAGTTCGAGTCGTATAGTAGACTCACGCCAGACGCGTTGATGAGCCAGGAGGACGAGATCAAGGAGAACCTCGACAGCAATAAGTCGACCAGCAGCATTTTTGACTCGGACGCAGTTTTCGGCCCGAATTCGAACGAAGGCGAGACAAGGCCGAGGAGCGTGTTCACGAGCGACTGCGAAGACGCCAGCATATGCTTCCACCCCAAGCCATCGACACCGGGCAGTCTCTCGCTCCCGCCGCCCGAGGTGGGTCGGGTTGTCGGCGCCCACCGTAACCTCGACGCCGTGGGCACCTTGATGGAGCGGGAGAACGTCGATGTGGACGGCATTCACGCGCCGTACTGCTCGCGGGCGGATGCGGAGCTGGGCGACAGTGAGGAGCCGTCGGATTCTATCGTGCGCAGGATCGTGAGAGTTGTTGCGATTTTCCTGAATGCAGTGTCACGAATAGTGTTCCCGGCAGTGGAGTAGTCCATTCTTGCAGCTTAGTGTATTTTATTCACCCGATAAAGGGTTCAAGAGCGCTTTTTGACACAAGAGATTTGCAGTCGTGGCATTGCTGACAGCATGGAATCAAATGGGACGTAGCTGCAGATCACGGCCACCCTTCTCTTGTTTGGTTTGGTTACATTTACGTGTTGCACGGGTCTTAAATTCCCAGCCCAGTCTTAAACTTCTCGACGTCGTCCTTAATCGACTCCAGGGCCACCTTGAACCGATTAGCCGCCATGACTGCCATAACACCAGCCCTGAACTTGCGTCTGGCGTTGTACTTCTTGAGCTCTGACAGTGTTGACTCGAGGTGCAGGCTAGGCAGCTCCTCGCTGAGCCATGGGTGGTTCATGATGCCGGCGATGTCCAGACGGTCTTTGGGGTTGACCACGAGGATCTTCTTGATCAGATCCTTGGCGTCGTCGGAGATGCAGTCCCAGTGAGGGGAGGGCATGGAGTAGTCGCCGCGCATGATCTTCTTAAAGAGCGCGCTCATGTCCTGGTCGTAGAAGGGAGGGAAGCCGACCAGGAGGATGTAGAGGATCACACCGAGGGCCCAGATGTCGACCTCCTTGCCGTAGCCGTGATGCGCAAGGACCTCGGGGGCTACATAGCCGGGCGTGCCGGCGCAAGTGAAGAGAGTTTCGCCGTCGTCGACGACAATAGAGAGGCCGAAGTCAGCGAGCTTGACGTCTACGTTGGACTCCTCGGCGACGAGGAGATTTTCAGGCTTCAAGTCGCGATGAACAATGCTCCGTTCGTGCAGGTACCCGATGGCGTCAGCGAGGTTGTAGAAAAGGCCACGGGCATCAGCTTCGGAGTACTTGCCGAGCTTCACGATTCTGTCGAACAATTCGCCGCCCTTGACGAGTTCCATGACGAGGTAAACTTTGGACTTCGATTCAAACAACTCGTGAAGACGGATGATGTTGCGGTGTTGGCAAGCCTTAAGACACGAGACCTCGTTGCGAAGAGCAGCTGTATCTTTGCACTTCCGCTTGTCGATAACCTTGATCGCCACGTCTTGGTCGTCAGCAACACGTGTGGCGAGGTTAACAATGGCAAAAGTGCCCTTGCCGAGCTCCTTTTGCACCTTGTAGTAGTCGTGTATTGTCTTCTTCTTGCGGGGTTCTGCCATTTGCGATTTAAGCTCGATTGGTTCTGGATGACTTTGGCGACTCCGCCCAATCTGCAGATTATTTCAGGCCATGTCTCGAAAAAGGCTCTTACATCAGCCTGCGCTGAAAATAGACAAGCACTAAACACATAATGCGACTTTGTGGAGCATTTTTATCGGACTCAGACGGAGGGCGCCGTGGTCAGGCAAGAGAACATACCTGCGAGGGTCTACCCGAGACAGCGACGAGGCTCTACCCGCTGTAGACAACAAGAAAACGGGCTCAATAAGCGCGGATTCCTAGGAATCGAGGGCGTTACTGTGCGCATCAAGCATTTTCGACACACAGTTCTGAATGGCGGCCAGGCGACGCTGGAAAATGTCTGAAATCTTCGGCGCTGGATACACCGTGCCATCGAAGCAATAGAAGACGTTGTTGAGGAGCCGCGGCTTCTCACTGTCGGTGTACGGCGGGTCACGGTACTCGTAGATGAGAAAGAGCATTGGATGAGGCGATTCAAACTCGTAGTAGGTACCGCGTAGACCATGTGCAGCTTCCTGATACTTGTCTATCGGGATCTTCTGAGTCAAGAGCTGCTGTGTGATGCTTTGCTTGTCAAAGAAGGGAGAAAGAGAGAAATAGTCGATAATATTGATCATACCAAGGCCGAAATTGGTTGTAATGAACTCATTATCTCTCCAACTATCCTCGCCAGCCATATTCGTCCCCTGACCAGCAATGCAACTTGTTGAGGTCGAGAGCTGAAAAGAATGGCGATATCCAGCCTTGAGCGTGGGCGGAAGTGCCGCCCGAGGCTGACCGGTCGGCTTTGGTTGAATTGATTTGCCAGCTTTGACCAAAATTTCGGAACACCAGCAACATTCAATGGCTGAACAAGCAACTCGCAAACCAGCAACGCCTAGAAGCCCGCGCAAGACACAATCATCTATGGGCCGTGCGAACCGCACTCTAGAGCCCGCACCGGTGGCTAACAAAGATCTTACGGGCACAATGACCGTGAAACGCCAAGGCGGAGAAATCAAGGTATACACAAAGAACAAAGTGAAGCCAATCCAGTCTTCCCGGCCAAAGACAGCGCAGTCTACGTATCAGCGAGACTTCCGCGACCTTTCGATCACCACTGGCAAGAAACCCCTAGTCCCATATGAGCCCAACTCCCACCGCAACGTCATCCAGCCCCCGGACTTCCGCCCCCCGTCCCGCAACATCAGCCAGATCCAGCTCGGTGACCCCAACCATCCTATGAGTGCTGCGGCCACGTTCGCGACCACGAACAGCCGCAGTTTTGCGAGCATAAAGGGACTGCCCGTGGGTTACAACAACCCCGGCGTATCATCCCGGATGGCGCAATGGATGCACAAACCGCGGGACTAAGCGGGCCGGCCGAACATCACCATAAAGAGTAGCATTATCGCCATTTGGGAGGGGCAGGCATGATAGTCGTACCGTCTCGTTTTCGAGCTACCGACCTCGCTCTCTTTGGACCTCATGTCCTTGGCATTGGTGGATCCACTGGACGGGTCGGCTCGGCGTCTAATAAATAGAGACGCCCGCATTCGCCTGGCGTGACGCCGCGAGCAACGCTAGCCAGTCCAGTTGTCGGACGAATGGAGTCGACTCCGACCACGACGAGGTCATACCGGTAATGACAAAGGTTGCGATCGTTACTGGCGGATCTTCAGGAATTGGACTTGCAATATGCAAAGTGTTTCTGAAAGACGGCGATTTTGAAGTCTACAACCTTGATGTCCGCCCTTTTGTCGAGAACATTGGCTCCAAGGCCCATTATATCCAGTGCGACGTCACCAGCTTCAATAGCGTCCACGAGGCAGTCGAAGCTGTGCGCATATCCACTAATCAGCGCATAGATGTTCTTGTATCCAACGCTGGCATCCATTACAGCGCCATTCTCACCGAGACCCCCGAGGCAGTGTTCGATCGTGTCATGGCGATCAACGTGAAGGGTGCCTACGCCGTGTCACACGCTGTGTTGCCCACTATGGTCGCCGCCAGGTCCGGGGTCGTCGTGTTCGTCGGCTCAGACCAGTGCTTCGTTGGAAAGCCGGGTCAGTTTGCCTACAACATGAGCAAGGCCGCCCTCGCCTCAATCACTCGCACCACGGCGCTGGATTACGCCCAGTACGGCATCCGGGCCAACGCGGTGTGCCCCGGCACGATCGACACTCCCTTGTTCAGGAAGGCCGTTGACGGATACATCGAGCGAACTGGCGTTGGAAGGGAGCGGGCATACAAGGAGGAGGACGAGTGCCAGCCTCTGGGTCGCGTCGGGAGGCCCGAGGAGGTGGCTGATTTCGTCTTCTTCCTCGCGAGTGAGAAGGCTGGCTTCATCACCGGCAGCCTCCATCCCATTGACGGAGGCTACACCGCACAATAAACATTTACAAAACGACTCAGAAAACAGTTTATTAAGTCGGTCCGAGCTTACTCACGCCGGGGTCCCGTGATGGAATATCCAGCCCGGTGGAAAAGAACAAGGGCCAGCCCGATAAGAGCAAAGGCGAGTGTCGTGGGTGACTGTCCGAGGAGGATGCCGGCACCGACAGCGAGCAGGACCTTGGCGAGCATGACGTTGTCGGTCTGGCCGTTGGACGATATGAGGGAGGTCATGGTGGCTGCGACGGTGTTGATGAGGCCAGTCGCCTGAGGCACGGCGGCAACGGCAGAGGAAACAAGTTGGGCTGCGTCGGCAAGGGGGGCGGGGGCGGGCTGGGCGGCAGGGGTGAGGGCCGGGGGCTGGGCCACGACGGGGGCCGGGGCAGGTTCCTGGAATGGCGCTGGGAGCGGGGCGGGCACGGGCGCTGGGGCGTGTACCGGTGCCGGGGCAGGCGTCGCGGCGGGGGCCGGCTTGGGCTCGACCTTAGGCTGCTTCACGGGCTTCTTCTCCTTGACGAAGTTCTTCTTGAGCTTAATGTAGTGGACCTTCCTCGTGGCGCTGGGCAGCAAGACCTTGACGATGCCCTCGTCCTGGGCGGCCTCGCACAACTTGAGCAGCTTGTACCCCTCGATCTGTCTCACCCTCGGGGCGAACTGGTTGAAGCACGGGGCCAGGGCGGCGAGGGGGACAGCGCAGCCAGGGGAGTCCGCGGTGTCGTTGATGGACCGCACGAGAGCGGGGAAGAAGGGCCGCACCTGCGTGGCGAAGTGGGCGTCCGCGGAGACCGGTGCGGGGGCCGGCTTGGCGGTCTCGACCGGCGCCGGCGCCTGAAGTGGGGCGGGGGTGGGCTCGGCGGGCTCACGCACCGGCTCGGGCTCGGGGGCCTTCTTGGGCTCCTCGTGCACCTCTACCACAGGCTCCTCGGGCTGCTGCTCCTCCTCCTCGGCCTCGGCTTGCACCTCCTCCGTCTCCCGCTCGACCTCCTCCTCCTGCTCGGCCACTACATCCTCGTCCTTGGCGAGCAGGGTCACCGTGTCCTCGGTCAGGGCGATGAGACCCCTCTCCTGTGCCGCATCGAGGAACAGGCTGAAGCTCTTGTAGTTGGCGCCCAACACGGACTTGCTGAAGTTCCTGTAGTCGCGCTTCATCACTGACTTGAGCTCGCACAACTGGATGGGCATGCCGGGCTCCGCGATGTGGCGCAGGATCACCTCGAATGCCGTGAAGGGGTCCGCGTGGGTCGCGGCCGTGGACAGCTCCTTCTCGGCGGCCTCCTCGTCCTCGGTCTCGATGACTACCTCATCCTCCTCGGGCGTCTCGGCGACTGGGGCCGGCTGGGGAGCAGGAGCGGGGGCAGGTACAGGAGCGGGGGCAGGGGTAGGCTGCTCCTGGCCCTGGGCCGCGGGCTGGGGGACCTTGGGGGCGGTGTAGGGTGTGGCGGGCAGTGCCAGGAGCTCCCGGCCGACCTGCTCGGGCCCGTCTTCCTCGGTGCCCTCCCTCAGGACCATGAGGCCCGCCTCACACGCCTCAAGGATGATGTCCTTGCGGCGCTGGAGGCCAAGGAGGTCGAGGGTCTGTCTGACGTCCTTCCATGCCCGGATGCGGTTGGACAGGTCGCTGAGGGGGTATGCCTTGGTGCAGGTAGACTCGAGGGCAGTCTTGAGCTCGCCCAGAAGCTTCTGGTGCACGTCCCGACGGAGCTGGGCGAGCCCCTCGTCGTCATACACAGTGCAGCACGGCTCGGCCGACGTCGGCTGGACAGCAGCGTCCGCAGACGGAGCAGTGGCCATGGGCATGACAGGATTGTCCTTGGAGCAGAGGCAGATCTGGCTCCTGTTCGTTGACACGTCGATGACGTTCATCGCCTTCGCGGTGTCAATAAAGTTATTGAAAGTGCGGAAGAGCGGTTGAATTTGATGCACAAGCCCTGCATCCTTCACTAGGCGTGTGGCGTCTGCGAATGTTATCCATTTGTTGCCAGAGCTGTCGCTTTGGCCCAGTCCATCCTTCAGAGCATTCTCCACAACAGAAACGAACCTTGCGAAAACGGAATCCTCGACAACAGCAGCAGCGGGACTCAGTACGGCCTGGGGCACCAGAGCCCGGCATTCGATCCATTGCCCGCGAGGATCTCCAGTAATGAAGTCGTGATCGATGGCTGCGTTGATGTATTGGTCGTGAGAAGTGACCTTGGGAGACAGATTGAAAGATGAAGAGAGGAGCTTTGCTATAACTGTCATTCGGGGAATGCGGTTGTCTTTGAATGGGCCTTCACGGTTGTACAGCTCACGGATGCACTTCATGAGCGGAATAAAGTCCCTCTCTTCCCACTGAACGTCTTCTTCGGTTGTGTCCGTGCGATTCATGTAGCGTTCCATTTCTTTCGTCTTTTCGCGTGTCGTGTTGCGCGTGATCAATCAGATGATCAGATGTCAGGCGTGAGAATCGATCTGCTGTGAAATGAGATTGATCCAGTGGTAAGATCGTGTCTAAGCCTGATCGGATCTCGAGCGGTGGCCGGACTTGCCTTGCCTTCTCTGGACAGACTGCTCAGTTCTTCAAGCTCGCTCGTCGGGAAAGGAACAAAGGCCACACTTTAGAACCAGCTGACCCGTGATGCTGCGCCTAGCCAGGCCTTCTTGCCCGGTATACTTGTCACGTAAATGACGTAAACCGAGTGCATTGCGATCGAAGGTCGTTGGACAGCTCAATTCCTGAAGAATGAGCGAGGAAGTCGGAAAGAGGAAGAGCTTGGAGCTCCCGATTCCAATTGATGACGTGAAAATGCCCGCCGTCCTCAAGGAAACGCTGGTTAAGCGAAAGATCGCTGAACTCTTCCCAGTCCAGCGTGCGATGGTAGATGCGCTGTTCTCAGGAACTTCTGGCCAGATTTCCTGCAATTCCCGCCGCGACATCGCCATTCTCTCCCCCACGGGCTCTGGAAAGACACTTTCCTACATCATCCCCCTCATCATGGGCATCCAGACGGACCTGGAGGTCCTTCAAGCCATAGTAGTCGCCCCCACCCGCCTCCTAGCCGCCCAAGTCCTCGAAGAAATGGTGAAGTTCCTCCCCCGCTGCAACGTGTCCAACGGGACGAACGCGCACAGAGCCCATGCCCTGGTACTCACCCCGGGCAAGCTCGTCGACCTCCTCCCTACCCTTTCGCCCACCCACCTCCGCTTCCTGGTGTTTGACGAGGCCGACCGACTCATGGCCGAGTCGTACTTTTCCTGGCTCCGGCAGCTCGACGGCTGGCTGCCCGCCTGGGCTGATGCGACCCCAGCGAACCGGACAAGGCGCCAGATGAGGCGGATAGTAGTCAGCGCGACTCTCACCGACGCCCACGTCTCCAGACTTGGCCTAAGGATGCACATCTCGGTTCAGCCGTACGGCACCGGCTGCCAGGTCCCCGCAACCATCGCTGAGTCCATGGTCGAGTGCGAGTACGACTCGGAGAAGCTCCATGCCCTCAAGGCGGTGCTGAATGAGCCCGACATGAAGCGGGTCGTCATATTCGTGAGCCAGCGCGATGCCGTCTCCCGCCTGGCCGCAGAATTGGCAACGACGTTCCCTAATGCAAAGGACGCGACGCGTGGGCTGAAGAGCGGTGACAAATCTGACATGATTATTGTCACGTCCGACGGTCTGACCCGCGGTATCGACTTCGACTCGTATCACGTGGTCCAGTACGACGCGCCGACCCATCAGCAGACGTACGTGCACCGTATCGGCCGTACTGGGCGAGCCTACGAGCGGGGTCGGGCAGTGACCTTGGCGACAAAGAAGCAGATGCGGGGGGCGCTCGGGGTTATCCGGAAGGTCAGCCGGACGGGAGAAATTGCCATGAGGCACTGGGATTCGGAGTCGATGTGCGTCGTGGATGCGGATAAAAAAGCTTAAATTTCCTTAATTCTGGAGATTTAGGTGGTTTTTGGCAGGAAAACCAAGAAGCAAGTGAATTGAGACATGTACGGTCTAGCTAGCGCTAAGCCTAAATTTGGATCAGTAAGACTACCAAGAAGAGCACAAGATGATGTTCCTAACGGCTCTGTACATCCCGATGGGAAGAAGTATGAGCTGTCCGACTTCGATATTGGCAAACAGATAGGGCAAGGCAAAGTAGGCACCGTTTATGCTGCTCGTG
The DNA here is from genome assembly GCA_019828565.1 of Carpediemonas membranifera. NCBI lineage: Eukaryota > Fornicata > Carpediemonas > Carpediemonas membranifera. Next base: position 816,644 of record JAHDYR010000007.1, read on the forward strand.
AGAAGGAATCCGGCTTCATTGTTGCTCTGAAGGAGATGAGCAAGAAGCAGCTCGCCGCGGAAGGTTTCAAAATCGTGGCAGTCCGCGAGATCGACGTGCACTCGCGACTCCAGCACCCGAACATCCTCCGCTTCTACGGCTACTTCCACGATGCCGACAAGATCTACTTCATCCTCGAGTATGCCGGCGGGGGCGAGCTCTACCACGAGCTAAAGCACCGGCACCACTTCGATGAGCCCACAGCGGCGCGGTACACATACCAAATCGCCTCTGCACTCAACTACCTGCATAAGAACCGGAGTGTGCATCGCGACCTCAAGCCCGAGAACATTCTAATCGACATCGACGGGAACCTCAAGCTCGCCGACTTCGGCTGGGCCTGCCGCCTCGCCGACGGCCCCAACGCCTCCCGCCGCTCCACGCTGTGCGGCACGCTGGACTATCTGCCGCCCGAGATGGTCAAGGGCCAGTCATACGACGAGAAGGTCGACACCTGGGCCCTGGGTGTCATGCTTTACGAGTTCCTTGTGGGAGACCCGCCCTTCCTCGCCGAGGAGTACAAGAAGACATATGAGATGATCTGCAACGTCAAGCTCCCGCCGATGCCGGCGTATGTGTCGGCCGAGGCGAAGGACTTGATCAGCAAGCTGTGCAGGTCAATGGCGTCGAAGCGACTCAGCCTGCAGGCCGTGCTTGAGCACCCCTTCATCACCAAGTACAACAAGCAGAGGTAGGGTGGTTGTACCCCTTGCCCGCGAAGGCTTGTCATCTGTAACTGGACGGTGGTCGTAAACATTCGTATGAGGTCGCTACATTTATAACCGCGAGATCTACCACACAGTGCCCGCGGGTTTCGCGCACTCCTTGACCCCCACCGCAGTGGGCCTGCCGCGTGCCCTGAACCAGCGGCCTGCTGGGTCTCGAAAGGCCACGCTGACACTGCGAACAGGACAAAGGTGAGTCGCCTCGAACGGCACGGCATATTCACCCAGCCCGTCTGACCAGCGGTCGACGCCTCGGCCACCCATGCGCTGCGGAACTCATCGCAGTAGAAGCCTTTGACGCCATCATACTCGGGAAAGACGAGCGGGGTGGGTGCGAGGCAGTCATCAAATGATTTGAACCCGGGGAGGAGACGGCTTCGGACAAGGGGCCGAGGGACCTCGCCAGCGAACAGAAGACGGCCGCCACTGAGGAAGACGCTGAATATGTGGGATGAAGTGACGACCTTCTCCACCCTGAAGGGCAGGTCGACGAAACCGTTGACTGCGCCGCGGTGCCCGAGGCCGAGTTGGCCGCTGTTGTTCGACACCGCCAATCATTTGATGGGAGGCGCTGCTTAGAATCACAGTGAACTCGCCGCGTCATGATGCGGTCTGGTGCAAACGCATCAGGCAGGGCGACGGGGCAGAACCGACTATCCCCGTCGAAGCCCTGCCCGACCATGGACATATCTGACACCAGCGCATGCTTCTCCCAAGTAGGCAGGCGTTCTTCATAGTCTTCCAACTCGGGACACCCAGCAAACCTCAGCCGGCCAGGCTGGGAGACCAGCCCTCGTTCGCCTGGCATCATGCAGCCCAGCTGCATCGGATCACCCCATCCCCAGAGCCCCTTGACCGTCTGGGCGACGACGGAGGTCCGGTCGCAGTGGAGGGAGACCACCGGAGGCACCCTGACCCTGGTGAGCTTGATATGTCTGGGTAACTTAGTAGCTTCGAACACCCTGCCCGCGTAGAGACGGTGGGAGAGGCTGGGGCTGGGCGCGGTCACGCCGTCCTTCGCGGCAACGGTGCAGGTGAGGAGGAGCTTTCTGCATAGGAACCAGGGGAGCTTGTCCGCTTGGCTGTACGCGGTCTCGGCGGGTTGAGTGCCCTCGAGGTCTGGGTCGGCGCCGCTCTCGACGAGCAAAGCCCACAGCGTTCCCTGGAGCAGGGTGTGCAGGGCGACCGGGAGCTCCTCGCCCTCCGCGAGCTCGATGTTCATGGACAGCGGGGGGCCGTCTGCGAGGATCGAGCGGGCGCGGTCGAGGAGAACTTGTGCGGTCGGAGCGAGAGGGGGGATCTCTGAGAGCATGGCGATGAGGGATTCGAGCATAGTAGTGTCAGCTGGTGGAGAATGCGACCCTGCATTGCGAATTGAGTGCATATTCTCGTGGAAGTGCCTGGAGTAGGCATGAGCGAGGAGACTGGGGATGTCTCCGGGGATCCTGGCCGTAGCGGCGGTGGAAAGCTGATATGCGGCGATCAACGCCGCTTTGACGTCAACTGGCACAGAAATTGGAGCGTCCATGCTTCTAAGCGCTCAGTCTGCTCGTCGCTATCTTGTGCTGGAGTCGGGACTCGCCGACCGCCGGCCTCACCTTTCGGATGTTGGTCTGCCCCGATCCGAGTCCTATGAGTATTCTGGGCAGCTGGGTGGTCCTTCCATTTCTGATGTCAGGACGCGAGCGGCAAGGTCAAGGCACTCACACCCAGCCCCAGCAACGGGCAGCCCAGGATCAACTAACTCTTGGACGTACGCATGCAGCACATGCCTATTCCTGACGTTGACTGATGGGTGGCATGGCGACTCCGCAAGTCACACGAAACAGCATCATCGAACATCACAGAACAACAATGGCCGCTCCTGATACAGGCGGGAAAGAGATTTTCATCAGTGAAAGGCCTTCAGAAAAGCACTCGAAGCCCATAGTCATCGCACCTGTTGACCATTCCTCCAGTGGGGTGCTGAAGGATGTGTATATCTCACAGAGACCGCATGCTACCGCCAATACACACAATACAAGCATTGAAAAACTGTATGGAGCAGACTATGCGAGCAAAGAGGACAAGAAGCCCGTTGACGCGCCGTATTACTCGTTGGCATCGACGCACGACTTCGCGGCCGTGCAGCACACGCCCCGCAACCAGGAGGCGCTGGCAACACTGAGCAACAAGCGCAGGCGTGCTCAATCAGCTACAATTTTCACCAAGCATAAGTCTGAAATCGCTGCACTCGACGCCAAGCGGGCCGAGAAGGTTGAAGAAGCCGAACGAAAGAAGCTCGAGGCCGCAGAACTTGCAGAAAAGGTCAAGTTCAAGTGCAAGAAGGACCACGCCCCCATTAGCCGCAGACTGTCGACAGCCACCACGGGGAAGCCCAAGGCAAAGAAGCCGTGGTGGACCATGACCACCGCTGACGCCGGGAAGAAGCTGATGGGGCGAGAGGAGATGGATCTGCTGGAATTTGCGGCGGGGCTTGATTTGGAGGAGTATCTCGACAACGAGGCGGTGCTGGGTGCACTGGAGACCATCAAGGACGTCATAATGCCGAAGGAGCCGGAGCCAGAGCCTGAACCAGTGCCGGAGCAGGAAGCCGTGGTAGAGCAGGAGGAAGCTGTACTGGACGACGACACTGAGGACCACCCGCACCCCGAGCCCGCTCTCGGGGCGACCCAGCGCATGCAGGACACCCGCGCCCCCTCTGCCGTCCCCGCCCGCCCCCGGTCACGGCCGGCACCCGTACCTGAGCCAGTCATCGAGCAGACGATCTCCCACACGCGTCGCCGCGCCCCCACTGTGTTCGACGAGGCGGCCCCCGTGGACCTCGTCCGTCGGCTGACCCGGGTCCACAGCGCGGCGTCCATCCGGCGAGTGATGCAGACCGGGTCCGGGGCCATAGTGGACGAGACGATGAAGACGGGGAAGGTGGGCGTACAGGGCGACACGGTGGTGGTGCGGCACGACCCCGCGGACGACCTGCAGTACAGCACGATGGACGTGACTAATACTACGCAGATGAGGATCATCCAGCGGAGGCAGCGGGCGGCGTTCGAGGACCCCGGGACCCTACCCTACCTGTATAGGAACCCGGCGATCTAGGCAGCGGCATCGCCCCGTCACTGTCCATATTACGTAAAGCTGCCGCTGTTACTTCGCGAGGACGGTGGTCTGTGTCATCTGGCCGGTCCAGCTTGACGTATGAACATCCGGCATAGGGCTTGTGGTGGAGGCCGGTATATCTCCCACCGACTAGAGGTGGGTAGTAGGGTGACAGGGCAGTGTTGCGCAGTATAAAACACTTTGTTCGACCCAACGAGCCTTATCGATTTATGTATGTGCATTATTTATTACGTAACCGGTCCCACCGGGCCAACAGTAATGGTGTCACAACGCCGTTTCTGTGGCCAACTCGGCACAGAGCTGAACCAATTAATACTACATCTATGCATAGCCTCAGTCGTCTACGAGGTCAGAGGGTACCTGCATGACAGGCACAGCCGCCGTCTTCGCCCCGAATGCTGCGTTAAACTGCTCCATGACACTCTGCACCTGACTGTCGAGCGAGTCGTCCCCATGGGCCCCTGCCGCGCTCACCATGGCCATCCGGAGCTGGAGCTCCTCGTTCCTCGCCACCATCGCCTGCATCTCCTCGACACGGCGCTGTTCGGCGACATCCATGTCGTGTTGGAGCTGCAGGAGCTGACGCCGCTTGCCGTTGAGGTGGCTGGCGAGCGAATCAACTCTGTTCCCACACTCTGTGACTGCTCTCTTCTCCCGCTCGATATCGGCGCGGAGTCGTTCTTGCTCTGCCAGGAGACGTTGCTCCGCACGGCCGGCAGTGTCAATTTTCTCGTCCGCAAGCCGAGAAAGCTTAGAAATATTGGCATCAAGATGCTTCTCCGCTTGTGCTGTGATGCTCATTGTTTGAATTTCGCCAATTCCGGCGATGTAGGCGTCGTCCTCGGCCATAATAGCCGCCACCTTGGATCTCACGGCACTGGCGGTATCAATCATCCGATGTACGCCTTGCATATCATCTCGTACAACAGCAAATTCGCCATTCTTCTCGATCGCCATCTTGATCGCGAGGCATGCCTTAAAAATGCGGCATCGAAATGGCGCCACCCTGGATCGTGTGGGCGATCAATAGCACGTGCGGATCCAATCCACGCACCCAGTAACACGCCCAACCCATTCCCTCAACCCCCCTACGTTGCTAATGTATCATTTATCGCGTCACCTGCTGAGTTCATGTAGCGAGACGTACGTCCCCTTGTCCTCAACCAAGTCCATTACCTCAGCGTCCAGCACTGACCCGACGTCGTCAAACGCCGAGCGGAGGGGGTTTCCGTCAGTAAAGGCGTACAACGGCTGGGCGTGTTCAATCCGCTTGGCATATCGCCTAGATCGCCACTCACCGATCGCTAGCCCACCCAGCATGAAGCAGGGGAACGTGCTGAAGATAGGAATGAGCAGGGCAGTCATCGCGATGAAGAATATCAGCAAGATCGACCACACACTGTCCGTCTCTGACCCAAAAGTGCACCCTAGTGATTCGTAGTACGCCCATGGGTCCTTGGAGTGCCGCACGATGATCTCAAGATCGTCTGCTGAATCTGTTGGGGTGGGTGACTCGCACAGTGCAGTCAAGAACAACGTGCGGTTGACGTAAGATGATATCGCGTCCGAGTCGTATATTCCCGCCTCCTTCATGCTATCCCCAGTGAGCTCGTTGTCTCCGTTGAGCTGCAGTACAATGGGGCTTTCTATCTCCTTGAGGCTGTGGCAGAAGTCGAGGTCACATCCATCGCCAGTGTATGTCCCCCCGTACTGGTTGGCACAGAGCTGCTTGCACCGCACGACTGCGGACGAGTCGCCCTCATCACACGCTACCGGCCTCACATATACGCCGTGTGCGTCGAGTCTGCTGCTCCAGTTCCGCGTGATGAAGCGAACTGTGTCAAGCTCGTCCGTGAGAACGGTCGACCCGGACCTCACGGCCACGCGGTGGGTGTACTGGCTCTTCCACTCGTTGTCGTCGTCGCACTCGCCGTTGGGGAGGCGGACGGTGGTTGCGCTGTCGAGGAAGTCGACCGCGTGGATGAAATCGTTCGTGGGGAGGTCGGATTCGGCGATATCGTCGGTAATCTGGCTGTATTTGGAGATAGCTTGGTTGGTGACCACACTGAACGAGGTGTAGCTCGCGCCGTCACCAGAAACGGCAAGGGTCGTGGCGATGGTCGCTAGGTCGTCCACGTAATCAGACCATCCCGAAGCCAGGCTCTTGAAGTGCTCAACTCTGTCTGAATACGGATTGCTGGTGATTTTCTGGATGCAGACGGCCGCAGTCGTGAGGAAGATGCAGAGGAGAACGAAACCGGTCAGCATGAAGCATACGGTCACTCGAAACGCCACGCTGTTCTTCAGAACCATTATTAACCTAAATGCCTTCTTTGGGAGTCCATTAGTGAGGTGAATAGCATCCTTCTCGTTGTTCATTGCTTTCGTTCCTGAACCATCAGTCGCCAAGTCATCCGCCCGAGAGGAAACGAGTGTGAGGCCCTGACCGCCGACATATAGCAGTCCGGTAACGTCGGTGTCTCCTCGCTTGCCCGGGTCGACCCTTGTCGGGAGCCTCATCGTGTCATGATGCGGCGAAGACAACTCAAAATACCACACAGTGCACACCAGGCTTTACGGTCTATCATACACATCCTCGCCCCTACTTCTCGACAAACTTGACGCCCTCCTTGCTCTCGTCGCCGGCATTAAACAGCCGCGCCTTGCCCTGTTTCTCCAGCACACCCATGACTCTCCTGAACAGCGCCCTGTCCATCTTGTAGAACTCTTCGTTCTTTGACTCGTCCGACTCCAAGAGCTCAAACGCAGTCACGACAGTGCCGACATTGCCCACACGATAGGCCCAGTTGTAGATGATATCAGCCCAGTCGTCAAGTGTGCGCAGGACGATAGTGGCGCGGAGCTTCTCCTTGCCCTCCCACTGGGCTGTGCCGTGAGAGACCATAAAGTCAATGATGGCGCGCGCCATGTCGATGGTTACTTGACGGGAGATGCTCTTGTTGTGGAAAAGATCATTTGAGAGCATGTCGCCAACTGGGAAGTGAGTAATTTTGTTGAAACGGCAGTACGACTGAACGAGGCTTCCCCACATCTCAAGCTGTTTCGTCTGTGTCTCTAAGTTTGGCTGCAGTGTATAAAATGGCGGCAAATTGTGGTAGCTCGGAAAGGAGAACGACATCAGAGGTTTGTCGAATGGATGCGCAAATATGGCAAAACAGGTTCTGGCCCTGATGCATGCCAACGCATGTATTGAGGATGAAACAGCATCTAGCCAACTATCGCAAGCCTGCACTCATATCCTTTTCAAGTGGCACGGCAACATTTACACTGGAATATCCAGGGGGCATATACTACTACTATCTACACGGTGGCAAATTACTTAGCCATGTTGCGGGTCATGTAGTCGTGAATAACAGTAGTGATCTTCTTTTGGAAAGAAAAGACATCGTTCTGGTGGATCTGGACCGAGATGCGGTCCTTTCCTACAGACGCACGAACGAGACAATAGGCTTCAATACGCTTGGCGTCCGAGGGATGCCCTATCTCGTATTCTGCGTACTTTTTGTGACGAAGAAGGCGTTTCGGCGGGTTAGTGGCACGCTTGATGCTCAAATGTACGTTCCCATCATTTCTTTGGAGGAGTCTCGCAAGCTCCTCGGAGAAATTATCCACGGATAGCAGTTTCATGGCTGTTTAGGCGTCTGTTGTCTTCGTCCGCTTTTTTTCATGAAAAAAGTTGAGGAGACAACGGTTGGAAGTTCATGAGCGGCGCCTCTGGCGGATCAGATTATGAGGGATCTGAATATGATGAGCCTTCATTTGGTAGCTCTGGCATTCTTACGCCGATTGTACATGACGAACCCGAGAAATCGCAGCCCAGGTCCAGAGCGCTCTCGGGATCAGCTATCAACGTTGCTCCTGAAGGCCCACTAACTCTCCCACCATTAGTAGGTCCCGGAGCGCCCGCCGCACCCGCCGAGCATCCGCAGCTCCCAGCAATGATCGCCCGCCGTCCAGGTGGGAGTGGGCGACGAGGAAAGCTCTATAAGGCCTGGCAGTATGACGCACTCGCTGCTTTCTTCAACTACAACGCGTACCCCGACAAGACAGCGCAGCGTGGCATCGCGAGGTTTCTGGGTCTCGAGCTCGTTCAGATCAGAGGGTGGTTTCAAAACCAGAGGAACAGAAGCAAGACAAGCAAGCTATCGCACGCAACACGCATGACGGACGTGGAGCTATGCTCGGTGTACAACGACACGGCAGCCCCCCACCCCGCCGTCGAAGCCGAGCTGACCGAGTCGGCCATGCCCCATCCACCGGCGGAGACCATCATCCCTCTCGCATCGCAGGACGAGGCAGTGCAGGTGTCTATGATGCCCGACGTTGTTGGGGAGCTGTACCTCTCTGGGCAGCTGGACGGCATGGTAGACGGACTGGGGTCAGTGTATTCATAGGTCGTTGTTACGTTGTTACTTTACTCTATAATATCTGGATACAAGCCATGTAAACAGGTCGCCGGTCATTGTGCTTCCATGGCTTGGCCAGGGTGGGAAGTGGCATGGATTCTCATTCAACCAATGGACTCACTGCAGCAACGCACTCCCACTCCTGATAGACTGCTGTACCGCTGGCCGCTTTGCCTTGTTCTGCGATGCCCCCACGAGCCACCTGAAGAGCGTGAACACGCCTTCGCCCTCCAACGCCGAGCCCTCCATGACCCTAAACTGCCTGGTAGTCAGCCACGGCACGTTCTCCAGTCCGAAGTCATGCACAATAGTCTCGAAGCCCGCGAATGTGTCGTCCACATCGCTCTTGTTGACGAAGAGGAGCAATGGCTTTGACAAAAGTGCGGGGTCCTCGGCCACGCGGAGGAATTCTTCCCTGCTTTCTTCGTATGTGTTCATGTTGGCACCGTCCATGACGAATAGGATGGCGTCGGCCCCGGTGAGGTGATTGAACCAAGAGTCGCGGAAGTGCTCCTGGCCGCCGAGCTCAATAAGGAGACACTTCTTGCCAAACATCTTGCATTCGCCCTGGTTCATTCCAATAGAGCTCGAATGGGTGCCTACAAGGATTCCGCTGCCTCGCTTCTCATTCTTTGTGCTCGCCATGATCTGCAGCACGCGCATCATCGTGCTCGTCTTCCCAGCTCCAGATATCCCGACAATCATGAGCCGTAGAGGCTTGCTACCGGGCAAACACTTCGAAAACACCGCTCCCATTGCCTCAAAGAGGTTCAGGCTGGCGTGCAGTTTATGAAATACGTCGTGACATCGACGCCAGCGAAGATCAGGTACGCTGGACAGGCCGGGGTATGTGTGCCCAGCTCTCGAGAGCATATCGAAAATAATTTATCAGATCATCTCGAGCCGAAGATCGGAACTCATGCCGACGAAGACTAGAAAGTGTCCAAATTTATCCGCAAAAAGACTCATTCAACGACGTCCCACCCGACAATGTCAGCAACGCCACCCACTACCGCGTCCGGGATGACACCCATGCTCTCCGCCATCTCATGCCACGACTCTGCCGGAGTCACTCCCGTCAGGACGAGGATGGACGTCGACCCGCCCCGGACCGCAAGCTCAATGTCCGTTGACAGTCGGTCGCCGACAATAACGCAGTCCTTGCGGTCGATGCCGTACATCTCCTCGAGAGCCTCGTACACGAACGGCTCGGGCTTGCCCATGACCTCTGGCTGCCGGCCCGAGCAGCCGATGAGTGCGGAGACGACCGTGTTCGCTCCCGGCAGCATGGAATGGGCGCCGGGGAAGGTAGGGTCTCGGTTGGTGGCGATGAAGGCGACCTCGGGCTTCAGCAAGTACTGCAACGCTTGAGCGAGCGAGCTATAGTTCAAATCCTGCGTGGCGCCCGCTACTACGGCTTGCACGGCCGGGTCTGTGAAGGAATCGCCGTCGATGTCGTTGGGGTTCATGGAGAAGTCAGCCTCGATCGCCTCGATTCCAGAACTCTTCAGATACGACACCATGTTGGTGTTGGCGAGGAGGAAGACCTTCTTGACGCCCCTGGCACTCAGAACCTTGGCCGTGACCAGGGGGGCGCTGATGACCTGGTCCTCAGTGGCAGTGATGCCAATACGGGCAAGCTTGGAGGTTAGATGGGCCGGTGTGCCACCAGAGTTGTTGGTAACGAAGAAGACCTTCTTCGTGGGGCTCAGGCTGTTCACAAACTCAGCGGCGGATGGCAATCCGACGCCAGACCGCCATAGAACACCGTCACAATCGAAGAGGATGACTTTCTTCTTCCGTATGATCTCTTTGGCACGATCAGAGCTGAATAGGGATTCTGTGCTCACCATTTGCTCAGCAGGTTTCTGATGTGACCCATGGGCATCAGATTCACTGCCGGCAAGGCAATGAGCAGGGGCCAGAGGGACGCCCGTGTCGAATGCCAACCAGGTGGGCGTCGGTTGGTCACCCTGCTTCGTGTCCAGCACGGCCAGGACAGCGGGCTCTGGAATAAGGTCATAATTTAGTGGTGAGAGACAAGTTGATACAAGGAGTGGTGGTTGAAGAGAGATTTCTGTTGGTAATTGTTGTTGTCGTGAGTTGATTTGATGAAGGAGTCATGTATGGTCGTGCATGCGTACAGGGGCGACGGGACAGGGCTTCCACACCGAAGAATACTCAGTGCAACACGATGCCGCGTGCAAGATACCGTATATCATGGCCAATATTGGGTCAATTTGAAAACCGCCGTGTCAACGAAGGGTGTTGGAGGAACTGGAGAATGGGACGGAGAAGGGATGATTCAACCTCGTGTTTCAGTGAATGATCTGAGATATAAGCAGCGATGCTCTTCCTAATACGTCTCGCACCGCGTCATGCCGCTTCATTGCAACCCAACTGCCGCTGGCGGTTCGTACAAGCACGTTATCGCTAATAAGGTGTTCAATTCGGTCTAAGGAGTCGTGTTTGATAAGGTTTTCGATCATGTATGTGGTCTTGTCCCGTTCTTTCACCCAATCCGCACCCAGACAAGAATACACGCAAATCATTGCGTATCAGCAAACTGACACGTGGATCTGACGAAACTGCGGGAGTGACACACAGTGCCATCAAGGGATACTGCATGGGTTGCAGACTTTCAGTCAGACGCACCCTTCAGTTGCCGTGATGTGGAGCCCCACGCCTACCGCAGACCATTTGATGCTCTGTAATCGCGTCCGGTGTCGATTTCTCATTGATTGCAACTCGATGAGCGCGCCTGTCTGATCAGATTCGCTGCCAAATCGCTGCGAGTTTGACGAACTCAATTCGCAGTTTATGACATGACGTCTTTGTACATATCTCTAGCTTGCTATGTCTGCATCATGGCCGCCTGCGCGGCGTCTGGCCCGAGCAGTTTATGACAGCGTCCTTGTGGTATTTAGAGGGTTTATGTGGAGGATTCATGTAAAGGTGACTTAAGCTGTCGACCCCCCTGGGATGAACTCCAGAGGACTGAACAGGTTCAGTCTGACGGCCCACCTGTCGTATACCAGAAGGGTAGCGGACATGAGGGCGTCGGCGATGGTAAGAGCGACTTTATCTGGGCGGGATCTTGGTTCTCGCTTTAGACTCAACAATTCTACAACCACACCGCCCAACAGGACATCTCGTTCTGCCTGAGGCAAGGCTACTCGGCCGTTGACTACTAAGCACCCCACCCTACCCGCGCCTTACCCTTTACGTGAGTTGGCTCATAAATGGATGATTCTAATCCTGCGCGGCACAACGTCTCCACGCTAGTCGCCATGGAACAGTTTGAGCGGTATTACGCCATTGTTAGTGAGTGGTCTCAGATTTCTGAAACCAAGCTTCTTTCTTTCCCCCAGATTGAGCACGCCTGGGCCCTGTTTAAGCCCCATTTCTACACGCAACCGTCCGATTTCACGTCAGCTGCCATCGTTCTTTCTGTTTTTGTCCCCGTGTTCTTTGTGTTTGTTTCCGCTTCCCGTTCTAATGCAGTTACCGTTCACTCACCAAAGCTTTCGGTTTGCGACTCGGCAAGCTCTTCGGCCTCAAGCTGAAGGACGCCGCAAAGTTCTCCGAGTCCCTCCTTTTCTTCGTGACGTACACGTCCTTTTTCATCATCTCCGCGACCACCGCCATCCACGACGGCTACATGTTTAACCCGGTCGAAGTCTACACGGACAACACCAACATTTCTTTCTGGGCCTATTTCGTCATGTATGCGGAGCTGAGCCACTACATCACCTCGCTCATTCTCATGTTCTCCGATGTCCGCAACAAGCACAAGGACATTCCAATCATGCTCACGCACCACATCATCACCCTTTCCCTCATGACCATGGCCTTCGTCGGTAAGGGGCAGTACAAGCTCTTCCTGCAGACCATCGCCTTCCACGACTTTACCGACATTTTCCTCGAGGGCTCCAAGCTAGTCCATTACATGGTGGGCGACCCCCTTTCCGGTTTGTACCACAACGCTCCCTCACACAGGCATCCCGTTCGTCATGTTCGCCGCTTCCTTCGCCTACACCCGCATCTACATGCTCCCCAAGCACATTTTCCTGCCGATCACCCAATACGGCAACGCCCTCAACGACGGCGACATGTTCCTGCACAAAGCGTTCGTCGGCTTCTTCTGGGGCCTTTACACGCTCCACCTGGCCTGGATGTGGATGATTATCCGCATGTGCTGGGGCATTGTCAAGGGCACCGTGCGGGGTGACATCCGCAGCGACGGCGAGGGTGAGCGCGTCAAGGGAAAGAAGGTGCAGGCATAAGTTCGTTAAATGACGCCGTGTACTCGTCTGAATGGCGTCGGTGCGTGCTGAACCCTGAATGGAGCCTGGATGACACTGATAACAACGGGACCCGGCTCGCCGACAACTTTATCTAACCGCTAATCTACATCGCGATGGCGCCGTACTCCTTCGTCCACTCCCGCAGCTGCTCCATCAGCTTGGGCGTTGTACTCGGCCGCACCGCACTCATCGCCCGTTCGAAATCGTTCCGGTTCATCGGTCTCAGGTCACCCACGTCGAGCTCCCGGAGCTGTGCCGCAGGAACCTCACGCACGGGGAAGAAGGCGGCTTCTCGAGCGAGGGAGGCGAGGTCGCTTCCGCTGTAGTTGGCCGCCGCTCGAGCCACGGCCTTGATGTCCACGGGGCTCAGGCCGTGCTTCTGCTTCCTCAGCATCGTGTTCAGCATCGCCTCCCGACCTTCAGCGTCAGGCAGTGGGATGAGCAGTCTCTTGGGGAATCGCCGCAGCACGGCGTCGTCGAGCTCCATGGGCCGGTTAGTGGCGGCTAGCACGACCACGCGGTCCTCGTCCCCGGCCACGACGCCGTCCATACGGACTAAGAACTCCGTCTTGAGTCGTCTAGAGGCCTCGTGCTCGTTGGACGACCGGGCCGAGAGGATCGAGTCGATCTCGTCGATAAAGATAATGGCCGGCTGCAGGGCGTGGGCGACCGTGAACAGGGCCCGCATGAGCTTCTCGCTCTCGCCCACGAACTTGCTGACGAGGGACGAGGCGCTGATACTGAAGAACACGGCGTCCGTCTCGGAGGCCAGCGCCTTGGCGATCATCGTCTTGCCGTTGCCGGGTGGGCCGTAGACCAGCAGACCCTTGGGCGGGGCTCTGAGGCCGGTGAAGAACTCCGGCTTGAGAGCGGGGAGAACGATGAGCTCGTTGAGGGCGTTCTTCACGTCAGAAAGCCCGGCGATGTCATCAAAGGTCACGTTCAGCGAGGTTGACACGCACTCGCTCAGGATAGTTTCCCGCAACGCCTTGTCGATCTTGGAAGCCTCGGGGTGGGCCTCGATCTTCTTCACCAGCCCCTCGTAGTCGTCCTTGTCCGTCTTACCCTGCCCTCTCGAGTGCTGCTTGTTGGTATGACCGGCTCTTGGCGTGTGCGGCCCGTGCGTGGCCCGGGGCCTCCTGCTGATCGGCGTCCGGGTGGATGAGGTCCTGGACGGCGTCCTGGACGGTGTCCTGGGCTGTGTCCGAGAGGGCGTCCTCGGAGCAGTCGGGGTGCTGGACTCTAGCCGAGCTGTGGGTGTCCGCGACCTCTCTATCTTCTTTGGGACGATATGCGAGGGAATCGACGAGTGTGGCTTGGCCCTCTCGGCCGAGCGGGAGCGGGCCGTCGGGGTCGGGGGCTGCAGCGTGGGTGGCTTGGTGCTCCTCTCTAGTGCTGCGGTAATGCGGTCGACTGCCAGGTACTTGGGGAGGTCTTCTCGGGCTGGAACTTTCACGTTTTGCTGCGTCTTCAGAATTTTGAGGCGATCCCAGCACATGGGATAGTACCTGAGGAGCTTCTTGATCATTTCACGGGTCTCATCCTCGATGAACGGGTTCTTGGCCTGTCTGAAGAGCTCGTTACTGCACTGAATCATCTGAATATAGTGGGCAACTGCCTCGTCGCGGAAGCCTTGCTCCTCGGCACCCACTCCTTCGGTAGCGCTACGCATAGCCATGTCAAAGGACGAAGAGATCGACTTCTGGCTCTTACCATCCGTGCTCATCGATTGGGACTCGGTATGAAAACCTGACCGGCGCGCAGTTTTAGCACAGCACCATCCGGCGGGCTGGAGCGCATGCATACGCTTTAATGCACTACTGTACCTCGCATTTTCCTTGCCCTATTGCTCTGGTACCGCAGTCTCGGCCGTGGCACCCATGGTCGACCCCATGGCCTCAGCCCCCAATCGGGACGGCGGAGGCCGACCTTCGGGTCATTCAACGACTTTCCCGGCCGCTCGACTGTCGTCATTATGGCCAGTGGCCTCGGCGTGCAGAATGAAGTCGTCACTTCATCGAAGCGTTGAGCACTTCGGATCTGCCCCTCGCGCACCCACCAGGCCATTTGCCCACAGACATGCCGAATTGGACGAAGCCTTCAGTGTTTATCCGCAAGATGGGCATCACGAAGCGCTGCATGAGCACAACGATCGTCCTCGCGCAGAAGTACTACTTCCAGGCGGCACCAACGCTGGACGCCATGGCGGGTGGCCCCATTCCAACAGATCTGCTCTGTGCTGCTTGCCTTTGCATCGCCGTGAAGATTGCGAGCGACTTTGGGCCCGACTCCTTCGAGCCGCCCGTCCACGAGTATCTGGTGCTCAAGCATGTCTGCCGCCACGGCTCCGCGCCCACGGCGGATCAGCTGGACATCCGCAACTCCAAGGCCCGCTTTGCCACCACCGAGTGCAGCGTCCTCGCGACCATCGGCTTCGAGAACCTCGCGCCCTCGCTTCCCCACGGCAAGCTGCTCGAGATCCTGCCCCAGGGCATTGCAGGCTCAGTTGTTGAGCTCGCATGGGCAATCCTGAACGACTCGTGCTCCCTCCCCGAGTCGATCGAGCGCGACCCCGCCGCAATGGCAGAGGCCGCCTTGAAGAAGGCCGTGAGTATGGCCGGCCACACCGCATCCGCGCACGCGCACGTCTGAGGTGGCGGTTGCCCCGCCCAAGAAAGCTGCGTCCACCGGGCGAAGCCGAATGGTCCAGCTGCCCGCAGCCGGCCCAGCATGCTTTAAATCACGCGAGGCGACTGGATTCTCTCAAATCTGAAGATACGGCAAATATGATCCGGATCATGCCCGCTGCCCTGACACAATCGACAACAAACCGCCAATGGCGCTGACAGACAACGAAAGTAGCTCTGAAGCGCCGTCAATTCCATTCATAGCACCGCCATCTATCGTCCGCAGCCGCGAGTTCATGGAGGCGCTTCGTAAGCTGCATTCCACCACCGGATTGGGCGCCGGGCTGAAGAAAGAGCCCATTGTTGGCCACAGGGTGCTCAATATGCTCCATTTGTTCATTCTCGTCCAAGCCCATGGAGGCCTGCACGTTGTCGTGCTCTACAAGCGGTTCAAGGTCATCGCCGGCAACCTCGGGCTCCCGTCGAGCGTCACCAACGCTGGCTACGTGCTCCGTCGGAACTATGAGCGCTACATCCACCCCCACGAGCATTCCCTTGCCGCCATGTTCTCGATCGACTGCACCCAGCCCCACAGCCCACCCCCGACCGACGGGCTGGAGACCAAGCGGTGCAACGACGACGAGAGTGAGGATGACAGGGTACTCTCCCCGCTACCGTGGGTGGACTCAACCAGCACGCATGGGGCGCTGGCCGAGGTCCTGGACTTTTTTGTCTCTGCATGCGCACCAGCCGGCACCGAGGAGTCCGGGGACCAGGATGACTTCCTTTTCGACCAAGAGCTGGCAGAATACCGTCGGAGCTGGTCAAGCGTCTACCGCCCCCTGCTTCACTTCCTCCAGGCCATGAGCGGGAGGGCCCTGCCCCACATCCTGCGGACATGGCCTCACCGCACGCTGCCTCTCGTTAGGCTTAGCGGCCTGACTGATGAGGTGGCGTTCAGGTCGACCCTCAGCCCCGCTGTTAGTAGACTCGTTGTGAGCGGTTCGACCAACTTTACCGGGCGGGCGTGGCCCACGGGAAGTGGGGTCCGTCACCTTGAGGTCTACTGGGCGGGGCTGGACGCGGACGTGCTATGGGCCGCGTTGGGCACGTACCCGGATGTGCAAACGCTGGCAGTGACTTACTCGTCCTTCGACTTCTCCGGCATGCCGGAAATGGACTCCCTGACTCGACTGAGTCTGGCGCAGTGTTCGGCGGAGATTGCTGGCTCACTTGTGACAATCTCAAATCGATGCCCACAGCTGGCTGCGATGAAGCTCTCGTTCACGACAAATGATGAGACTGTCTCACAACTAACCCTCCCACCGACCGGCTGTCTGTTTCCTGCAGTAACCGACCTCATTCTCTCCGGCTGCAGGGTCGACATGGGGTCGATCGCCCAGTCGTTCCCCAGACTGACCCGACTTTGTCTGAGTCAGTGCACGATAGTACCAGCGGATGCCACCGACAATCCTCTCGATCCAAGAATGGCAAACGGCTGCTGTCTCGAGCGACACATGCCACACCTCGAGGTGCTTTGGATCAGAGGCTGCTCGGGTCGACTGTCAACCGCCCTGCCAGCAACCCACACAATGACGCTCACCCTCCGCTTTAAGGGAGGGAAGGCAGCACCCACAGAGGGAGAGGCGAGGGACCACCCGCCGCCTATGCTGGACGTGGCCGATGGGCCCGAGACCGACATGGATACAGTCGAGACGGGGCCTCGCTAGTGTTGGGATCGCCGGAGAGCTAGATTGTAAAATAGTAGACATATCGTACCCGAGAGTTTAATTTAAGCCAACGATCCAACCCCGTTGACCTCACTCAATGTGACGCCGCCGGGGCCGGTTGGGTCTCGCCGACTCAGCGCTCTCCGGCCGTACGCTGTGGCGGCGCTTCTTCTTCTCCTTGTGGCCGCTCTCCACCACTGGGACCTGCACGCCCATATACTTATCGAACGGTAAAGTCTGGTCGGCCATATTAACTTCTACCGGCTCTGCAGACCTCATCAACTCAGCTGGAGTCGTCCCGATCGGGTTGTCAGTCATCATGATCCTGTTCAACGCCATTGGGTCGACCGTCACCGGGCTGAGCTCCTCCAGCGGGTCGTACGACGGCGTCTTTAAGGACCGCGTCGTCATGGGCCCTGCAGACTTCGGCGTGCGGGCAGACTGACCCCTCGCCGGTCCGCCTATGCCTGGGGTGGGCGTGCCCAAAGTCTCGTAGGGCGAGGCCCCGCGCCGCTTCCTCAGCGAGGCGGCGCCCATGTTGTTGTTGAACTTCTCGCGGGCGACCTTGCCGATCATATGCCGCGTCTCACTCGCCGCTGTTGCCCTCCACGCGGGCATCGTTACGCCATGGCTGAACTCCCCAACCCGCCGCCTAATCTGCGCAGTGCTAGGCCGCTGGGGAAGACGCTGGGAATGACCCACAGGCCGCGTCTCCTTCTCCGGCTTGCCGTGTGGTATGGAGATCTGCACGTTGTCCGCGTGCTGTACCGACGCGGAATCGTATGCAGCCTTGTTCATGTGGGTGATCTCGTGGTCGGGGCCGCAGTGCTTGAAGGCGAAGCGGTAGCCAGTCAGGTACGCCTTCAATGCCCTAGGAATACGCTCCAAGTGCTCAAGTTCCACCGCCAGGTTGTGATATGCCACGGCGAGCAGCGCCTCGGTGCAGGGATAGCCCGCGGGTACGGGGGCGGGGTCGGGTCCGTCCATGTCCTCCCTGATGAGGATGATCGCCTCCTGGGCGTAGCTGAGGGCGTCCTGGTGTCTGTCGAGATGGCTGCAGATCACACACATGTTCAGCATGGTGCCCGCCGGGTTCTCGGCGATATCGATCTTCTCCTCGATCACCACAGCTTTCTTCAGGGTCTGGAGGGCTTCCTTGAACTGCCCCTGCGCCTTGTATAGCGATGCGTAGTTATTCAGCGTTACTGTGTGAGCGGTTGGGTCGAAAAGTGAGGACATACTTGCACGCAGCTTGAGCCGCTCCTTCTCGGCGCTCAAAAAGCCGCGTGGACTCTCGAGTACGAGTGCCTGCTTCAGTAGATGCTCTGATTCGGACAATTTGCCCTCTCTGATCAGTGAGAGAGAGTGGCGATTGATGAGCAGGATGCACTGGCAGGCTAGGCGCCATGCCTCAAGGCTGGAGAAGCCGTAGATGTGCTCTCGTAACTTAACAGCCTCGAGTAGCAGCACGATTGCTTCTGATTCCTTCCCGCCTTGATCAAGGAGGGTAACTGTCGTCTCTTCTACCCGTTTGAGATACTCCAGGCTCGATTCTTTCCCACTTCCACCACTTGTTCGGCTAACGGGCTGCGTCTGACCAGAGATATGAGACAAAGGAAGGTCGTCAGCCATTTCGTCAGCCTGGAAATTGTTGTCCCTTAAGGTGCGAAAATGTGTATGTCGTGTCAAGATGAGGCCCCCACGTAACTAGGGCAGTAATCTAAAGGCGAGATGCGCTCTGATACAGGAGAGCTGGTCGACCATTTTCCTCGATCAGCTTTCGTCGCGAAAGAACGAAGCTTGAACGAATGCTTGCCGATCGACTTTTTGGCCTGGCCCTCATTGCATGGGGCGTTGGCTTTATGACATTCTACCTCTTTTGGGTTCTTATCACCGTTTGTGGCCCCCTTTCCGCCTACACAGCCCTTCATCCCAGCGAACACGCCTTTCATTGCTCTATTCCCCGATGCCAAGTACGCAAACTATCTTGTTGCCACTGTCGGTGGCTGCGGCTTCATATTCATTGCCCTCTACGTCCTCCGCACGAAGATGAAGGAGGCCAAGAAGAAGAACGCCGCCAAGAAGGCCGAGTAGGCGTTCCATGGCTATATGTAATCTACCACACACATAAACAGGCGCCTCTAAGTTATACTTTACACGACGCATCTAGCAACCACAGAAGAGCCTCCGAAGCAACGGCTTCTTTTGCACCTTCTTCTCGAGCGGCTTCTTCGCCCCCTTCTTCTCCTCCACGGGCGCCTGGAGGTCAGGAGCAGGGATAGACACCTCTACCGCCTCAACCTCAACGCCAATCTCCTCCTTTCTCTCGGCTTCGACGGCAAGGTCGTCGCACTCAGACTTGGGGGCCTCCATGTCGGGAAGCTCGGGCTCGGCAGGGGCAGCGGGCTCGTGGGTCCGGTGGATGGCGTGTGGGCTGCGGACGCGGCGGAAGGCGGTGACGGGCTGGAGAGTGTCGAGCTGGGGCTCGGCGGGCTCTTCCACAGCGGGCTCTTCCTCGGCATGCTCTTCTTCGGTGGGCTTGGTCTCCGCCTCGGGCGTGGCCTCGGGCCCCTCCATCTCCACGACCTCCTGAACTTCGGGCTCGGGCTCCACGGCCACCTCCGGGGCAGGCTCTTCAGTCCTCTCCTCATCGGAGCTAGACATCTCAGCGTCCTCTTCGGTGCGGAGGGGCGAGGGCTGCTTGGTGTCCTCCCGTTCGTCCTCAGATGCAACCAGGGGAGGCGCCTGGCCCTCGACTGTCGTGTCGGCCTCAGCTTCAGGCTCGACCTCAGGCTCGACCTCAGGCTCAACTTCAGGTTCGGGCTCAACGACATCAACCTCCGCCTCGGGCTCAGGCTCTGCAACAAGAGGCTCGGCCACCTCAGCAGTGCTTTCCACGGCCGCCTCGAGGGTAGACATGAGTTCGTTCACGTCAGCCTCGACGTGCTCGTCGTCGGACAGCTCAGGCTCGGCCTCGTACTCAACCTCAAGCGGCTGCTCGTGCTCGTCCTCCTCGGTAGGCTCCGCGACCAAAGGCGAGGCCTCGGCAGCGGCCTCAGGGGCGGGCTCGAGAAGGGAGATCGCCTCAGATACGTCGGCGGCCTTCTCTTCAGGCAGCTGAGCCTCCTCGGGCTCGGGCTCGGCCACAAGAGCCTCGGGCTCGGGAGACACATCATGCTCCTCGGCGGGCTCACCGCGGTGGGAGCTACTGCGGCTGTGCTCGCCGATATGCGTCTCGGAGGGGATTACGACAGTAGGCTTGTTGCTGTGCGGCTCGCCATCACCAGTGAGCGTAACTTCCACAGGAACAGCGCGTGGCGTCTTGTACTCGTTTTCATCCTTCTTTTCATCCTCTGTGAACTCCTCGTCGGTGTCGTAGTAGCTATCGTACGTCGAATCGTAGGAAGTGTCGTACGAGTAGAGATCATTCGTGTCGGAATGTCCAGGAGAGTACGTCCCGTCGCTCGTATCAATCTTCTCTTCCATAAGCATTTGTCGCTGAGAAATTCAACGATCCGGGTGCAGTTTATGCCACGTGTGTTGGATCGGTGCAAACGTGTCTGGCATGCCAGTGGCTTGTCTTGTCACGCTCTCATGGTGCCTGGCCTCCGTTGGGCCGGGCCCGTCTTGATGGACAAACCGGGTGGATTGCACGCGATCAGTACGATCAGCTGACGCACAGTCATATCAGCGCGCAACACCAGCTGGCAGCCGACAAAGGTGTGAGACTATTCTGTCCAACCATGCCGCGGCACAAGATCCGACCGCTGGCAGAGTCACAACCGAGTCGAGCAAGCAAATACCGAAGAGCAACAACATCATGCGCCGGCTATGTTTATATCTGGCCATTCTGGACCATATCTTCGACCGTTTCCTTGACACACGCGAGAGTATCCCGCATACACTTGTCAACGTCGTATCGCGATGTCAGGGAAACTACACCGGGGCCCTCCATGCACTTGTCACAACACCCGCACAGCACGAGACACGCGACACCATGCGCCTTACACGACGCCTGCACGGCAGATACGACTTTGCCATTTGCGGTCTGGGAGTCGTACTTTCCCTCTCCCGTGATGACCAGAGTCGACTCCCGCACGTGGTCGTCGAGGTGCAGCAGGGTGTTCAGGGCCCGGCTGCCAGGCTCAATGGCCCCATGGAGGGCGAGGACGGCAGCCCCCAGACCACCGGCGGCCCCAGCCCCTGGGAACTCGGAGATTGCGGCGGATGTGCCGTAAAGTGCACCGATTTGGGCGATTGCAGCGTCCATTCTCGCCAGGTCGCGGACCCCCTTCTGCGGTCCATAAATGTGGGTCGCCCCGTTCGGTCCTGCGAGGGGGTTGGAGACGTCGCACACGGCGATCAACTCGACACCCCTGACGGCATCAATCGCCGGGGTGAGGTCGACTGCCGTGACTGAGGGCGCGTCGCCCGTCGTCACTGGTGAGGGGAGCTCGCCGTCCGCGCTGGATATGACCGCGCCTAAAGCCTGCAACATGCCCAGACCGGCGTCGTTGGTGGCGCTCCCTCCCAGACCGATGTGGATGCGGGACGGATGCTCGGCGGCGATAACGAAACGAATGAGCTCGCCAAGGCCAAATGTGGTGGTTCGCATAGGGTCGAGATCCTTGCATAGGATGATTCCGGCTACTGAGGCCATCTCCAGGAAGACTGTCGTGGCGCCTGCCTCGGAAACCACGGCGTATGGAGCTTCGGCGGTTATTCCGGGAAAGGGGCCCGTGACAGTGACTGTGCGAGCTTCTGCTGATTGGATAGCGCATAAAACTGCTTCAAGAAACCCATCACCACCGTCGCTGATGGGGAGGCTTATAGTTTTCCAGTGGTGGTGCTCGAGGACATCGCTGATGGTCTTGACAAGCTCCAATGAAGTCGCAGAACCCTTGAAAGAATCTGTGCACAGCAAAGCTGTTCCATGCTTGCTTTGGTCATCGCAAACCATGATTGATGATAGTTTTGCCAGAAAAGACCACCGCTCTCGACTCGCGGCGACTACCTCAGAGATGGGCACGGGAAGCTCATCGACCACATGAGAGAGATGGCCAGGAACCGTCGCAAGATCTGGTCTCCCACAGCCCTGAACCAGCGCATCGCCATTGCCATCATCAGGGGCAACTACGAAGTTTATCGTCGTTTCGCCAGCGTTAGTGGCAGCTCCGCCCCCGGCCTGGTGGCTGGCTGGCGTTTGACAGACTTGGACCGGTGCGAACCGGTACATTGAGAGGTATGTATACGTGTAAATCGAAAAGGACAGCGGCGAACCCAGTTGCCGGCGCATAGAGGGTAGTAGTTTATGTGCATTCAGCTTATATAGTCTTCCATGACCCTTCTCTTGGGGGATTTTCGTAAATTCACGGTCTAGTTCATCACAAGTTACACCTCTCCACTCTCCTTTGCCTGCCCGAGCAAGCCGTCAGATTGGTTACTGATTAATTATGTCGAGTTGGGTTCACCGCCCATGGGGGGGGGGTACCCGGCCTAAGTACACATTGAATACATCGCACAGGTAATGATAACTGCCCTGTGTCAATTCCAATGCCAATGGCGGGGTAGGGGACTGGCCCGACTCCCACCAGACTCAGTTTACAATGTACACAGCGTGCTCCTCAGCCTTCAACCTGCATGGCCTTCAGCGCGGCCTGGACAGCGTCCGGGCCTGCCTTGCCCGGCTGGGTCCTGGGGCGAGTGGGCGTACCCACCTCGAAGTCGAGCGGGCCGCACTGGTCGGGGTGGTCGAGCAGGTCGACGCTGCGCTCGTGGCCCTTGGCCTGGGCAATCTCCCTGGGCAGCTTGCCGGCCTCGCCTGGCAGGGCGGTGTCGGCTCCCGCGGCGATGAGCATGTCGAGGATGTCGGCGAAGCCCCCCTCTGCTGCGGCGAAGGCGGCAGTCGACCCGTTCTTGCGGCGGGCGTTGATGTCGCCCCCGGCCTGCAGCAGCAGGCGGACTGCGTCGGGCTTGTTCTCTTCAGCCGCGCACATGAGAGCTGTGCGGCCGTCAAGAGTGGTCAGGTCGGGGTCAGCGCCGGCCTCAATGAGGAGTTCAGCGCAGCTGGTGTGGCCGTTGATGATGGCTGCCATGAGGGCGGTGTCACCAATCTTTGCCTGTTGGTCGAGGTCGGCCTGCTTCTCGATCAGAAGCGCAATGGTCTCCGCGTGGCCCCCGAATGCTCCTTCAATGAGCGGGGTCCGGTCATCGTTTGCTCGAAGGTTGATGTCCGCGCCACGGTCGAGGAGGAGTCGGGCGCAGGCGGTGTGGCCAGAGGCAGAGGCTGCGTGCAATGGAGAGTAGCCTTTGTTGTCGGCCACGTCGACCATGCTAGGATTGGCGTCCAGCAGCAGCTTGGCGATATCGGTGAACCCCTTACCAGCCGCGATATACAGGGCGCTGCACAGGGCGCTACAGCCGTCAATGAGGGGCTTGGTGGTGTCAGCGCCGGCCTCAATGAGGAGTTCAGCGCAGCTGGTGTGGCCGTTGATGATGGCTGCCATGAGGGCGGTGTCACCAATCTTTGCCTGTTGGTCGAGGTCGGCCTGCTTCTCGATCAGAAGCGCAATGGTCTCCGCGTGACCCTTGATTGCTGCGGCGATGAGCGGGGTCCGGCCATAGTTTGCTCGATGGTTGACGTCTGCGCCACGGTCGAGGAGGAGTCGGGCGCAGGCGGTGTGGCCAGAGGCAGAGGCTGCGTGCAATGGAGAGTAGCCTTTGTTGTCGGCCACGTCGACCATGCTAGGATTGGCGTCCAGCAGCAGCTTGACGATATCAAGCTGGCCATACTGTGCTGCAATGAAGAGAGGGCTCGCGCCGTTGTTTCGCGTCTTGGCGCAGTCGGCCTTGGCGTTGACAAGCGCCTGGGCGATCTTGGTGTGACCCTTCATGACTGCGATCAGGAGTGGCGTGTCACCCTCATCGTCGAAGATCTCGAGGTCGACCTTGGCTGCGATCAGCTTCTTGACAGCCTCCAGGTCGCCCGCGAGGCAGGCCTCGGCGAGAGAGATCGCCTTCTCCAGCGAGACGCCCTCGGTGCTGGCGTCTGGCTGAGTGTCGGCGTCGGGTTGGCTATCGCGCTGGGGCTTCTCGGCATCCTTCGCTTCAGTGTTCACCTCCTTGCTGCGGAGCTGCTTGGTCATCGCGAAGCTGATCGTCTTGATCACGTTCTTCTCGATCGTGAACACGATCTTCTGGACCGTCTTCGAGTCAGACAACGGCGTCCTCGACAAGAGCTTGGACAGCTTGGATGTCCCACCTGTGGCGACCGCAGGGCCGTCCCCGACATCCAACGAACCCAGCTGCTTCAGGACCATGTCGACGTCGCCTCCGTGCCCTCCGTACTCGTGGTCGTCGTCCGAGTCGTCGCGCTGGTAGATTCTGATTTCGATGGTCTCGGGCTCGGCCTCGCAGTAGCGCTTGCTCTCTAGGTTCTCTGCGCGGTCGTCCCTCCGCCTCTGGGTCGTCCCCTGGTGCGGCGGAATGTGCACAAGCGGCTCGGGCGCGCTGAGGGCGTCGTCTAGGGCTGCCTTCCTTTCGGCCAGCAATACATCAAGCATTTCATTCTCGGCCGCGAGGACCTCGCTCTCGGCAGCACGCGTCCTGCGCCCACTGCGACTCTTCCGCTGGCGAACAGCGGCAGCCTTCTGGCTGCGGGCTTGGCTCGCTTGACGCTCGACGGCATGCTGCACTTCATCGCCAGTCAGCTCAATGCCCGGCTCGGGGCGACCGAGCATGGCGAGCGCCGCGTCGTACTCGTCGATCTGCCCGCGGAGCCGCCGGTTGGTCATCCGAAGATCGAGGTGGGTTTCCTTCTGCTCGGCTGCAGATCCTCCGTGCGGCGCCGTCTGGGTGGTCGGGACCTCGACGGGCTCGGGAACAGTGATCTCGTCGGGCTGGGCAATGGCCTCGGTGCCCAGGGCCTGCCTGATAGCAACCCGGGCGGCAGCGAGGGTCTGCTCGGCGGCAGCGGACTCGGACCGCATGTTCGTGGTCTCCGCGGTCAGTATTGCAGCCTTAAACTGCTTCTTAATCAAAGAGTTCTTCCGAGATGTCTCCCGAAGACCCGGCTCAGTGATTTTGAAGTCAGCTTGGGCTGGAAGAGATATCATCGAGAGGTCAATCGCCACAGGATTGGGCAGACGATGACCCAGCGCCGCCTGGATCTCTCGGCACCCCTCAAGCCGGCCCAGCTGCTCGGCGCACTCCTTCATGAGGGATTTCTTCTCACTCATCAGGTCTTTGATGCCCTTGGCTCGTGCTCCCTTGGGCACCTTGGGCTTCGCGGGGTGAGGGTCCGCGGGAGTGGTGCCTTTAGCGCCTTTGGGCTGACGAACATCCCGTGCTTCGCCCAACGGGATGGGCTCGAAAGCGTCGAAGACGTCTCCGAACTGGAAGTGATTGAGATAGGCCTGGCCAGCAGGGTCGAAGTCGGTGCCAGGCATGGCTTGAGCGTTGTGGTCTGCCTGCCGTCTGGCCTCATCCAGGTCATAATGGGTGTCTAGGTTGACGTGGGGCACGCCATGCCTAGCTGGTGGCTGGGCGGGAGCGTCGTCAAGCAGGCCGAGGTCCACGATGGGAAACTGTTGCTGCTCGGGGATGATTCTTAGCACTTGATTGTCGTGTGGATCAGCTTTGACGCCGATATTCGTGTCTACTTGCGCGTTCTGCGCTGCGTTGCCGTGTTCTTGGTGGTTTTCTTTCACAGCAGGGCCGGGGAGGAGCAGTGGAAGCTCTTGTCCTTGTAGGAATGGATTTCTGTCACCTAGACCGTTCATGATTCCTCTGTGAGCGAGAAAGGCCCGATTGTTGCTGGCAGCGTCGCTGACCAGAATTGTGGGCAGATACGTGAGCCGCGATAACACCGTAAATCAGCCTCGCGCCCGTCGGCCACGTCAGAAGAAATGCGCAACGTCCCATGATCGTCTTTCAGCACCGTACCTGCGCTGGGCGCGCCCCTGCGGCCTTTGATTGCTGCGATGGGAACTGTGACAATTATCGTAAAGTTTCATTCGAGCCAGTCTGAAGACCACAGGATGCTGCTATGCCCAGATGACTTGCTAACCACCGCGTGCGGTCGGATGGTGGCCTGTAGAGGGCAGTCTGCCAAACAGCTTTGTCGCGATCATGCACCTCTTATCCGGCTTGCATTTATCGCACACCAGCACCATTCAGCTCATCCAGCCCGCCCTCACTGCTCGTCCTCGTCCGAATCGGACATCAGCGCCATCAGGCCTGTCGATGGCGCGACTGCGCCATCGACATCCTCGAACCACCAGCCGAGCGCCTCATCTTCGCGTACAGCGACAGTAGGCTGGGCAACAGCGACCAACGCGGACCGGGCCGTGCGGAGGTCGTACTCGTCGTCGTCGGCATCGTCCTCGCCGGACTCCCGGAAAGATTTGAGTAATTCAACAAATCGGGAGTCGACCTCGCAGAGCTTGGCCGCTGGCAAGGCCAGGTAGCAATCGGGGATGAGCGCCAGACCCGAGATACCGTCAGACTCCATCGACTCGATCCAAGAAGATACAACAGAATCTAAATCTGGGTATGAATCTGAAGATGCGCCCGTAGATCTGACCATATCCACGCAGGTTGTCCAGATGTGGTTTCTCGCACTCGCTGGGACCGCCTCGTCGTTTCCCTTGGCCGCCAGAAGCTCGAGCGCACGGGCATATTGAGTTTGGTCACCCTCGGCGATCATACACTCATATCTAGCCAAATCTTCGACCGCAATAGGATCTTCCGGGCATGTATCGGCCCACTTGTGATACAGATACCGCACCTTGTTGTCTGGACTTGCCTTGAGCTCGGCTGCCGGAATACTCGACTGCAGTGCAGTTTCCAACGCGATATAGTGCCTGAAAAGCTTGGGCGATCCCGTCATATCCAGCCCCACGTCCAAAACCTGCCTAGCGCCCTCCAGGTCCTGATGCCGCAACGCCCTGTCGCCCACGGCGGTGAAGGGCTTGCTCGACCTCAGCTCGGCGTGCGGCACGGCGTTCAGGAGGATGTCCTGGGCCGTGTCGCCGATATCGCCCAGGCCGGTGACGTCGGAGAACGCCACGGCGTCCGCGAGCACGGCGAGGCAGGCGCGCCATGCGTTTCTTGTGGGCGAGCTCGGCAGCCCCGTGTCTGCTGCGCTGACTGCCGCTCTATACGCTGCCGCCGCTCTTTCAACTCCAAAACGACTCTCGAGCCGGATCAACTCAGCTCGAGTCGCCCAGGAGTTATCCGAGTCGAGCATGGAGTCATATACCCGCCTCCTTGACTCCGCGACGACTGCGGCGATGGTCTCCTCGGACCCATGCTGCTGCTCGAACTGCATGAATGCGTCGTAAAGCTGGCCGCTGTCGTCCCTAGGGAGGTCGGCCAGCCCCTTGGAGTAGACCGATCGGGCCTCGTCTATGTCTCCGTTGGCTGTAGCGGCCGAGGCGTAGTCTAGATATAGCTTTGGCGCGTCCTTGTCGAGCGGAGCCTCATGGAAGGCCCGCCTGAAGACGATGCGGGCCTTGGTGTACGACCTCTTGTAAAGCTTCGCATAGTCGGCCCAATGGCGTGCGGCAGGGTGTCGCTCAATGAGAAGTTCGAATATCTCGGCCGCTCTCTCTACGTCGAGCTGCTTCTCGAGTGCGATCGCTCGGTAGAATGCCTTGGGCTCGGGATCCCAGGCTAGCCAGCGGGAAAAGACTTCGCGGGCATACGTGAAGTCTTCAATATCGATTAGGAAGCGGGTATAGGTATCCCAGAGTGAAAAGACGCGTGGAAAGACCTCTACGGCGCGTTCGAATACGTTCTTGGCAAGCGAAATGTTCTGCGAAGCGATTTCGAACTTTCCGTAGGCAATCCACAGCTTTTCACGGCGTGTCATATTGCTCTTTTCAAGGGCTCGCTCGTATATCGAACGGGCGCGTATTAATCCGTCTTGCCCTCCATTCTCTTGCTCCCACTTGGCATAGCGGATCCAAGTCTCCGGGTTTGGAGGGATCTGATGACTAATACTCCTTTCGAACGACTGACGTTTCTCGAAACGAGATAGTTGGCTCTCCTCCGACATTGGCCTCAAAGCGCATGTGCAGTTTAAGGTCGCGGGGCGCGGGGCGCGGTTTTGCTGATGTTTACGTGAGCGTATATAAATGTAGTTTAAGGTCAAGCCGAACTGTGCAAGAGCGACCATGCTTCCTCGCCACGAGAACACCGTGTGGCATCCTACATGAACAACGGACCCAGCCCGCTACAAAGAAAGTTTACTCAAAGAAGCCGGTGAGGTAGATGCGGGCCATGTCCTCGCGCTCGACCTTGACGGGGGAAAGGGCGAGGAGGCCGTCCATGCCGGGGCAGGCGATGGTGGCGTCGACGAGCTTCTGGATGCCGTCCTTGGTGAAGCCCATGGTGGCCATGGTGTCCTTGATGCCGACGGACTCGTGCCACTTGCGGAGAGCCTTGGCGACGTCCTGGGCCTCCTCGGGCTTGCCAGCGAACTCGCCGATCATGGGCTTGAGCACGTAGCAGAGGGTCTTGGCGGCGACCTCGTCGGCCCAGATGTGGGCGACAACGCCGGGCTGGAGGAGGGCGAGGCCGAGGCCGTGGGTGAGGTTGGCGA
Organism: Carpediemonas membranifera; assembly: GCA_019828565.1. Lineage (NCBI taxonomy): Eukaryota > Fornicata > Carpediemonas > Carpediemonas membranifera. The sequence goes on from JAHDYR010000007.1 coordinate 845,224, forward strand.
CGTATGCGGAGAGGGTGTGCTCCATGGCGTGGGTGATGTGGAGCAGGGACTCGTCGAAGCTCATGCCGGCGATGCAGGCGGCGTAGTGCAGCCAGTAGCGGGCGCGGAGGTTGGAGGGCTCCTTGAGGGCGACGGGGAGGTAGTGAGCGACGAGGTTGCAGACAGTGCGGCCGAGGTTGGTGGAGAAGGGGGTGGCGATGCTGGTAGTGGAGGCCTCGGTGACGTGGTTCATGGCGTCGACGGCGGTGCAGGCGGTCTGGAAGGGGGAGGTGGAGCAGAGAAGGGCGGGGTCGTTGATGGAGATGTCGGGGTAGATGACGGGGGTGGCGAGGGCGGGCTTGAGGGGGATCTCCTCGTCGAGGATCGAGGCCACGGCGAACTTGTTGGCCTCAGTGCCGGTGCCGGCGGTGATGTTGACGGCGATCAGGGGGGCGCGGCGCTCGGCGGCGAACTGGAACTTGTAGAGCTCGCGGGCGGTCTTGTCCTTGTGCTCGAGGAGGACGGCGACGGACTTGGCCGAGTCGATGGGGGAGCCACCGCCGATGGCGACGACGCAGAAGTTCTCGTTGTACTTGGGGAGGAAGAGGTCGCGGCACTCGTCGATGGAGGTGCACGTGGGGTTGGTGACGATCTTGTTGTACATGAGGTACTCGATCTTCTTCTCGGCGAGGATCTTCTCGATGGTCTCCCAGGCGCCGCAGCGCTTGTAGGCGGAGTTGGAGCAGATGAAGCCCACGGTCTTCACATTGAGGGCATCGAGCGCGTCAGCGAACTTGGCGAGCGCACCGACACCGAAGTAGGTGGTCTGCTTGCGCGTGCCGTAGGTAAGAACGACAGTCTTGTTGATGTCAACGGATTCACAGTAGTTGAGCTCAGCGGCGTCCATGTAGCAAGTATTGCAAGTGCAACAGCTTTCTGCGTCTGATCGGTGATTCGAGCGACGCCGTCGGACCAAATCAAACCGTATCTTTCGCAATCCCAGCGTACCGAATCCCAGTCGTGCCTGGGGTTACCCGGCCCCCGGCCCCCGCCCCTTGTGCCGCTCGCAGGCCGCTGTTGGGGTCGTTTCGCCAGTTCGGGTTGTTCACGATTAGCGCAGCGAGGCGTGTCAGCCGACGCCACGCAGTCAGCATGGCCGGAAGAGACCCACACAGCGTATGCCGAATGCGCAGAACTGCGGTCGACGCTGGGGCCGGCTGCCGAAACGATTGATCCTGATGGACCCTAGTCAACGATGGTCAACAGACAAAACATGGGGCGGGAAGGGGCGTTTACTGCTTTATGGCACATATACGACGAACAGCTCCTCCTCGTCGCCCATCTGGAGGTCCCTGACGTCGCACTCGGGGATCTCGCAAAGCTCCTCCTCAATTCGGCGACACAGCCGCATATTCTTGAAGCCAAATACAGCGCGGACCTCCTTGCGCACCATATCGGCGTCTGCCATCATCGGCATGAGTCTGCTGGACCTGGCGATGACCTCGACCCCCCTGTGCTCTCGGGGCGACCCGGGTCTGTCGAGCAGGTATGGATTCCGGTCCAGGATGGTCTTGTAGAGAGCCCGTCTCTCGTCATTGTCGTTTGGCGTGGCCACGGCGAGCAGGACCCTGATACTGTGGTCGGGCACCCGGATGGTCCGGCCCACGTCGTACGGGAACATGCCCTGGGCCTCTCTGAACGCCAGAGCCGCCTCGTGTGAGGGGAACCGGTCGGGGTAGTCGTCGCAGTGCTCAATGAAGTCGGGGTGGGTGCGGCCCAGGCCCAGCTCGGCGAGCTCCTCGTCGGGCGTGTCCTCGGCCAGACAGCATTGGCGCATAAACTCACGCTGGGCGAGAACGCGCGATGAGCGATCCACGCCGCTTCCGTTGAGCTTCGGGACGTTGGTTAAGGTAACGATGATGGCGCGAGCCTCGGTGGTGGAGAAGCGTTTGAGAGCCGCACTCGAATCTATCGAGAGTCTCAGATTCTTCAGCTTATAAGAGGATATGTTCCGAAGTTGGTGAAGTGACAGATTCGTGCCGCTCAGATTGAGTGATTCAAGCGTCTCCCACTGCCCGCCCTGCCTCGGCAAGAACTCCTTCAGCGGGTTGCCTGCCAGCACGAGTCTCCGGACTGCCGGAAGGTAGGCCAAGGGTGCGATGTCGGCTGTCGACTCGATCAAGTTATTGCTGAGGTCGACGGACTTGAGTTGGCACATGCAGCCGTCCAAAACCGCCGGGAACTCCTTGATGCTGCATCCACTGATATTGAGCTCAGCTAGCTGGGTGAATGCGCATGCGGCGCGACACAATGCCTTTGGAGACCAGGTGATGCCTGAGAGGTCGAGTTCCTCGAGGTTGGAGGAGACAGTGTAGGGTTCAGTGGGCACGGTGGCCTCTTCGAGTGGATTATGAGCAACAGAGAGGTGGCGAAGTTGGGGGGCGATAGCGGCGAGTCGGTTGAGCTCGGAAAGAGCTCGAAGGTGGTTGTGATCCAGCTCGAGCGTCTGTACGGCAGTAAGGAGATCCCCAATCTCTGAGCTTTCGTCAATATGATCGATATCGCTGTTACTAAGGCCTATTATGGGCCGTTTTGCTGCTGGTGTAGTGCGAACCACGATCGTTGCCGCCCTAAACACGCTTGGATCCAGCTCACCGACATCCGTGGCTCCAACCGAGCCGTACTTATCCTCATACGCGTCTTTGAATGACATCAGGGAGAAACCAGACTCCATCGCGCTGGCGTGTCGTCTGCCCTTATCCTGCAACGGCATGTCACGGTTACAACCGGCGATCTCTGGCCCTGCCCAGCATGCTTAGGGGACATGACATGTGGCTGCGAAGGCGGTCCCCGTTTCGCACTTGAAGGAACCTGGCAACTGAGACAACCGGGTGGACCAACCTCATCAAGCACACCAGACACACTGACACGAGCGTGGGCGGGATGAACAGAGTACACCTATTACCCAAGATGAGAGGGGTTATTTCCAGTTGCTGCGGGGGATAACCTCTATGTCGCATTCTGGAGGCCCAGCGCCACTATTATATGGCTGATGCACCCAGCCTTTACCCGTACCATAATGGTGTCTGTCTGACCTGGTTCGGGGTTTGCCGAACGAAGCCCCAGTCAACCCGCTGCCACGGGTCAGCCGACAGGTCTAAGCCGGGCGAGGAGCTGTTCGTCGTATATGTGCCATAAAGCAGTAAACGCCCCTTCCCGCCCCATGTTTTGTCTGTTGACCATCGTTGACTAGGGTCCATCAGGATCAATCGTTTCGGCAGCCGGCCCCAGCGTCGACCGCAGTTCTGCGCATTCGGCATACGCTGTGTGGGTCTCTTCCGGCCATGCTGACTGCGTGGCGTCGGCTGACACGCCTCGCTGCGCTAATCGTGAACAACCCGAACTGGCGAAACGACCCCAACAGCGGCCTGCGAGCGGCACAAGGGGCGGGGGCCGGGGGCCGGGTAACCCCAGGCACGACTGGGATTCGGTACGCTGGGATTGCGAAAGATACGGTTTGATTTGGTCCGACGGCGTCGCTCGAATCACCGATCAGACGCAGAAAGCTGTTGCACTTGCAATACTTGCTACATGGACGCCGCTGAGCTCAACTACTGTGAATCCGTTGACATCAACAAGACTGTCGTTCTTACCTACGGCACGCGCAAGCAGACCACCTACTTCGGTGTCGGTGCGCTCGCCAAGTTCGCTGACGCGCTCGATGCCCTCAATGTGAAGACCGTGGGCTTCATCTGCTCCAACTCCGCCTACAAGCGCTGCGGCGCCTGGGAGACCATCGAGAAGATCCTCGCCGAGAAGAAGATCGAGTACCTCATGTACAACAAGATCGTCACCAACCCCACGTGCACCTCCATCGACGAGTGCCGCGACCTCTTCCTCCCCAAGTACAACGAGAACTTCTGCGTCGTCGCCATCGGCGGTGGCTCCCCCATCGACTCGGCCAAGTCCGTCGCCGTCCTCCTCGAGCACAAGGACAAGACCGCCCGCGAGCTCTACAAGTTCCAGTTCGCCGCCGAGCGCCGCGCCCCCGCCGTCAACATCACCGCCGGCACCGGCACTGAGGCCAACAAGTTCGCCGTGGCCTCGATCCTCGACGAGGAGATCCCCCTCAAGCCCGCCCTCGCCACCCCCGTCATCTACCCCGACATCTCCATCAACGACCCCGCCCTTCTCTGCTCCACCTCCCCCTTCCAGACCGCCTGCACCGCCGTCGACGCCATGAACCACGTCACCGAGGCCTCCACTACCAGCATCGCCACCCCCTTCTCCACCAACCTCGGCCGCACTGTCTGCAACCTCGTCGCTCACTACCTCCCCGTCGCCCTCAAGGAGCCCTCCAACCTCCGCGCCCGCTACTGGCTGCACTACGCCGCCTGCATCGCCGGCATGAGCTTCGACGAGTCCCTGCTCCACATCACCCACGCCATGGAGCACACCCTCTCCGCATACGTCGCCAACCTCACCCACGGCCTCGGCCTCGCCCTCCTCCAGCCCGGCGTTGTCGCCCACATCTGGGCCGACGAGGTCGCCGCCAAGACCCTCTGCTACGTGCTCAAGCCCATGATCGGCGAGTTCGCTGGCAAGCCCGAGGAGGCCCAGGACGTCGCCAAGGCTCTCCGCAAGTGGCACGAGTCCGTCGGCATCAAGGACACCATGGCCACCATGGGCTTCACCAAGGACGGCATCCAGAAGCTCGTCGACGCCACCATCGCCTGCCCCGGCATGGACGGCCTCCTCGCCCTTTCCCCCGTCAAGGTCGAGCGCGAGGACATGGCCCGCATCTACCTCACCGGCTTCTTTGAGTAAACTTTCTTTGTAGCGGGCTGGGTCCGTTGTTCATGCAGGCGGACTGCCCTCTACAGGCCACCTTCCGATCGCACGCGGTGGTTAGCAAGTCATCTGGGCATAGCAGCATCCTGTGGTCTTCAGACTGGCTCGAATGAAACTCTACGACAATTGTGCTTTGCACATTGTAAAGACAGATGATCCGCCATTGACTCGGCGCCCTGGCTGCATCGAGCCGACACAGAGACTAGGTGCTTCTGAAGGAGGGGCAAGGGCTCCAACGACCACACTTGTCCAAGCCGACTCCCCAGGGTCGAGGTCACCAAGCGTGGTCATCGGGATTGGTGCCTCGGGAACGGTGCTCGCTGGACAGTGTGGATGGGGTGCCATGTCGAAAGAATGAAGTCGTCACTTCATCGAAGCGTTGAGCACTTCGGATCTGCCCCTCGCGCACCCACCAGGCCATTTGCCCACAGACATGCCGAATTGGACGAAGCCTTCAGTGTTTATCCGCAAGATGGGCATCACGAAGCGCTGCATGAGCACAACGATCGTCCTCGCGCAGAAGTACTACTTCCAGGCGGCACCAACGCTGGACGCCATGGCGGGTGGCCCCATTCCAACAGATCTGCTCTGTGCTGCTTGCCTTTGCATCGCCGTGAAGATTGCGAGCGACTTTGGGCCCGACTCCTTCGAGCCGCCCGTCCACGAGTATCTGGTGCTCAAGCATGTCTGCCGCCACGGCTCCGCGCCCACGGCGGATCAGCTGGACATCCGCAACTCCAAGGCCCGCTTTGCCACCACCGAGTGCAGCGTCCTCGCGACCATCGGCTTCGAGAACCTCGCGCCCTCGCTTCCCCACGGCAAGCTGCTCGAGATCCTGCCCCAGGGCATTGCAGGCTCAGTTGTTGAGCTCGCATGGGCAATCCTGAACGACTCGTGCTCCCTCCCCGAGTCGATCGAGCGCGACCCCGCCGCAATGGCAGAGGCCGCCTTGAAGAAGGCCGTGAGTATGGCCGGCCACACCGCATCCGCGCACGCGCACGTCTGAGGTGGCGGTTGCCCCGCCCAAGAAAGCTGCGTCCACCGGGCGAAGCCGAATGGTCCAGCTGCCCGCAGCCGGCCCAGCATGCTCTAAATCACGCGAGGCGACTGGATTCTCTCAAATCTGATGATACGGCAAATATGATCCGGATCATGCCCGCTGCCCTGACACAATCGACCATAGCCGCTCGACGAGATTATCCGGATAATCGTAGTGCCAGATCATTTGGTCTGCCACCGCCTGCCGACTCTGCGATCTCACTTAGTTAGTAAACTGGTTGTGAGCGGTTCGACCAACTTTACCGGGCGGGCGTGGCCCACGGGAAGTGGGGTCCGTCACCTTGAGGTCTACTGGGCGGGGCTGGACGCGGACATGCTATGGGCCGCGTTGGGCACGTACCCGGATGTGCAAACGCTGGCAGTGACTTACTCGTCCTTCGACTTCTCCGGCATGCCGGAAATGGACTCCCTGACTCGACTGAGTCTGGCGCAGTGTTCGGCGGAGATTGCTGGCTCACTTGTGACAATCTCAAATCGATGCCCACAGCTGGCTGCGATGAAGCTCTCGTTCACGACAAATGATGAGACTGTCTCACAACTAACCCTCCCACCGACCGGCTGTCTGTTTCCTGCAGTAACCGACCTCATTCTCTCCGGCTGCAGGGTCGACATGGGGTCGATCGCCCAGTCGTTCCCCAGACTGACCCACTTTGGCGGGGTTTGATATGACCTCTGACCGTTGCCTCTGTATCAGTCCACTTAAATCCTTTAACAAAATGACACGTCTAAAAATATGAACCATGACCTTGCATGTCCAGTAGCAAACGAGCCGGCCAGACCAGTAGCGTCAGCGAGGGCAACCACTCAACCCATACCAGCACAACCTGCTCAATAGTCATCGGAGATGCAATAAAAACTCACGACTGCGGCTATAATCGGCCTTACCAGCTCATTAGGCTCTGATGTTTCCCTCAGCAACGGCGACCGGGAGATTTTTGAATAATGTGCAGTTTATGTCACATCGAATCCATCGAATCGAGTGTTTTGTGGGCATCTGTGAATGGACGTCCCCGATCCACCCGTTTCATTTGACTGCATTCCATCACCACCACATTCTGACTTTCCCGAGCCCTCTATGGCCCCTCCGCCACCGCCAATGATGGACATGCCAATTTCACCTCCAGAGATCGGAATTCCGCCACCAGCTCCACCATCAATGGGCGTTGCCCCATTGCCCGAGTTTGATCTTTCCATGGTAGCACCGCCCGTGGACGATTCATTGCTCCCGCTTCCTGCCGCACCAGAAATCAGCCTTCCTCCGCCACCAGCCCCGGACCCGGCGTTCACAGACTGCTTCCCACCACCGCCACCGGTGTATGCTCTACCTCCGGTCGATTCTACGCCGCTACCCCCAACGGTACCGATCGCAGCACCACACACTGCGCCAATGCCTGAAGCGCCTCCGGCATTCCCCCCACCGAGCATCCCGCCATTCCCAGGCCCAACACCACCAGTGCCGGACCCATCCTTCGCCCCACCTCCAGCAGCTCCGGTGGAAGGCATCCCGCCCCCACCCCCCGCGGCCCTCCCAGACACACTCAAACCGGCAGAGGCAGGCGAGCTCCTTAGCGACCCACCCATGCCCCCAGGCCCAGACCTGGAGATCCCCGCCCCCCCAGTGGCACCGATGCCGCCCCCGGTCCCTTGTAATCCGCCGGTCACCGCGCCGCCAGCTCAGCCACCCACCCCGCAGCACATCCCAGAGCCAGAACCAGAGTTGGTCCAGCCACAGGCCCCTACAGGCAACCCCCTGGGCCTCACGGTGGACGAGACGAACCAGCTCCTCCTTGACCTGCAGCAGAAGCCCACAACGACCGTGGCTGACGTGTTTGACGGCGTGGGACTCGACGAGGGCCTCCAGATCTGGGTGATCGACGGTCTAGTCCCCCGTGAGATCCCCGAGACAGAACACGGTCTCCTCTACTCGTCCGATGCTTACATCGTGCTCTCGACCGTCGAGAGTGACAATGGGACCGACTACGAGCTCTTCCAGTGGGCCGGGAGGGACGCGACAATGGATAAGACGGGGGCCGTGGCAGCTTGGACGGTCCAGATCGCATCATACCTCGCCGAGTTGTCAACAAGGTGTGTGCAAAGGCTGGAAGTCGACGGAGAGGAGAGCAACGAGTTTATCGCAATTTTAGGCGGCATCGAGCACCGCGAGGGCAGCTGCGCCACGAAGTCTGGCCTGAGGAAGCCTGTTGCTGAGGTGCCCAAGCTGTATCACGTTATCAAGACAGGTAAGGGTGTCAAGATCATATCTCGAGATCCGACCTGGACCTCCCTCCCATGTGTAGATATGCCCGAAGATTTGACTCACTCAAACGGCTCACCCGTCCGCTTTGTAGACCACGGGCTTGTCTGGGACGAGAAGAAGCACGGCGACGTCGTCACCAAGTACGCCGGTGTCTTCATCCTGCAGCACGGCAAGTCCGTCTTCCTCTACACGCCCCCCGCCCCGCCGTGCCGGGCCGCGAAGACTGTGGAGCGAGCCCGGCAGATGGAGGTTGCTGCCACGATCCAGGAGGACGTCCCCGGGGCCCGGCTGGTGGTCGTGGGTGAGACCGAGGAGGAGGATGCGCCGTTCTGGGCAGCACTGGGCGGCAAGCCGACGTGGGACCGCCTCCAGCCCCTGATCTCCACGAAAAACGCAGCGAGGGCCGAGTTCTCCGAGTCCAACGGGGACTACTCCGAGGACGAGGGGGAGGCCTCGGACGACGGCCCTGACTCCACTCCAGAGTCGCCCGAGTTGGTCAGAGTCGACTTCTCCACCGGCCAGTTCGGGATCAAACGGGTTGACAAGGACCCCGCCGGCCACTATACCAGGGCCATGCTCGCCCCCGACGGGGTCTACCTGCTGTTCACGGACCTCGAGCTCTTCGTGTGGACGGGGAACAAGGCCAGGGCCCTAGAGGTCTCGGGGGCGCTCCATGCGGCCACGGAGGTGCTCGGGCCTGAGCAGGGGCTGCACGTCGAGAGGGTGATCCCCTCAATCGAGCCCGTGACGTTCACTGCACACTTCCCAGGGTGGAGAAAGGTCCTGCTGCCGTCAGAGTATCGCGTAGTCGAGTCGAAGATCGCCCAATCGGTCCCGCAGATTAAGGTCGATACGAAGATGATGCACACGCCGCCAGCAGCGCCCGAGCATCCAACGTCGCCGCCCGAGGGCATGATCCGGTGCTACCGCATCAGCGATTCCCTCGTCGAGGCCGTGGAGCCCGAGCTCTTCGGACACTTCTTCTCCAAGGACGTCATCGTCGTGTGTGTCGACAACACGCAGAAGCCCCTCGACGTACCCGACCGGTCCTTCCACATCTTCGTCTGGGTTGGCCGCGACGCCTCGCCCCTCCCGGTGCTGACGTACAAGCAGGTCCTGATGGGCAAGTTCGCGGCCCAGGTCGAGTCCACGGGCGGCGGGCGGCCCATGCACCACTGGGAGCGGATGGGGAGCGAGAGCGCCGAGTTCAAGCACCTCTTCGCCTCTACGATGGTTGTCCACAGCGGAGGTAAGTCGACCCTCTTCATCGACCACACGCCAGCCCCACCCACGCCCTGCCGCCTGTACCAGGTCGGCGGCTGGCCGTACGCTGCCCCGTGTGCAAGAGAGGTCGCCGCGAAGTTTACCTCGTTGAACTCCCGGGATTGTTTCCTGATTGTTGTCACGCATGATAATCCAGCCAGACCGGCCGCGGTTGAGACCGAAAGCAAGACAGTCATCGTACTGTGGCGCGGCAAGTTCGCCCCCGCGGCCCTGGCCAACGCAGCTTTCGACCTCGCCGAGATGTTTATAAGAGACGATGATCTCAACTCCACCGCCGAGTCGGACGACGACTCTGCCAAAGTCATCACCGAGAACGAAGGCGAGGAGGGCCCGATCACCGTCCAGGCTCTCTCCAGCCCGGACCAGAAGCCGCTGTGGGCCCAGCTCTACCCCTCGCCCGCGAACGGCGGCGTGGTTGCACTGGAGAGAGACACGGCCAGTGTGGTGGTTGAATTTGACAAGGCGCTCAAGGATGGCGGGTTTGATCATTTGATGAGGGATGATTTACGCGAGGTTATGTACCGAGCCGACAAGTTTGAGGAGATGCGGAAGACCAAGAGCTACCCGACCCTCGCCCAGAATGCCGGTGAGGCCTTTATCCCGCGTCTATTCCGGCTGTCCGCAATATCCGGTTGCTTCGACTATGACCGGATCATCCCCATCCAGCAAGTCCACCTCGACTCCACCCAGATTTACATGTTAGACACGTATAGTCATGTATATCTCTGGGGCGACCCGACCCACCACGATTACGCCAAGGCCGAGGACCTTGTCCGCGAGTACATCAGCCAGGGGATGAGGATGGACGGCAGAGAGAGGTGCGACGTCGTGCCGGCCACGCCCGGTGCTGAACCCGTGGCATTTGTCTGTTGCTTCCCTGGCTGGAACGATCGGGCTGCCAGGGCGTTTGTTGACCCCTATGCGAAGCGCAGCGCTGAAGCTGTGCAGCGAGGGTTCGAGGCCCGCCAGGAGCGGATTTTCAAGCGGACTGAGCACGCGAGGCTGATGGACGAGGCCGACCGGCGGTCCGGGGAGAGGATCTTCATGGCTATGTCGACATGAAGGTGTATTTTATGTAGCACTAGGCGGTTTAGCCTGCGGGATGTATTATAAACCAATAGACCTTATGCTTGTTGTAGTATAGACCTTGGCATGAGGTTGCTGGCTCAACGTTCGAAGGAACCCTGACGTGTCAGTTTTGCTGTAACCGTCATGGTAATGGGTCAACTCGATTTCATGACATTATTATTACCGAGTTATCCTGATTATATTCGAATTCCCTGGCCAGGCTGGTCGACTCGTGCCGAGTCGCTGATCGATTTTGAGCGTATCAAATTTGCCGACTCCTGGACTCAAACGAATGCAACAAACCCTTTTCGCGCTCCTCGCCCTCTTCCTGGCCGCTGAAGCGAAGATTACTAACGTTCTTGGTTTCCCTTACCGTTTTGGTGCGGATACATCCACCCCTGCTCCCGAAGAGGACGATACGTTCGCTCGCAACGCCCGTTTGGTCTTTGTGATCGCTGCTGCCGTCATCGCCACGCCTCTTATCCTTGTAGCCCTCTGGACATGCGGAAACCGCGCTGTCAAGAAGGGCAAGCGCCTCCACGCCCACCTGTCTAGAATGCCCGAGAACATCGAGTACCCCATGTCCTCTGAGGCTGAGCTCAACGACACAGCTATTTAATTGTTAAATTTCACATTTAGACACATTTCCTCACTTCTGGTCGAAAGTCATAGCAATGCCTGCTCAGAATACAGTGACTTTTATTCACACCCAGATTGCACGGGAGCACGTGGTGCCGATAATACCACTGCGCCTGGTAGTATTGACTCTTGTAAGACCTTTGTAAGAGAAAATGAGACAACCGCAGTTTAAGCTCTGGCGTGTCCCAACAGGTCAAAGAATGCAGCGAGAAAGAGACGATATTGTGAAAATAGACGTTCCATTCAGCACCAATGCTCTTTCTAGTTCGTTTACTGCGTTAGAAATCGGGGATATGCCATTCTCACAGCCTTATATGCCTGCTGGACCAAGTATGCCACAAGAAGCCTCATTTGGTGGTAGATGCAACACCAACGACGATTTATGCCGACTTAAGGAGGAGAACCGGCGTCTACGCCAAACTTTGCTCTCGATGAAGCTCCAGACGCTCCCCGCCGTCCCTGGCGGGCCAGCCCTCAGCGACGACATGGAGGCGCCCTCCCAGATCCCCATCACACAACCAAAAGCAGTTCCCGCGCCCTTTGACTTTGCCCCCCATCCTATGGCGGCCTTTTCGGACCTCAACTTGCACGGGCCCTCTCTACCCGAGCTGCCCGCCCTCTCCCAGCCCAGACAGCAGGCCAGGACTGAGAACACGTCCCCTATCTCCGTCTCAGTGACCTCCACCCGCTCAACGACGTCCGAGTCGCGGCCCACGTCGGTCACCGCAGAGGAGCGTGAGAAGCTTCACCACGAGCGGTGGGAACGCCTGGAGGCGATGAGAGAAGGCATAGTCGGCCTCAACGCGCCCATGACGCACTCCGATCTCGAGCAGGTTACCGCCATCGCCCGGGACCTGCTCCCCGCCTCGTTCAGACCCAATTTCCTCCACATATTCTACGAACTGTCGCCCCTGGACAAGCCGACGAAGGGTCCGGCCCCCACAGGCTTTATCATGGTATTTAAGTCCCGTAAGCAATTTGTCGAAGACATGCGCAGCTTCCTCCCCCTTTCCCCAAAGTTCGACACCAACAACGGCACGTTCAAGCAGCGGTTCAAGGTCCACCGCAACACGGCGCCCCTGTACAAGCAGATCAAGGCCAGAGTCGAAGACATGGGCCTGACGATCGCGGACTTACTCGTCGTGGAGCTCAAGACAACCAGGCCGACACAGCCGGCCAAGCCCATCGTGGACCCGAGCCCGAGGCCTGTGCCTACCAAACGGGTGCCTGAGAGGGTGGAGACGACCTCATTCCTGCTCGATAACAACGGCCGTGTCAACACTAAGCGGTCGGATCTCGTAGGGACTTACAGTTCGGCCGTCCGGACCACAGATCTCTCGTACAATCCACTTGCCCCGCCAGTGAACTTCGTGCTCCCCAATGCGGAGGAGGGCAGCGGGCGGGTCAGCCTGCAGTCTCTCGGCTACGGGGCTGGGGCCGAGTCGTCGACCCGGGCGGGGGACGGCGAATCTGGGGAGACTATTCTGCCAGTTCTCCAGGACGGAATGCCGAGCATTCTCAACTTTTGAGTGATGATTTGATTTGATGACTTGTTCCAGCTGTAAATGGCCTGATAACTCGTGTGCTATACTATCCCTACTATGCTACGGCAGGGTGACAGCAATCATTCCTCCAGCGTGTCGGGGATGGTATAGCAATCATGATTGATTCAAATCATCATGAATCAGTGGGACCATGGAAGGTTGATTAAACTACGATTCCCGCCCTAGACCGGCCTGGGGCGGCCGCCACACGGCGTGCCGCACCCAGGACCGAATCTGATTGCGGACATCAAGATCACCTTTCTGATGATTCGTCAAGATCACCAAGGGCCCACTTTGTGATGGGCTTCGGTTTTGCTTGCCACAAGACCAGATGCACCGTATGCACGCAGACATCTATTCAGTTAAGCTATAAGTCCCTCTTTGCTCAGATCTCTCAACTTAAGAGCGTCGCTCGCACAATCGACCTTCAGGTGCAACTCGACCAGCTCCAAGGCATGCTACAGACAACAGAGGCCCGTTTCCTCGGCATTCTGAACGATGTGAACACACAGTGCTGCCCCAAACCCGTTGACGACACTCTTCAATCCTGTCTTGCCTCCGTTGATGCGCTGGTCCCTTACGCCACGACCATGACACAACATATCCCTGGCGACGTGCCCCGCCTGCTCATCCTAGCACGCGATGCGCTGCTCCCGACCGTCACAATTGACGTTCTAGGCCGGCCGGCCCAAGCTGCCCGCGTCGACAACCTGGACGATTTGGCCGGGGCCATAGCGGGCGTGATGCAGCAGCTCAATGACATAGTGGGTGCCCCGGCAGAGTGCGATTCTATGTACGGCGCTTATGTGACCACAATCCACCAGATCCGCCTCGCCCTCTGTCACCTGGGACATGCTCTCGACGCAGTAACCGGGAGGAGCCCGCTGAGCATGAACATACCGCACAACCAGCCGCTGCCCGACCGGCTGTACACCCTTCTCCAGGGCACACTCTGGTCGACGTTACACTCTGCAGAAGTCCCGTCATCCGCTTGGTTCATGTGCAAAAAGTTCTTCTTCGTCAAAAACGAGTCCGAGGCATCAGCTGAGATGTTCGGCGACGGATGCATGAGAAGCCAGCTCTACCACGGCCGGTTGATCGCCCATGTCAGGTCGGAGTCGGACACGGTGATCAAAAGATGGGTGCGTTTGCCCCCCGTTCTCTCGGTGCACCACGGGGAAAACTGCTGCGTGTTTATCGGCACCATTGACGGCATATACGCGGCTGGGTGCAACAGGCAGGGCCAGCTTGGGGTCGGGGTAGTTAGCCAAGTGGTTTCGAGTCCAAAGAAAGTTATGCTCCCACGGGATTCGGACATAGGCCGGTGCAAGTGCTACCAGACCCCCAAGCCATGGATGAAGGCCAAGCTCCAGTTCTGGCATGGCTCTGGCGTCAACTTCTTACTCACCCCGTGCTCCCTCATGGCCGCAGGAGACAACCGCTTCGGGCGTCTGGGGGTCGGGTCTTCCGAGGGTATGGTCAGCCGATTCATGCGCGTCTCCGTGCCCTTAAAATGCGTGATCAGCGTGACGACGCGAAGCTTCCCGATCACCGTGGTTCGGCAGTGCCGCGCCTGCTTTGTCTCTGGCCGCAACGACTATGGGCAGCTCTCTCTCGGGCACACAGACGAGGTCCTCTCGGCGACGAAGCTCCCCTTCCCGGTAGACTCTGTCATCATGTCACAAACCAGCTCAGCGATGCTAAGCGACGGCAAGGTGATAGTCTCCGGCAACAACCAGTTCCGCCTCTTCCCTGTGAACGCCGATGTGGTGGTCACCCCCACCGCGCTCCAGTTCCCCTGGCCTGTATCGCGGATCATGCTCGACCAGGCCGTGATGTTCGCCGAGAGGGGCGACGGGCGGTGGTATGCGAGAGGCAGCAACGCCCTGGGGCAGCTCGGGGTGGGGCTTGGGGACGAGCACATTGTGCGATGGAGTCACGTGCCGTTGGCTCAAATCAATCAGATCCACTCGGACAGGAAGGGGACCATTTACTTTGATACATCCACCGGTATGTATATAGCTGGTGCCGTTACTTCGGACCACGCCGTGTGCTCGCCTACCATGATCCCCGCTCCCATGGCGGGACTGCCCCCGGCCCTTGACGAGTGGGTGCTGGCCTGTGCTGAGGACTAGGCCTATCGGTATTCTATCACATCATTATAAACGGTGTTTGTTTCAGGTTCTTTCCTTCATGATCCGTGAGGCAAACCTTCCCCTTGCTGGGATGGGAGCACAATGGGGGTGAATCGAGGGTACCACGATAAATTGGCGGTGTGCTACACTACCTGATTGCGACCCACGACTGACCCACCACTGGGCCGAGCCCGCCCCCCATTCAAGTCGCGAGGGCAGTTTAGCCGGCATCGCTCAACGTCATGGCACTGAAACGGCTCGGGAAGAGCAAGAAGAAGGCCACTGAGAACAAAGACCTGTTTTTAGACCCAGAGGACTCAAAGACATTGAAAGAACGCGCAGAGAAAGCAAAACCGATGAAGTTGAGCAAGGCGGCTCATCAAGCGAAAGGTGGAAAAGCTCTTGCGGAGATTCTAGACGACGAGCCATCCGATGGAGAAGAAATAGCCGATTTCCGCCCCCACAAACCCTCTACAGCAACCACGAGCACCGCCACGAGCATGCTCAGTGCCATGATCTCGGCCTCCGAGCAGCGCCGGGAGCAGATACGAGAGAACAAGCTTGATGTGAAGGAGGCAGATGAAGCAGACAAGTTTGAGTCGGCTGCCTACCGGGCGGCTAAGAAGGCGGATGGGGCCCCTGCGCAGGATGGTGCAGATGTCTGAGGCGAGCTAAGTGAGTGAGTATGATGTTTACGCTCTGTTCCGTGTCTTTCCAGCCGATTTTACGGTTCTAATACCTCGTTATAAACGAAATTCTCGATTCTAACCTTAAAGTGCTCAATACAGCGGCCTCGGATTTCTAGGACCCGGACGCTTTTTGCAGACAGTTTAAATGGCTGCACGATACAAACTTATCAATGTATTGCGGAATGTCCAGCAATCACACTGTACAATCTCCCCTCCGCCGAGGGCAGCGCCAGTGCATGAGAATACCGCATCTGTGAGCGACACGTCGGTCGATCAGTCCCTGTTGGCATCCGTACACTCCAGATATGACCATAGCCAAGTACATAATCCCACAGCTGCAAACGAATCGTTTGAAATGTCGCGCGCGTCCTCGCAGGGCTTGCCAGCCTCGCGGTTCAACGCACCACCGCCCTGGACAACAGCACCACACACTATGTACCGCAACCCGCAGCCCCATTTGTTCCCAAACACTGCCGACAGCATGCGAATGTCCCCAGCAGAGCTCCAGCGCCGCTTTGTCGAGGGCCTTCGGCGTCTAGGCGCGCCAACCCTCCCACCGCAGCCGATGCACGTCGAGCAGGTAGCAGACATGGCCCCTGTGCCAGGCTACATCCCCCTCTCGGCGCTCCACCAGCACCCTGGCCCCAGGCCGACCCAAGGCCCCGCCTCCCTCGACCAGGGTAAACAACAATACGACCAGCCGAGGCCCAGCAGTCCCCACGTCAGAGGTGTCGCCTCCCCCATCGAGGTGGCCAGCCCGCCCTCTGACATGCAAGGTCGGCCCAGGAGCGCGCCCACGCCTCCCGGGGCTGAGATCGCGAAGAGCACGAGCCCGCTCGACTCGAGAGTTAGGCCTGGGTGGTCGCCCAGTAGCAGCGCTGTGGAAGACGCCGGTGTGGCCCAGGATGCGGCACGAGGCTGGGGGGACGGCGAGACCGACGCCGAGGAAGAGACCCGCGCCATGCACTCACACCCTACCGCTTCACACATAGAACACGCGGTACAGGAGGAAGGCGCTGTGTTTGACTTTGCTTCTGGAGGCTACGCTCCAGCCAAGCCGAGCGCCCAGGCCCCCGCCGAGGAGCTTGTCGCTGAACACTCTGACTCTGACGAGTCGATGCCTGAGTTGCCGGAGTCCCAGCCGTGGATGGCGGACTCCCCTGTGACCGTTGAGTCGCCTGTGTCGCGTCTACCGCCCATGTCTGCCTCGCCGGTCCCTGTGGATCAGAGCGGACTCGATCTCAGAGCCGAATCTGATATTGAATCTAGTATGGCTGTATCTGAGCCTATGGATTCGATTGTCCAAGAAAAGTCCTCGATTATTGAGGAAGAATCTACGATCGCCCACAACCAGCCGGTGGATATGATTGAATCTGATTCCGAAGCGCCTTCGTTCATCCCCGACCGCACTCAAGCTGACGCTGACTCCGACCATGACGACGGGAACGCCTCGGACTCGAGCTCCAGCAGCTCGTCGTCCAGCTCATCCAGCTCGTCAAGCTCCAGCTCATCCTCATCCTCCTCGGGCAAGTCCGAACAATCGACCAGAGCACCCGCCACCCTGGCTGTCTCGCCGACGCGTGCCTCGCCCGAGCGGGTGTCTCCTGAGCGGGTGTCGCCGACAAATAGGTCGACGGAGGTCGGTGAGGCGCTTGAGGCGTCACCCGTGGTAATTCCAGAAGAAGAGAAGAAGGTGACCGGCACCAATGTCGCCATCCAGGAGTTGACTCCGGACTTTGTAGCCCAGTTGTTTGAGTCTAAGGGCAGAGGCCTCGAACCTGGGTCATTGGGCGGTGACCTCCTCGCCGAGCTGACCCAGGAGATTTGCCCAGACGGCCCACACAGCCTGCCGGTCTGGGAGCCCTCAAAGCATGCAGAGGCCGTCCACCGCCGCATCCGTGAGCCGACGACTCCCGATGACCTCAAGGAACGTCTGGTGAACCGCGTAGGGGAGCTCGACAACGGCAGGGGCATCGAGGCGCTGTTGATGGGTCGGGTGGCCGGTGAGAGCGCCATCAAGATCGAGGAGCTGTCTGCCCAGTTTTGCTTTGACGTGGCCGACGATATTCTCGAGAGTATTCTGATTGAGTCATGCCGAGTCATGCGCTGAGTCGCCAGGAGGCGGTTTATGCTGATAGTTTCCTCTAAGTGTCATTGCTAGTAAATGCCAAGCCTAGTTAGGAACTGAGCAGAAGCCCAATCAAAACCATTCAGTCGGCCTGCTACTATCTTTACAGTTGCTTCCCCTTAGCGTCCTCGAGCGCCTTGACACCCAAAGCGCACGCCCCCACGATACCGGCACTCGACCCGAACCTGGACGGGCCGATGTACGTCTCCAGATCCTCCAGCTCCTTAAACTGCACATAGCCATTCATGGCCTCAGCAAACGACTCGCGGATCTTGGGATAAATGCAGGCTCTGTTGAGCACACCGCCGCCAATAGCGATCTTCTCTACGGCCGTGACGAGTGTGATGTTCAGACACATCTGGGCGAGGTAGTGGCCGACGATTGCCCAGACGGGGTGGTCATCCGAGACACTCTTCAGCTCAGCAGGGGTCACCCCCGCCCTAGTGGCGATAGACTTGGCCTTGGCCATGCCTTCCACGCAGCACATGCCCTTGTGGAAGGGGCACTCGCCATCGTAGCCGGCCGCGACGTCAGCGGGGTGGGGCCTGACCTGCACGTGACCCGCCTCGGGGTGGAGGCCGTTGTGGATAGTTCCCGTGCGGGTGTGGACGCCGCCGCCGATGCCGGTGCCGACGGTGATATAGGCGCAAGAGGTGAGCTGGCCGTTGCTTAGGGCCACCTCGGCGTATGCGGGGGCGTTCACATCCGTGTCAATCACTGCGGGAACGTCGTAGCGCTTAGTAAAGCGCTTGAACACGTCAACGTGCTGCCAGGCGAACTTGGGGGTGTTGAGAAGCTGGCCAAAGGTTGGACTGTCCTCAACAACATCCACGGGGCCAAAGGACGCAACACCAAGAGCATCGAACTTCTGGTTATCAAGCCATTCTTCTACGGCCTTCAGAGTGATGTTTGGGTCTTCATTGTTCGTGGGGCATTCAAAACGATCAACAATGTTGTCTGGAGAACCCTCCGCGATTGCAACGACGAAGCTAGTTCCGCCGCACTCGATACCAGCGTAACGTACTGTCTCCTTCGTTTGTTGGCCCTCGGTCATTTTCCAATCTTATTGCTCATATCTCTTTACGTGTATACATGACCGACGATAAATCCAATTATGCCATCTAAAGCGGTATAAAAGCTGGTGTGAGCTTAAGTATGGCCCAATTTGGGTCCCCCGAGACACGGCTGAGCTGGTGTTGTTCCGACGAGATTGTGCCATTGATATGCAGGAGTTGGGGAGGTCATCTTGCAGCAACAACACCACCGGCGGAACAAAGCACTCTGCAGTATCATGCATCCAGTGGAGAGATTCTTTAATACACACTCATACCTTATTCCTTCGCCGGCCGCCTGCTGTTCGCAATGGCATTGTCGTACCGCTCCTTCTGCCTCCGCAGGATATCGTACTTCTTCGCCTCCATCCTCTCGCTCGCCGCCGTGTTCGATTCTGACCAGCCCTGGAGCCGGGTACGAACCTCAGCACGCACAGAACCGCGGGCTACACGGCGCTCCTCCTTCTGGGCTTTGTCCTTTGCTATTTCCGCCTGGAAGCCCTTGGGTTGCAGGGCAAGGCGCTCCTTGTCGGAAATGAACGAGGGAGACTGGGGTGCTTGCATTGATATGCGTTCGAACGTGTTCGTATTCATTATTTCAGCGCGTGTGATTCTATGTGGCTTCGGAGAGGGCTCTGCTGTGATAGGAGACGAAGATGTTCCGTTCTTTGCCCTTGGAGGCTGCTCAAGTGTTGAAGAAAGTCTATTCTGGCGTTCAATAGGCGATGTAACTGCGAAATCCTGCCGTTTGACTGTCCTAGTCGGTGATTCAAGATGCACCATCCCGTTCGTTCGGTCTGAGCAGAATATGGTTTGCCGCTGAATACTGCCGTTTTGAGTCATTCCGCGCCGTATGCAGACATTATGTCTATGCAAACCCCATGTACTCCTTTCCTGAGGCTCGACTGGCCCCAGGACATAACCTGCGAAATGATCGGCTACAGTTCGGAATGACATAAGACTTGAGCAAGCACGGCTATCCATACCATCATCTTATCTTATAGATGACAGTTTCTTCGTTGATTCGAGAGAAATCCTCACAAACCTTCAAACTCTGCGCACATGGCATTGCCACCATCAGGTGCACCGAACGCTGCGCGCATCGCTTCATATGCAACAGGAATCGGCGCGTATTCTGGCACCAACTTGCCCTAACCATCATTTCTATCGTATTCGGCTGCATCTCTATTCTTATGATGGCCTTCGTCGTCAAGCCCACCATCACTCACATCGCCCTGTCCTTGACGAAGTGTGTCTGTCTGCTCCTCATCATCCCCATAGACGTGTTCTTCTACCGTCACAGACTCCGACTGGTCGCCTTCTACATATGCATCAGTCTGTTTGGCTTCTTTTCAGCAATCCGCACTGTCTTCGTTCTCCACACCGACAGCGGCAACCACTGGGACATCAGCACGTTCATGCACACAGCGCTCTTCGTCTTTGTGGCATTCCAGGCGTGGCTCATTCCCATCCACCATCTCGCCGTTGCCGGGCTGTCGTACATTGGCATTCAGCTCCTGCCTGTCGTAATCGCATGCATATTCCGTGATGCCAGCAGCTCTATGATGATCGGCTTAGTCTACCACATCCTGGTGCTGTATCTGTCTGTCTGGCTGGGCACCCGTTTGAACGTCGCCATCCGCACGGGTTGTGAGTACACTAAAATGCTCGCCACCCTCACTGAGCAGCTACAGCGACAGCACAGCACCATGGCATCCCATCTGAAGGCTCTGATCCCCTCTCGCATCCTCCGCCGGCTCGATGGGGCCGAGTCTTCTGTTGTCGAGTGCTACAGCGAGGCCATCATCATCTTCGTGAGCATCGTCTTCGACCGGGAGCGAATGGATATAGAGGAGTACGTGAAGACGCTCAACCAGTGCGTTGCAGCTATCGAGGACTTTTCAGAGAGCTTTGGTGTTGAGCGGATCAAGACGGTCGAGTCAAAAGTTATGTTATTCTGCGATACGGCCAAGATTGTCGAGATTTATACATTTTTACACGCCCTAACAGACATGTTCCGCACCATTTACGCCCCCCTCACACTCAAGGCCGGCGTCTCCGTCGGGCCCGTATCTGGCGGTGTCATCGGTAGGCTCAGGTTCCAGTACGATGTCTGGGGCACGGTGGTCAACGCAGCAGCTCGCATGGAGGCGCTAGCTAGACCTAACACCGCTGTCTTGACCGAGGCGGCGTACGCCACCGCCCGAGGACCGCTACCCGGAAACATCGCCACGCAGCTCGAGCCGATCGACGTCAAGGGCCTGGGAGTGCTCAGGCCTTGGGTTCTGAGCCTGTCTAAGTTCCCAGCGATCCAGGAGGAGATCCACCACAGCACGTTGTCAGTAACTGCCCCCACGCGACACCCCTCTGTCGGCTCGACCGCTTCCATGTTCGATTCATTGTCGGAGCGATCCCTCGGCATTCTTGCTGGGGAGTCACAATCGTTCATCCAGGAGGAGGATGACAAGTTCGCCCTCAACTGGCGCCTTACCTTCGCCGATCGGTCCATCCGCGCCAAGTACTACCAGCACACCTCTGCTGCCACCCCCAAGGTATACGCTGCAGTATTCCTCCTTGGGCTATTCATGTGGTTCATAGTCCATGCATTCGAGGCGTGTTTTTACTCCAGTGGCTCGGCCGATGCGTTCATACTAATACTCGTCGTTATGCCTGGCGTGGTCGTTCTAGCCTTGTACACGGTGGCTTTAGTCGCGCTGGTCCTCGTACTCGGCACGCGACACTCGACCACAGCAGCAGGAATCCTGTACACCATATTCTACGTCACCGTCCTATACCAATATCTGCTGGTACTCAAGATCCACGGGACAGTGTCAGACTCCCAGGAAATGGTCCATTCGATGATCGCCCAATCCTCGATGACTCTGGTACTGTTCACAGGGCTGGTTCGAATATTCGACTTCACCTCAGGACTGACCACTTTGATTGTCTCCATATCTGGCTATATCATCCTTCAAATCTCCTGTGGTGCGACAGTCGGCTGGGCATCCCTTTCCCCCGAAACAGCTGTGGTCGACCTGGCACTGTTCCCCGTCGTTGTCGCGATGACGTTCAAGAATCGTCTCCTTCGTTCAGTACTCCTCTTTCAACTGACTGAGAAGGCGCAGGCTGTGGAGCATGACGTACGAGCCATGGCTGGAGGCAAGCGGCGTTTACTTGACCTGATTTACCCCAAGAGTATATCAGACACAGTGATCTCCGGCAAGCCCTACGTCCCCCAGCTCTTCCCGAGCGTCGCCGTGCTCTTCTTCGACATCGTGGACTTTACCCGCACGGCCGGCATGCAGACGTGTTCAGAGACTGCCGCGATGCTGAACTGGCTCTACCGCATGTGCGATAAGGAGGTCGCCTCGATGGCCGGGCTTCGAGTGAATAAGATTTGCACCATTGGGGACGCCTACATCGCTGCGTGCGGGGCACCTGAGCCGTCTTCGTCGCCTGTGGTGCCGCTCATTCGCCTGGCTCATGCGATTATCGACTTTCTCGAGTCGCCTGAGAACGGCGAGTTCGCCGGCCTACGGTGCCGCTTCGGTCTTGCCTTTGGTGAAGCTGTAGGTGCGGTGATGGGACGCGACTGCCGCTCGATCTTCGACCTCTTTGGGCCCGCGGTGCGTGAGGCGGAGCTGATGGAGACAACGGGCTTGCCCAATAGGGTGCACATCAGCGGGCCGGCCCTTAAGGTGTGGAAGGGCACTGATCCGAAGTCGATGGTGGACTTCGCGTTCTTCAAGCGGAGTCCGAATTTGGAGGGGCACGAAGGCAAGCACAGGGGCTTTATCGTGAAGCCAAGGGGTGGGATCGCTGTAGATAACCATAAGAACTGACGGCTATATTATTGAGACTTGGCGGGTTGGGTCGAGTTGGTCCGTGGGGGAGTCCTTCGAAGTCTCGCGGATTCGATGGAAAAGTTTGAAATATCAAACAGCCTCGGCAACGTTCTGACGACAGAGAACACAACTTCTGACAAACATCGAAAACGATCATCATTAAATTCTGCACTAAATAGTCCCCAAGGCACCTCCATGAGCTTCATCGACGCCATTAAGACGGGCCGCACGCCCGTCGTCACCCCCGAGATTGCCATTATCATGATTATTCTCAACATATTCCCTCTCTCTGGCCTCGTTCGTTCTCATGCCCTCGTAGCAATCATTTCATTGCTGGGGATCCAGATTCTTTAACACAGGGCACTCTTATCGCCGGTTTCGCTGCTGAGGGCAAGGACAAGGACTTCATTATCATCGGCATCATTCAGCTGATCCTTGACATCCCCTTCTTCCTGATCCTCCTCCCGTTCGTCATCATCCCCTTCATCGGGCAGGTCATCTACATGGCCGGCATGGCCTGCTATGGCCTCATCCGTGTCTGCAACATCATCTTTGGCGTTTACATGGGCATCAAGACCTATATGGAGGTCGCCGACGAGGCCCCCGTCTTTGTGGCGAACCCCATCATCCCCGTCGTCGCCACCGTGCCTGTCACTGCCCAGGACGACTGCCAGCCCTCTGCACTCCCTGCCAACAACATGTAGAGCACACCGCTTTCATAAAAGCATTCAATTTTCTCACGGACTCGGGGTGAAGCTGAGCCAAGAATCGAGCAAGAGAGGATGCTTGTGTCAGGTCATGCCTGTCTTGTGTATCTCCCGATCGGGAGTTCATACCTCGCGAGCAAGATCTCGAGATGCAGATTAGGAACACAAGCACGACACGCATAATCGCCTCTCAATGTCTTTTATCGCTGCAATTAAGCAGGGCAAGATCCCCAGTGTAACGCCTGAGGTTGCTATCATGATGATCATCCTCAATATCGTCCCCCTTACTGGCCTTGTTCGTTTTCGGATCTTTCAGCAACTTTCCCCGCGTTTCAAAGCGTCAAGTTGCACTGATCGCCTTTAATCTTACACATGGCACTCTCATCGCCGCCTATGTCGCTGAACCCAAGGATAAGGACATCATTCAGCTCGGCTTCTTCCAGCTCCTGCTCGACGTGCCGTGGTTCGTAGTCCTCTTCCCGTTAATGATGATCCCCATCGTCAACATTGTCGTCCTCCCCATCTGGTACGCCCCTCCGCCTCCGCTCACACAGGTTCGCCTGCATATTCCTCTACCTCGCCATCCGACTCGCAAACTTGGTATTGGGAGTCTTCCTTGGCATCAAGACCTACACTGCTGCATCCCAGGCCCGAGGCCCGACCATGCCCCCGGCATACCCGCCCCAGCAGTACAACCCCGTCGTGCAGCCCGCCCCGAGACAGATGCCGGTCCAGGCCCAGGGACAGCCGCAGCAGTACGCACAGCCTGTCCAGTACCAGTAAACATAATGGATGATTCATTCATTCATATTCTACAGCATTCGGGCATACGACGCACCCGCTCACTGTCTGGCCGTGGCAAGAGAGGAATACCAGAATACTGCGAGTCAACGGGAATAAGACGAGAAACACGCCGCCACCTACCGCACGTCCATGTCGTGCAGGAGTCTGGCCAGACGAGCGCGGTAGTCGACCCGGACATCGGGCACCTCCTTCTGCTTGTCCGTGAGCTCCAGGTCGTGCATCGTCAGCTGCCGCTCGACCTCAATGACTGCGATGTCCTCCATCTTCTTCTTCTTGGCACTGAGCATCTTCTCCCGTTTTGCCGTGGGGAGGAGCGCGCGCTTCAGTTGGGCGTCATAATCTGCGAATTTTCTCTCGACGTCCTTGATGGTGTCTGATCGGAGAGACTGGCGCCGTTCGACCTTCTTAGCTTGTATATGTGCTTCTTTCGCCTTGGCTCGATGTGTGCGGCCCTGGAAGTCGACAAACGATTGTTCGAGGCGAGAGCTGTCGAATTGGCGAACCGATTCCTTCTGTTTGAGGTCAAGGCCAGCCTTGTGGACACGTTTTAAAGCATCCACATCCCTCTCATTTTGTATTACAGCGACCAGGTCGCCGAAATCATCACTGGCGATGTCCTCCAGCGACAATTCACGGAGCTCTTGTAACATGGTATCAAATCCATTATCCTGTTGCATGATATGTCCTAGTTATTGTGCTTATTAGTCAATATAGGAGAAAATTGGCCGCCCAGAAGACGATCTCTTCCTAAGGTTCTAAAACTGCACACCGATCAAAAATTGATTTGATCGCCCTTGCCCTGACACCAATACAACAACCTCCCTCTAAAAGCCATAATTTATCCGTGGCTTACTATTCCGGCTCCATGGGCGCCCATCACCTGATCTTCCGCTCCTGTTTCACCCGCTTCATCACCTCCTTTTTGACTGCGACCTCTTTCTTAACCTGCTTCTTCTTCCTCGCGGCCTGGTGCTTGTTCTTAGTCACTGGCGCTGTTGCTGGCGTTGTCGCCATTCCGCCGTATTTCCGCATCAGATCCTGGATGCCTCTGTCCATGTGGCCCTGGCCGGCCCGGGACTTCGCCTTGGCCTTGGGCTGGGCCTGGGGCTTCTTGGGCTTTGGCTTGCTCTTTGGTGGGTTGGCGGCGCCTGCCCGCTTGGGCTGGGGCTTCTTCTTCAACACGGCCTGAGCTTGAGCCTGTGCCTGCCGAGTTCGACTGTCCGGCCTCGAATACGAGTCGCTGCCGCGCCTTGGGTACAGCGCGGGGGCCTCCTTGGCCGCTGTCATCCGATAGTCATGAGCACCTCTGCCCCTCATTGACTGCGTGGGGCACATCGCCCAATTGTGTGTGGTCGACCCGCATAAGCAGCATGACAAGAGCTCCGCGTATGAGTTGCCGCGGTACCGCACCCGCATCCGCCTAGACTCGTCCCGGCAGAGGTGCGGCGAGTGCCCAAGCTGGTTGCACTTGTAGCACATGATCACAACGTCCTCGCTGGGCACCCTGGGGCACCGTTCGCGGCGTGGGTGGGGGGTGAGGCACTTGTGGCACCACTGCGTGGGACAGGCGTTCGCACGGTGGTTCGACAGGCCGCAAAGGAAGCATTTCGACGCAGAGCGGTTGGGGCAGTCGGCAGCAACATGGCCGGGCTGCTGGCATACGCGACATATGATGTCTGGCGGCTCTTCGTAGAAGCGCGTGACCTTTCGTTGGGTATTACTCGCGTTGGAAAAGGGAAGAGGCGTCTTCACATCAACCTGGGGTGTGGTGGGGGATGAAGAAGACTCCTCCTTTATCCCATCGTCGCTGGAGAGGTCGTTCTCGGGGACTGAGAAGGCATCTGAATCCTCCGCCATCTCTTCGTCGGAATCGGTGATGCTGTACTCTTCAGCACTGTTATACGCTGTACTCGTACCGTACATCGCATCGATATCATCCGCGAACTCGTCTGACGACATTCGCGTGCCTGCGTCGATACTGCGTGAAAAAAGGAAAAGTGATTCGAGCGAGCAAATGGGACCCTGTCCGCATAGGGGGATGTGGTACGGGTCTCTTGTGAGCATGCAGTGTCCTCGCATGGCAAAGTGCAGTTTAGTTGTGCTCTATTCACACAGCAACAATTCTAGGCAGTGAGGGCAGCTATGAAGGTCACTTCTGCGTTACTGAACTCATTACATCTCAATAAGGTATATTATTTGTTGACAGGGCGAGATCTCCAGATGATTCGCGAGCTTTTCGAATGCCTCGACATAAGGCAGAAACGGCGCATCGACGATGCTCAATTCATGGCCTTCATGAAGCACTCCTCAGACCTGAACACGAAGCAGATCTACTCTGTCTTCGACATGTTCGATATCAGCAACAACGGTTTCCTCGAGCTTGACGAGTTCTACCTCCTCATATGCATGCTCATTGCGATCAAGGACAAGCAGGAGAAGGAGTTCCTCTTCCGACATTCCAGGACATGCTTCGAGCTGCTCGACGAGGATGGGGGCGAGACGATCTCTCGTCATGAATTCATGCGTTTTGGTTTCATTTTCAACTTCAGCAAGAGTACGATCAAGAAGATCTTCAATGAGTATGATATATCCGGAGATCACGAGCTGGACTACGAGGAATTCAAGATCTTTTGCCTGGCCGCAGTCGATAAGGAGCGCGAGAAGCGAGGGGAGTGATTATGATTGTTTCAATATTTTTACGTTAAAGATTCGTGCCAGTCGTCCCATTGCGGCGTCATAAGAGCAGGTTATCATGGCAGGTTGGGGTTAAGACAGGACTATCCTCATTCTCACAACGACCTTCCTCCAGATTGCCAGGCTCAACAAAAGTTTTTTCACAGTCACGCAGTGTCTGCCGGTATAGCTGAGCCTACCGACCCTCGGCTACCTCTACGAATTGGGGTGAATCGCGAAGTCTGTGCCAAGCATGAGGTCTAGGGAACGGATTTACAAGGGCTGTGTGTGTGGAGGGCCGAGTGATGATGTGAGTCAGTGATCGGAGTCGCTCGAGTCGTGCACGATTGACGCGGCGAGAGGTTGCCTTTTTCTTTTTTTTCTGAGGCGGTCGGCACCACTTGACCCCTGGTGTCAAGCGGGATCCCTGCGATCCCCGGGTGCTCGATCCCCGCGCCAGTAAATCCTTCCCTCGGATCGAATCGCAGGCTAACCAACTCTACAGTCTTGACGCCCTGCGGACAGCCGCCACAGGCCACGGTGGGGACAGTCCGGCATTCCAAAGCTAACAACATGTCCCATGCTTTCCCCCGGGCGTGTTACCCTGAGTGGACCCAGGGCACAGCCGCTTGATTGCCTCGCCCCGTGTTCCCAGTCCTCACAAGAGCACAGCCATGCTGTACGAGCTCGGCTACCGGACCCGAACCTTATATCCCTGAATCTTTTCATGTGTCTCCCGATTCTGTGCCGATTATGGATCCATTTGGATCGAGTCGGCTCTGGGACGACTACAACAATGAGTGCTGCACAAGTAGTAACGGCGCCAGAGCCTTTAAGACATGCTCAGAATGGAGCAAATGATCATACATATCCATATTCAGACTCTGAAGAACCAGTGTCATCTTCTTCGGCCAGTTATCGACAAAAGGACAGTAGAACGGGTGAAAACGACGAATTCATCCCTGGAAATCAATTCACAGACTGTAGGAGAGGACATTCTCGGCATAAGGCACGCGGAACGCTCTTTTCACCGACACAGGTTTCTGTTTTGGTGGAAGCCTTCAAAGTATGCGACTATCCGTCCCGCACGCAGCTCTTCAACTTAGCCGAGTACCTCCGCGTGGATGTGCTCCGTGTGAAGAGCTGGTATCAGAACGTCCGAACCCGAGGCCTTCCTGGTCGCGTCGAAGTCAACGAGCACAGGGATCCGATTTCCGAGGTGCTCAGCGGCATGG
This sequence comes from Carpediemonas membranifera, assembly GCA_019828565.1. Taxonomy (NCBI): domain Eukaryota; phylum Fornicata; genus Carpediemonas; species Carpediemonas membranifera. Next base: position 873,173 of record JAHDYR010000007.1, read on the forward strand.
CTGTAGCGAAGCGAAAGAACGAGGTCATCGCCCATGGGATGGTTGACGCTACTTGCCAGACTCCGGGGCTCCCTGACGGCCTGGCTGAGCTGTTCGCAATGGGACTTTTTGACGCGCTTCTTCCAAGTTCCACCCTTAATTGAGATTAGTGATTGGGCACGATTTGCAGCAAGATACGGCGCGTGCGTTGTAAATACAGCAGACTGCATGCCCTGGCCTTCTTTTTTTATCGAACATATTTCCCTTGGTGACAAAATGATGGAATCATTGAAGTTGACCGAGTAACGTTGCGAATATGCAGAGAAATAGAATAACAGCGCTCGGCGTACAGCCATCGTCCATCCAGGAGGAGCAGACTACTCCAAGCAGTCCCATGACCCTGCCATCAGTGTGACCCCAACCTCAACCGACCATGTCGTTTACGAATTTATCCGTGTCTTTACTACCTCGGGTCGACGTCCGCCGGCATGATAGCGGTGACCTCGTCGTCTACGATACCCGGCTCGTCCCAGACCTCCATGATGACGTCCCCGTCGGCCGAGTCGACCACGGCGAACCAGGTCCCGGCGGCGTCCCTCAGGCCGTTGAAATCATCCTCGTAGGGGCAGAAGTGGGTCGCCTCCACTGGCACGTCAAAGCTGGAAAACCGACTGTCACTCTCTCTCACAAAATGAGTCTTTCCCTCAGTGACCCAGACGCAGGTCTCTTTCATGTCGCAGTAGAAGCCCTTCACCCTTTCCTTCACCTCCAGCAGCGTGGCTGCAGGGCATATCTGGTCCCGACCGAAGCCGGGGAGGAGACCCGACTCGGCAACGGCCCACGGCACCCGACCCGCGAAGAGGAGCTCGTGGTCGCTGAGGTAGACGTTGAAGTTGGGGGATGAGGCCATGATCTTGTCCACCCTGAAAGGGAGGGGCGCGAAGGCGGTGACCTCCTCGCAGTGGCCGAGGCCGAGCTGGAAGCAGCCGTTGCGTCCGGTGATCATCTGACGATTGCCCATGGAAATGATGACGCAGCGCTCCTCGTCCAGTAAATGGTCAGGTGCGAAGCCCTTGGGCAGGGGCACTGTCTGGAAAAGCTCGGGCCCGGGGGCCTTGCCGATAAACCACTTGGGGTCGCCCGCCACAATCATTCCGACGGGAGTGAGGAGGTAGAGCCCATGCGGTCCTATCCAGAGTCGCGTCGCAAGGCGATCTTTGCCCCAGGCGGGCAAGCTGGCCTCGTACTCGGCGACCTTGGGGCAGGCGGAGAAGACCGCCTTGAGCGTCAAGCCCCGGTCAGTCCGGGCAACGGGAGGGCTCATAGGGTGCCTGTTACGCCAGAGCCACATGCCCTTGGGTGTCACGGCAACATGGTCGTTGTGGAAGTTATACAAAGTGCAGGTTAAGGGAAGGTCCATTCTCATAAACTTCGTCGGGGGGGTGTCTTCCGGCACCTGCCGGGCCCTGTAGACGCGGCCTGCGTACAGGTAGTGAGTATATGAGTCCATCTCGTCGAAGAGTGTGTCGGTTTCGCCGTCCTTCTCTACCACGTTACGAGTGAAGAAAAACTTCTTGCACAAGAACCAAAAGCACTTGTCGACAGGCTTGAACTGCTCTCTGATCTTCTTATGCATCCTGTCCTCGAGGTCGGGGTTGGCCCCGCCCTGCATCAGACATGCCCAGACCGTGCCCTGCAGCAGGGTGTGGAAGGCTGGCACAAGGTCCTCTCCTGTCTTCAGCTCCACGTTCATGCTCAACGCCGGCCCCTCTGTGAGGATGTAGACGATCTTCCGGACCCTGCTTATGGCGTGCTCGTTGTGGAGCCGGGTGAGGCTAGCTAGCGCCCTGAGGACCTCGTCTCGGACCTTGCATGCCTCCTCTGGGGTGTTCAGAGCGACGAGCGGGCCGTTGTCTGGCAGGTCTTCGCCGAACTCAAGGGAAAACGCGCCTCGTATTAGTGATGGGACGTCGCCGGCCATGTCATTGTAACAGTGGAGAAGAAAGGGAGAAATCGCGATCATGGTGTTTTTGTGCGCATTCTTCAAGCAGTTTGCGTCTGCTGAGATTGTATTGATGGCATGCGCGTAACGTTCTCTCATTCTCGTCGAAAGAAGCGCTGCATCCGCTTCTGAGAAGGCACGGTTATCTATGAGAGCTAGTGCTCGACGAACGTCGTACGTTAGATCGCCCTGCTCCTTGGTTCCGTCGGTCATGGAGCGATCCGTGCTCATGAACAACTTGGCGGAAGTCATCCATCAGGGACAAACGCCCAGGTCGTCCTGGATCCGTCATCAGCATCCAAACGTCTGCCCGATTCTGTCGTTTTTGTCGCGATCGACAGGGTTAATCCTAATTCTGGGCAACGCAAGAATCTATTTCCCTCTGCCGGGAGAAGCTAGGAAGAATCACATTCAATCAGAACAAAAAACGCCATGATATGACAGGGCATACAGGACATAGAACATGCCGCTTGCATCCCTGGCTATCCCGACTTTGTGGCGGCGCCCTGCCGTGTCAGGCACTGCCGGGTGCCGGTCACTGTAGCCGGAGGCTGGTAAGAAATGGCGGGGATGGAGCTATCAGGGTGGCAGAGGCTCTGGGCTCCTTGTGGAGAATAGGCGGGGACTGACAGGTTCACCTGCCGACCGTGCCCATCCGCTGAATAACATCATCACCCGCCCAGCGGGCACAATAAACAAATCCTTTACCATTCTCACTCTGCCCTACTTCTCCGGATCGTTGACGGGGGCGGGCTCCCTCACCATGAGCCACAGCGGAACGCCGTCCTCCTTGCCGAGGACAGTTACCCGCTCCACCGTGCGGAACCCGTGGCGCTCGTAGAAGGGCAGGTTCTTCTCCTTGCTGTTCTCAAGGTAAATCGGCTGTCTGGAGCGGTCTGCCTGTGCCGTGAGCCTGGCCATCGTCTGACTGCCGACCCCCTTGCCGCGGATACCGGCGCCAATGGCGTACAAATAGACCCAGTCGCCACGCTCTGCCATAATTTCCTCCCTCTTCTGCTCGAGGTAGGCATCGCACTTGGAGGCACGCCAGACGGTGACGGGGTTGAGACGCTCGGTGATCATAGCCCAGAGCATGCGCTTGGAGACTGCCTTGGAGTATGTCTTGAGGTTGGTACTGGGGATGGCGACGACTCCGCCGACTGTCTTCCCGTCATGCAGGGTGACGAAGGTGAGGCCGAAAGGAGCGCTGGATTCGATGTCAAAGACGAATACACGGGTTAGAAGGTAGTAAAAGAAGCTCTTGGCCGTATTGTGGGGCTTGGAGCGGTACTTGCCGATTTGCAGAAGGACGTTTGGATCGTCCTCGAAGGCCCTGGCCATGATTTCCGCGAAATCGGAGATGTGCTCTTCTTTGGGCACGATGATTTCTACGGCGGGCTTTGTAGCCTCCTGGTTGCTTATCTGGCTCATGATCACTAAACGATGGTTCGATCTCGTTCCGACATCGATCAGATCCATATTTGATTGATGTTGACTCAATCACCGAGCATGGTTCCTCATCGTCCCCAACCCCGCGTATTTCCCCTTCGCCCCCTTGACCGCGGCCCTCCATAGTCAACCCTGCGTCCGGGCTACATCCGGGCAGCGCATGATAAGACAACCAGGCAACCCTATTTACATCTGTCCCTGTCGGCGCCATAAACTGTATAAAAGGCGTTCCACAGATCCGCGTTATGGATGCACACTGTCCCGCCGCCCCTGCTGTACTGACTGGTATTCCTGTTGATGTCGCCGATGCAGACCTTGGCCACGCCCGGGTTGAGAGAGATGGCGATCTTACTGTGGTCCTTGGTGTAGTGGTAAGGCTCACAGAAGGGGGGGGCGACGTTGTTGCTGTTGACCACGCTAAACGCACTCGTGGCGTTCACACCATGGCAGACAGAACCGATGAACGGCCTCATCCAGGTCTCTACCACTAAATCTGACTTAAACTCGGGTGCCACGCCGTCGTCGTAGAGGTCCTTGCCCCACTGGCCGCTCTTGCTGAACATCGTGAGGGGCACGCGAGAGGACGTCTCAATGTTGGTCACCGTGAGCTGGTCGTCCTCTTCATAGTCGTTGCTGAGGAGTCTAGTCATGTAATCGGGGTTCCCCCCGGTGTCTCGGGCGGACCCGATGAGGTAGACCTTGTTGTGGCGCAGGGCTGTGGTAATCTCGCCAAGAGTGGCCCAGCCGACGGACATGCAGAAGAAGGACTGCCCGAAGTCGAGCTGGGGGTCGGGGAAGAGGTACTTCTGGCCGTTGCGGGGGTGGGGGAACCGGGGCACTGAGTGTGGCATCCAGAAGCCGCCCCTGTCGTCGGAGCTCCAGGCCATGACGCCCTTGGCATGGGCATAGCGCGGCTCCTCACCGCCGTCGACCGGCTCGTCGTTATACATGACGTAGCCGATGTCCTGGTCGTACACCTGGTTGATGGTGCGACTAATGTGGTTGTCGGGGGCAGTGAGCCTCTTCTCGCTCAGCTGCCAGTCGCTGTGGTTCTCATCGATGAACATGTAGCGATCTCCGTCCTCAAAGCCGCTTTCATCGGAAAGAATCGGCATTTTGATGGCCACGAACCAATCGACCTCCTTTCCGCTCTCATCGAGACAGGAAAGGGCAAAAACTGGCTTGATACCAAACGAGAAGAGTGAAAGAATGAGAACGAGAACGACAAAGAACAGCTTCATCGATCCTCGATTAGTGAGCGTGAGATAGGTGATCCAAGATCCGTTGAAATCTCTTGAATATCTAGCGGAAGGCCAGTGGGAGGCCAGTGACGTTACTGGGTTGTCTGGAGCCCTTGGTCGGCGGTCTGCTTGACCTGGGAACCTCGTTGCGTGATACATGGCGGACTAGGCTTGGGTTACTCCCAGCCCGGCACACCACTGGCCATATCTAGTGTGCTGGATCAGCTCCGGGTCCCATTGTCATCACTCGCCCACTTAGGCGATACAACAGAGTGCAGTTTAGCCAGGGTGATCGCCGATGAACAGTCGGAAAGGCGCTCTCGGACGTCTATTCGATTCCAGTGTTGATTGGAATCAGAGGGTTCGGCATTACAACGCTCAGTACAGCGGCAGTTCCCAGATCACAGCGGAGCTCGACTCTGTCGATGAGCAAACGATCTACGGCCTACGGAAGTTCATGGCTGATACTAGTGCTCAGTTTGAGCTCGAGGAGTCCGATTTTGTTGAGTTCAAGCATGTCCGTGACACGGGAGCCCACTTCTCCTTCGAGGCGCATCGTGCTGTAACTGCATTCCTCAACGGCCGTGGGGGCGTCATCATCTTCGGTGTCACGGATGCCCTACAAGTTCTCGGCCTCCGCCTCACTCGCCAGGAAGCCGAGGCGACCGCGAGACGCTGCATGGACGAGCTCGGCAAGAAGATTGAGCTGTACACTCCTGCCCTGGAGGTCCAGAGCCGTGTCATCGAGGTTAGATCGCCCGTATCCCACGGCCGCAAGGGCAAACGCCGACCCAAGCACGTCATCCTCTTTGCCGTGCCCATGTGCCGCCAGTCGTTGACCTCGCGAGTCTTCTTCACTCTCGAGGGCATCGGGTACGCCCGCCTAGGCACTTCCACGGTCACGCTGTCCACTGCGCTGACCATGGACCTCCAGCCCCCGCCAGGCCATGCCGCGGCGGCCTCTCAGGCAGCCCGCCTCCCCATCAACCGACCCGAACAGCGTGAGGCCTTGATCAAGAAGATCCATAACGCCCAGATCCTCTTCCTCTCGGGTGAAACGGGCTGCGGCAAATCCTCTCAGGTGCCCAAGATCCTGATCGACTCAGCCCTGCCCTCGAGCGACGGCAAGAAACGGCCGCTGAGAGTAGTGATCGCCCAGCAAAAGAGACTGTGCGCCATAGCACTCGCTAAGCGGGTGTCACAGGAGCTGGGGGCTCCTATTGGCACGCGGGTGGGCTATCACATCGGGGGCCGCAAGGTATACTCCTCGAGCACGGAGCTGCTGTTTGTGACGACGGCCATGCTGCGGGTTTACGCTACATCCGGCTCTTTACGTCAATTTCAAGTAATTATCCTCGACGAGGTCCATGAGCGCGACATGGATACGGACCTCGCCCTGTTTTACATAAGGGAACATATAACATCCCGACCTGACCTCCGAGTCATCCTGATGTCCGCTACACTCGAGATTGAGGCCATACAGGCCTACTTCTCCTCACACGTGGCCTCGATGACCGCCCACCACATCCCAGTCGGGTCGACTCACCCTGTCACAATCCACTACCCCCTTGACAACAAGCGGTTCGTCCAGGATCATGCCATCGACCTTACTGGCTTCGACGTTGCCCGAGGCAGGCTTGCCCAAGAAGTCATGGATGGCATGACCGACGTCATAGCCGCCTGGCACAGCAAGTGCAGACGGGAGCTGAAGCCGTCTGACCCCATCCCCGCGGTCCTCGTCTTCCTCCCCGGCCTGGGCAATATCCTCGAGTTCGGTGCAGTTTTACGTCGCCAAGGCGACCAGCAGCGGATTAAGATCTGCATGCTCCACTCGTCTGTTGACGGGGCGACCCAGCAGGAGGCCCTCCAGCCTGCCCCACGCGGTGTTCTCAAGGTTGTCCTGGCCACGAACATTGCCGAGTCATCTCTCACTGTCCCCGACATCGGCTGTGTCGTCGACTCCTGTCTCGCCAAGACCACTGTTGTCCGGGCCGGCCAGTCGCTTCTCACCGAGGTCTGGGCTAGCAAGAACGCTCTCAAGCAGAGAGCCGGTCGGGTTGGCAGGGTCATGCCAGGCGAAGTTTACCGCATGATCCCCCAGTCGTTCGAAGCCACACTGCCCCAGACAACCACCCCAGAGATGGAGCGGGTCGAGCTGGAGTCTGTTGTTCTCAGGCTGCTGGGCTGGCGCCATGGTGACCCTGGCGCCGTCCTCAGGGCATGCCCCGCCCCGCCGTGCACGGACAACTATATGGCCGCCATGGCAAGCCTCATCCAGTGCAGGGCGCTCGCGGTGCTGCCTGACGGCAGCGCCATGCTCACACCGTGCGGGATGCTCATGGCCAGCCTGCCCCTCCCGCTCCCGGCAGCCCAGCTGATATTGTACGGCCTCGCCTTCCAGTGTATCGATGAGGCTTGCGTCCTTGCCGCCCTGGTCTCACGCCAAGGCCCCATCAAGACGCCCCTGGCCGAGCCCCGCAGGTCCATGGACGCGCTGCTGAGGTTCAGCGGCGGTACGAGGTCAGATATCATCGCGAACTTCAACGCCTATTGCTGGTGGCTCGAAAACCGAACCGACTGGACGCCCGAGACGGAGCCTGTGAAGCTCGAGGAGGCTTGGCTCAGCCCGTTCCACATGCGAGAGCTCGACGACATCGTCATCCAGCTCAGGTCGACCCTGTCGCTGTCAGGGCTCTGCGCCCAGCCGCGTCGCCTCGATAACCACCGCAGGAACGTGTTTATGAACTCCGCGGCGATGGAAGAGACGCGTGTAAGCTCCGCCCCTTCTTCTGAGCGGCCCACCTCGCGAGCACTTGGCATCAGCCGACGATTGGACCAACTGGCCGCTTCCCTGGCCCAGGCCGAGATCGACGGCCACGACAACACCACCATGGAGGGCCAGGTCGCCAAGCTACTCGGCGAGCTCTCCGTTGACGACATCGCGGACTCCCTGCCCGAGCACGCCGAGACCATGGCCACGCTCGCCCCGTTCACAGCCTCTACGGTCGCCCCTGACGCCTCGGGCTGGATGGACTACAGTGGGGGGCATTTTACCCCTATCAGCATGTTCCCCGGCCTCGAGGCCAAACGCCGCGCCCTTGTTCTCATGATGCTGTTGGGCGGTGCGAACATCACGAATTGCTACGGCGTGGCTGAGGCGAGCAAGACCACCTTGGGCGAGAGGTTTTGGAAGGACTCGCAGGTCGAGGGGTGCCCCAGGGAAGCTGTGCTCATCAAGCCCGTGCCAGCCGCCATCGCAGACCCTGACCAAGCATTCGCCGACCTGAACCGTCGACTGGCGGAAGTCAACCCGCGAGACTTTTCTGGACTCACGCTGCTGCCCGCCCCGACCCGCGACTCCCTTCTGGTCAAGACCCGACGTGACCCCTACCCGCCCCGAGTTGTCCCAGAGTTCGACCTCTCTATCCAGGCCAGACTACTCGCAGCTGTGGCAAGGGAGGCATACTCTGACCTCCCCCTGCATGTCGAGGGCAGCCTGGTCTCCTCAATCAACACGGCACTCAAGCCTGTGTTCGAGACGGCCGGTCGGCATCATTCGATGAGCGGGCTGAGTCTCGTCAGCCCAGTCACCGCCCTGGAGCCCACCGCATCGCTCAAGTGGGGCGAGGGTTTGCTTGTGTCAGCCAAGCCGTTCTTTGGAAGTCGGTCGGTCAGCCTGCACGCGAACACTCTCTTCCCCTTCGACCTACCCGCCCCGAGACTATCGGTCCTCCTCACATTCTTCCCCACGACGCCGGTCTCAACCCGCGTGCTTTATGAGGGGAAGTTCCACATGGTGCAGTGCAGTGGCAGGTTGTTCAACCGCGGCTGTGACCTGAGGGCGACAGTGGACACTGAGACGCTGGATAGAATCACGAGTATCAGGAGATACATATCGGATTCGCTGGGGATTATGACTGCTGAATATTTATCCGATAATCGGGATGATATCACGATTGACGAGATCCGGGACCTCATGGCCAAACGCAGGAGTGCTATCAAGGCGGCAGTCAATCATACAAGTCACAATCTGACACCTGATCGCGCGATTGACAAGTTATATCGCGTCTTGACAGACATCAAGGTTTTGAACACACAACATGTTGTTGCAACGAACGCCCAGCGTATCAAGGGCGCCTCCGTCGCTCTGGACACGGCTTCCATCGGCAAGAAGACTCTTGTGAAGAAATCAGACCCATCGTTTGACTGGAGGAAGAGCGGCGATGTGAAGCGAAGGGCGATCAAGAAGGCGACGAGACGCAGCAATGCGTGGAAGAAGCGGCTGCAAACGAGCGATGATTGAATGGCGATGGGGGGTCCGCGCGTGCATCTTATTAATGTATGGTACTGTTAAAGCTCAGGCTGGGAGTGACTTGTGTGGGGAGAGAACACGTAAAGCTCATATAAATACGTAAAGCAGAGCTCAGCAGAGTCACCTCGACAGCTGCCGTGTGTTCAGCGCAGCGATCTCAGTCCGTCCAGGCATGCTTACCAGCTGTGGCCATCGGCTGAGGGGGTGAGTCATGCCGACTTGAACAAGTCTGAATCCAAGCAGTTGATGCAGACGGTCAGTCCAATTCAGCTTCAGCTGAACTTGATCCTGCGATGACAATGTTGCTAGACCATCCACCAGTCGGTATTCTTGCCACACCACCCGAACCCCGAAGCTCGAGTCGACTCGAAGGCACGTTTCCAATGAGATCCCGAAGACAGCTATCCAACAAGTCATTTTTCACCCTCCGTGCCCGCCGTGCTGGGGCTTCTCTCCTGACGGATCACAACAGTTACCAAACAAGTATACCAACCACACCAACTGAACCCAACGCCATCAAGACTGAGACACAATAAAGCCAGAACGACAGCCTTGTCGCCGGAGCGGGGAAATTAGAAGGTGCAGGCACCCGCGCCAGCAGAGGCATTGTAGACCCAGCAGTTGCCCTCGGCAAAAGCAACGGCAATGTCGAACTTGAGCCGGTGGTTGTCCCAACGACTCGGAGACTGCGGGTCATAGCGAGACGTGGTGCCCGCCATTGCCGCGACCCAGGCCGAAGACTGCACCAATTGCCTCCTCCGGCGGGTAGTCGCCCACTTCTCTTCCACGGAGCTCATATTCATCCCCGTAGGCGCTCTCCACGAGCAGATTCGAGACGTCGTCCGTAGCGTCCCGGTCGGGCCATATATCATGCACCAGAAGGCACTGGACAAGGCCCTGTGAGAAGGCCGCTCTGATTCAAGGCTGGGTAGGTCGGATCCGATGCCTGGGTCGAGGATCCAGAGTCGCGTCAAAATGACCTGCGGCATTTACGATAAAACATAAGACGGCACGGTCTTCTAACTATTAAAACATGAAGTCACGGCAAGTCATGCTCAGAAGTCGAACAGTTCATCGACAATCCTGCCGGCCGCCGCCTCGACATCCCCGCCCTCCACGCCGACCCGCTCAGCCTCCTCATAGAGGCGCTCGATCAGGGTTGATGGGGACAGCGAAGGGCTGGCCACTGACCTTGACTCGGGACTTGACTCGGGAGTCGAGTCAGGAGTCGGGTCGCCAGAGTCGGAGTCGTCAGACTCATGTTCTGGCGCTTCATCCCCGCCTTCGTACCTTTCCTCTGCCTCGCCCTCGCTTGTCTCCCCGAACCTGACCTGCCGCACCTCCTCGTCCTCGTCCCCACTCTCATACTCGACCATCCCGACGCCAGGCGCCTCCTCCTCGGGCTCCGGGGTCTGGGGCGTTGCTGAGGCCATGAGATCAGAGGAGAGGACCTCCCACTTCTCGGCCGGGCGGGGGTCGGTGATGGCAGTAGGCCGACCGCCCGTCCGCATGACACAGGCAGGGACCTTCATGAGGGGCAGCTGCTCGAACCTGTCGGTCCCTGCAAGGTCAGAGACATGCTCCAGGGTCAACCGCTCAACGCACACGCCGTATTCTTTCAACTGGTCGCCCCTCGCTAATAAAGCCACGTGAACATGGGGCCGGGTCGGGTAGACCCCAAACCGCACGCGACACGACCCAACGACGTCTCTCGAGTACATGATGACAGGGTGGACGTACGCCGCGTCCATGCCGACGTCCCGGCCGTCCATGCTGAGGGGAGCGTCGTCTGGCTGGGGCCACGTCCAGTAGCGGTCATCGGCAACGATGCCGTCGTCCTGGAACTGCACTGAGGGCATGCTGTTGCGGAGAGTCGTAGACTGTGCAGCCTTAAACTGCGTCTGGTGTTCGTTACGGACAGAAAGCTCCTTCTTTGTCGCCATCAGGCTGGTCTGGACAGCAGGCGAGGCGTCTATACCCGGCACTGGGAGTCTAGTCACCCTATGCCCCCTCTCCCCCCGTCTGTCCGAGACGTAAAGTCTGTGCCGGGCAGGCATGCACCACACGACGAGACGCAGGGCCCCCGGTGGGACCACACGGCAGGCATGGACCTCCAAGTGGTACGAGGCCCTTATCACGGCGGTAGAGTCGGGCGCACACGGGGTGCTGACCGTCGTCTCGAACAGCACGCCGGTAAACCCAGCAGGTGCCACAACCCTGGTGTCTGCCAGAAGCTGCGGGCCCGAGGCGGGCACAGGGACCTTGGACGGGTACAGCCGGGACACATGGAGCAGCGGCGTCTCGAGAGGCGTGACGATACCGGCGGCCACGAACGCCCAGGCCGCCCTGAGGGCGACAGCCTGGACTGGGGCTCTGGCAGCGGGGTCGGGGCGCTTGTGGGCATTGATTGTGTGTATGTCGTCTGTGTATCCGTACGTTCGGCTGAGGACGAGGGCGTCGCGGGTCATGGCCTCGGTGACGAAGGATTGGGCGAACAGACGAAGGGTAGAGCGCATCAGAGGGTCGAACAGCGGTCTGTTGTCAGTGGTGATGATGTCTACGACCAGCCCGAGCGCTATTGGGGAGAGGCTATCCCTTCTCTCGCAAACAGAGACCAGTGCGGCGAGGGCGAGGTTGACGTCGGTGATCGGGAGGGTTGGGAGCGATGCGAGGTTACGGTGGAGCAGCACTAGACCCTCTACGGTCTTTATGAAGAGCGCCTGGTCGGATTTCGTCTTGGAGAAGAACTTTCGAAGGATTTGTTGGAACGTCAGCTGGCTACGGGACGGTGTCGGCAGTGTATCGCGGTCTTTCACCTTGATCACACTCCGTTTCACTTCATTTCTAGTCTCTGGACGGATGGCGACGTCGTTCAGCCGCTTTTTGGTCTTTGCCACCTTCTTGGATGCTGCTGTTGGACCAGTGGAAGGCCGCTCAAGCGTTGCTGCCAGTGGCGCACTATGCAGGTGTAAACTGCTTGATTTGAAACTCTTCCGCGACGCTAGCTCCGCGCGCGGATCCATTCACACGATTTTCGAATGATTTCTTGCTTAAAGTGCTCAGCACGGAAGAAGGCAGCGTGAGCCGACCCTGACGGCATCAGAGCTTCTTATGTTGTCGGACGATGTACGCCGCTGTTGTATTTAGACAATCACACGGTAGCAAAGCTGCTCAGTAGGTCCGCGCCCGACGCCCGCCCCCGAACTTGCGATCCTGCTTCTGCTGGTAGATCTCGCTGACACTGACCGTCGACTGAGTCCTCACCCCCGCCTCGCTGCCCCACATTGCTACGAGCGTGACCTTCTCGTACAGAGTGTGGATGTCAGCCTCGTTTGGCCCCACCACCTCGACCAGGCCGTCGCAGTCGTAGTTATACGGCAGCTTCAACACCACAAGCTCAACGCCCTTTGAATAAATCAAATCCCGGCAGACCTGGTCGAGGGGGAGGGTCGACCCGTCGTCGGTTATAAATCCAAGAGCAGACACGGGGATGGTGCTGAGCTTGCTGTAGTCGTCCCCGCCCCACGGCGGGTCGGCAAAGACGATAGAATGACGAGGGATGTGGTAGGAGAGGAAGTTGCCGTTGACGGCCTCGGCCTTGACGTCGTAAAGCGCCAGGTTCTCCTTCAGACACTGGTAGCGTATGCTGTCGAGCTCAATAGACACCGTGTGGTCGATCGGCGGGTACCTCATCTGTTCCATGGTCAACCCGAAGCCGATGGTGTTGCCCCCAAGCCCTGCCGTCGCATCCACCATCGTGCACTTGTTGTGCCGCAGCGAACGGACCATCGGCAGCAGCTCGAGCACGTAGTCGCACGTAGCCTCGGCGTACTGCGTCGCGGTGACGAACCGGAGCCCCTCACCGTCGAAGGCGATGGCGTCGCGGTCCACGCGGCGGCGGCGGGCGTCCACGGGCGGGAAGAGCCACTCCTTCTCCTGCTTGAAGCCGTGCATCACCCCAGTCTCGGATTCAATCGAATCTGCGGATCGGATCTTTGGATTTGTTAAGAGGCTGGTGTCTGCCGGTTTCTGGAGTGCCAAGTAGTAAACCATGCGCCACTGGAGCCACATTGCTGGGCGATCAGTCGGCCTCTCCTCCCACGCCACCGGCGACGATCTATTCCCCTCCCTGACGAACCTGACAGGCTCGAGCCCCACACCACGGGCCGCTTCGACGACATCCTCTGCACTGCTGAACCAGGAGCAGGCCGTGAGGGCGTGGTGCGACCAGGGCATCTCCTGCTGCGGCCAGACCACGAGGGCGTACGCCGTGTCTTGGGCGTCGAGGAGGATGCGGTCGTCGTTGGACGAGGCGTCGTGGTCGCGGACTACCAGGATCCCACCCGGGGCGAGCCATGTGTGGGCGTTCGCTAGGACGGTGTGCCATGCAGAGATATGGTGGAGTGTCATGGAGATTACAATCAGATCGAATCTATTATCCAGATCCGAGTGGTCGGCAGATGCTGAGGTTTGGAGGTAAGTAAAGTCTGCCGCGTTTTCCAGGGGACGCAAATCCATCCCTACAGCGTCACTGGCCTGCAGCCGATACTCATTCTTCAGCTCCTTCACCAGCGCTCCGTCGTCACAACCAATGTCTAAAACTGCGCGAGGTGACCATGGTCTAGGGGGCGTGAGCTTCCGAATGACGCCGCATATCTTCCTCGCCCTGCTGTCGGGGTAAGGCTCGGGCGCCTTCTCGACCTCCATGGGGCGAGCCTTCACCGCCCTGTCGCCATGAATGAGCGTGTGGATGGCGTCATACGCGCTTTCGTCGTCAGGGCAGGTCTCGAATAGTCTGAAGATCTCCTTGGCGGGGGTCTGCTTGCGGGCGCGGTCTGCCATCCACCGGGCGAGGAGCATCGCGTGGGTGCTGGCGTTGGCGGCCAGAGTTTTCAGCTGCATGCCGCTTGCGATGGTCGGGTTGGCCACAGGGGCATCCGCGTTGGCCGCTGGGATGGGCGCCGTCTTGAGAACGAGAAGGGTCGAGTCCCCCATGGTGATAGGGGCCGCGAGGAGGGGGAGGGCGTCGGGGATGTCTGTAGAGCGAAGTAGGACCCCGACACAGGGGTTTTGGAGCTTCTTGATGGCTTCTAGAGCAGATTCTGTCAAGTTGGACGTGCAGAGGAGCACAGAACAGGGCGGCTTGTCCTCTACAACAAAGGATTTCAACGTAGTGACGTCGCATTCACTGTACTGATGGATCTTCTGCCATTGTGCTGTCTCGCTCACGCCCAGCATGCCTTCAATATCGACTGGCTTCACCATTGTCCCCTCAAGCTCTGCAACAATGAGCTCGTGGATGTTCTCGGGTATTTGGTACAAGCGGAGGTCAAATATGCGGTCTCGCGCGATGGAAAACTTGATTAATGAATCAACAAGGCTCATCGAGGGAATGGGAGGGCTATCCTGCGGGACGGAGCAGATGCAGGTTGTATGGCGTGACTGTGCTTGGCGAGGCTCTTGCGGGATATTTGAGTGCCCATTTTGTCAGGGTCTGACCCTTTTCAAGTCTAACAAAGAGAAGGCTGTGGGTTGTTATTTGAAGACGAAAACACGCGGCCAGTGATGATATTGTGGCTAGTAAAGATCATTTCTTGACTCCTTGGGGTCGATCGTATGTCATGCCTTAAAGTGCGTCGATAGAACTCGCAGGGAATCACTTCCAGCGGCCAAAAAACTTGCCGAGGGTGGCTAATCGTGATTTCTGAATATCGATAGCTTCTTTTTGTGGTTATAAATCCTCCAGATCCTTTGCTTTCCTTGTCGTCGACACCCTTGTGTCAACATGTTGAAAAAAAGAATTGGCGAGAAGCCTCGTTGTCCTCTGAAATGTCCGCTCGCGAACGCAAGGAACAGTACTTCGTCAAGCTCACCGAGCTTGTCCGTACCTATAACAAGATCATCCTTGTTAAGGCTGATAACGTGGGTTCCAGCCAGCTCCACGCCGTCCGCCAGGCTCTCCGCGGCAAGGCCGAGGTTCTCTTCGGCAAGAACACTCGCATCGTCAAGTGCATCCGTACTCTTGAGAACGAGAACGAGAAGATCCAGGAGCTCGTCCCTCACATCAAGGGCAACGTCGGTCTCGTTTTCACCAACGGTGACCTCAAGGAGATCAAGGACATCATCGAGGCCAACCGCCGTGAGGCTCCCGCCCGTGTCGGTGCCATCGCCCCCGTCGATGTCATCGTCCCCGCTCAGAACACCTCCCTTGAGCCCACCCAGACCTCCTTCCTCCAGGCCCTCAACATCGCCTCCAAGATCACCCGTGGTACCATCGAGATCCTCAACGACGTCCACCTCATCAAGGCTGGCGACAAGGTCGGTGCCTCCGAGTCTGCCCTCCTCCAGAAGCTCGACATGCGTCCTTTCTTCTACTCTCTCGAGATCGCGACCGTCTACGACGATGGCCAGATCTTCGACGCTGCTATCCTCAACATCACCGACGAGACCTTCGAGGGCTTCATGGCCGCTGGTATCAAGAACATCGCCTCCGTCTCCCTTGCTGCCAACATCCCCACCATCGCCGCTGTGCCCCACCTCTTCATCAACGGCTACAAGAAGGTCCTCTCCGTCGCTGTCGCCACCGAGGTCACCTTCCCCCTCGCCCAGGCCGCCAAGGACTTCATCGCCGATCCTTCCAAGTTCGCCGTCGCCGCTGCCCCCGCTGCTGAGGAGGCTGCTCCCGCTGCCGCCGCCGAGTCTGAGTCTGAGAGCGACTCCGACATGGGCTTCGATCTTTTCGGTTAATTCGGTAAAATCTTCGTCTGTTGCGAGTGCTGACTGAAGTATTAGCAGTTTATTTTACTTCAGTTCGGCATTGGCGCTCATCATGTAACGCTTAATCAGCTGATGACTGACCCACGTCGACTTCAACAATGATCACAAATGCGACCACACTAATTTAAACTTACTAAAGATCGTCCTCACCATCCACATAGGGCTGCGGAGGCTCCAGCTCCATCTCACTAAAGATCGAGCTCCCAAAGTACTCGGCAACAACCGAAAACGGCGAGGGGTCGTTCTGCAGCTTCTTATCGAACCCCATAAAGTCGACGATCTTCTTCCTCATCACCTCCTGCTCCTTGTTCAGCGCGGCCATCTCCCCAGAGCACTTGTAGCACCTGTCGTCGGCCGTCAGACAGTCGGCGTGGTACGAGTGGCCGCATGAAAAGTGGACAATCTGTCCAGTCAGCTGCTTGTGGCACGAGTCGCACTCCTGTGACCGGTAGACTCTGACACCCTTGCACAGGCGGACGTCCTCGCTGACCTTGTCGATGTCCGTCTCGAGCTTTCGTATCTCCTCTGTGTTCTCCGCGATGATGGACTCCTGCGCCTTCATCTTCTCGATCAGATAAGCGCCCAGGTCGCACAGCAGACAGTCTGTCTGGGCTAGGGCGTCGACCACCTCGAGAGGGGTCATCACAGACTCCATCTGATCGAGATACTGGGCCAACAGACTCGGGCCCTTCTCCCCGGCGTGCTCTGCGGAGTACTTGGCCACGTGCGGTAGGAGAGTGCGGGCGACAGTCTGCCGGTCGACCGGGGTGACCGTCTCGTCGCCAGAGAACTTGTTGAACTCTAACACGGCCTCTGGGATGTTCCCCGAGGCGATGTGGTAGCGGACGATCTCGCTGAGATGCCGGCTAAGATGGAGGATGCCGCGACGGAACTGGTGGATGTGGCAAGTCACGAGAGCACGCTGACGGTCAGGCCCAGATTCTGGTTGGTCGAGATATCCAAGGAGATCTGATTCGACCGCAGCCTTGGCCTTAGGGTCAGCCTCCGGGTCCTTGTCAAGCTCGGCCCAAGTTGTCATTTTCAACTCAAACAGAGTCGTCCACACATCGACTGGACACGCGTCGAGCTTGACAATCTCAGTCAACAAGTCAGTCAGTAGTGCGGGGTGGTTGATGTAGAGCGGGAACACGCTGTGGATCGAGTGGCTCGTGGCGTAGTCGAGGTTGTCGCTGTCCTCGATGGTCAGGCTAACCGTCTTCTTACGGCAGTGACGGACGATGAGGTCGTTCAGGTCGCCCGACGCCTGCTTGTCTTCGAGAAGCACGGCGGCATGCTCCTGGATGAGTTCGAATAGGGTTTCCCAGCTGACCACCTTTGTCATCGTCTCGACGGCCTGGGTCAGTTGATGATCTCCGACTTGGATTCGAGTCACCCAGTCGAGTCGACCCGCCATGTTGGCGATGCGGCTGGCAGTCTCGATGGCCTTGGCCGTGCCCCGGTTGTGGCAGTACACGATGATCGACTCGACGTCGAGTGTTGTCAGGTCGAGCGCCTTGCCTCGGCCTGAGCCAAAGATGAAGGAGCGGAGCTCGTCAACGCCGCTGTCAGCTGGATCGGCCCCGTGCTTGCCGCGCTTCTTAGTGAAGCAGTTGAGGAGCAGTCTGGTGTGATGCGATGTGTGAAGTCCCACGCGATGCAGCGCCTTGAGATAATCAGTCAGCCACTGCACATTTGACGAGTTCAAAAGCTTGTCGATGACGTACGAGGGCTCGACGCCGTGCCCGATGGTCTGCTTGTAGTAGTTCACGGCGTTCTCGGGGTCGCCCTTCAACCAGAGGTAGTCGGCGTAGTCACGTCGGATCGACGAGATGTAGTCCTCGTCCCGCCCTTCGTTCGACGCCAGCTTGATCGCCGTGGCATACTGGTTCTTCGCATAGAGGCCCTCGAGCTTCCGCTGCGTGTCAATCTCGGTGACACAGTGGACGTTGCCGTCCGCGGTCAGTGTGTAGAGCGAGTTCCCGTCGGCCACGACGTCGATTATGCCGCAGTTGTGTGTATGCTGGAAAGTGATGATTTTCTCAGTATGGTCAACGACTGTCAAAGTCACCATCTGAGTTGCGGGCATGACTTCCTCGAAATGCTCCATATCCTCCCGCTCGCCGAGCTCCGAGACGTTGGCGATGTCTGGGGATACGAGGACGAAGCAGCCCTTGAACGAGCTGACGATGAAGTGGCCTTGGTCCGTCGGGGTCGGGAAGAAGAAGTCGGGCCGGTAGTAGGTGTAGATCGCTGACGGCTCGGCTGCAGCGTAGCCTTCGATGCCGAACATCTCGACTGTGCCGTCTGCCGCGGCGATGCGGGGTGGGACTCGGGCCGCGCATCTGATGGGGACGCCCTTCTTGCCCTCGTCCATGACGTGGGTCAGGCGGGAGTCTGCGTCTCCTAGCTGGATCCTGCCGCCCGACAGGAAGGCCACGAGGACGGCGCCGCGGCCAAAGGTGCGGGTGTTGTCGTCAAAGAACTTCTGCACTGCCGAGTGGGGGGAGGCGGCTGAGCAGGTGGTCAGGAACAGCTTGTTCTTGGCTGTGTGAGACCAGGAGACGTTGGTGACGGCGTGCGCCTCCCCGTCGACGCCGTGCATGTTAAGGTGGGAGATGTGCGGGTTGGGGGAGGTCACGTCTGTCACTACGACGAGAGTGGCGGAGGAGAAGCCCACGGCGACGTGCGTGTGGTCGGGGTGCACGCTGAAGCAAAGGGCTCGGCATTCGCGGCCAGGCGCGGCGATCTCACGGGGGATGATGATGGGTCTGCTCGCTCTGGCGGCGGCTGTGTTCTTCAGGATCGTGTTGACACGGATAGCGCGGATCACGAAGTGCTCCTGCTCCTCAATTGTGTTGATGCCAATGCAGACAAGCAGGTTGTTGCGGCTGCGGGTCACCAGCTTCACACTGAGCGTTATTGTGTCGAACACATCATCAACCGCCCATTCAAAGTGCTCATCAGCGACGAACACGTTCCCTTTGTCATCGCCCACCGCAAAGAGCCCTGTACTGACGTGAAAACAGGTAATTTTGCCCGCATGTTGGGGAACTTGCGGATGATTGCAGAATGTGGAGGCGGGCGTCCGTTCTAAAAAGTTGAACCTTTTGTATTGGAACATTACCCTCAAGCCAATTCGACTTTCGGCGACATAAACTGCACCATGTTCATAAGTCAAGCATGTGGGGGTTCCCGTGCGTATTCTTGGACAACCGACTGAAATGAACCCATCCCTTCAACTGAGATGATCAACTATTTCCCATTTCCGTTGTGTCCGATATTCGAAGAATTCTGATGATTCAGCACCCCGTGGCACGTCAATCATGGTGTTCTCCTCAAGTTCACATGTTTAACGACTATTAAACCCATTCCAAGGGTGAGTCAACCCAACTCAGGAGGGGTGTGACTTGGATGGAGTCGAAGCATCGTCTGCGGAAGAAAGAAGCCTGTGGAAGCATGTCGAGGCTGCTCGCGTCAAAGGAAGCCAGTCATCGAGTGGCAAGCCTCTGTGCTCGTTCAACTCGGGTCTCCATGGCCTGCTGAATGGGGGCAGTTTCCCAGGGCTTCACCATACCGTACCGTATCATTGCCGCATGCCAGAAGTTCTTTCACCCGGTTGGGTGATAATGAGTTCAATGTCGACATACCGCACGAATACTCACATTTAAAAACGCTTTTCGCTCAGATTTGACTTATCTTGACCACTGGGTCGAGACGAATCTTCTTCTTTATGGATCTAGACCAAATCATCGACAAAAAGGACATACGCAGGTGTTATGCACCATTCCCATGTTGTTCCCAATCCATTCGAGACATGAAAGGCAGTCGACCGTCAGGTCCCACGAGATCTTGAAAGATTCTGCCCTGACAGAAAACCAAAGCACTGCCGTGGAGATCAATAGAACGCAATGTCCCTTGAAATCTCTCCAAACCTTTACTACGTTGGCGCATATGACGCTGACCTTCGTATTTTCGACATCATCATGGAGACTGGCTACGGCACGTCTTACAACTCTTACATCCTCAAGACTAGCGAAGGAAACGTGCTTTTCGAGACCGCCAAGGAGCGCTGCTATGACGAATTCATGGGAAAGATCAAGTC
The DNA here is from genome assembly GCA_019828565.1 of Carpediemonas membranifera. NCBI lineage: Eukaryota > Fornicata > Carpediemonas > Carpediemonas membranifera. The sequence goes on from JAHDYR010000007.1 coordinate 893,035, forward strand.
CGTGATTGGCGACGAGAAGTTCGCCTTCATCGTCTGCAATCACACCGAGCCTGATCACAGCGGCTCCCTCGCCAGGATCCTCGAGGAGCACTCGCCCGACGCCACTGTGATCGGAACCACCCACGCCATCGACTATCTAGAGCAGATCACGAACCGTTCTGATTTTAAGCGCCGTCCTGTAGAGGTTGACAACAAGGAATCGCACCACATCAAGGTGGGCGAGTTCGACCTTCAGTTCCACATCGCGCCCTTCCTCCACTGGCCGGACAGCATGTTCACCTACATCCCCCAGCTGAAGACGGTGTTTACCTGTGATTTCCTCGGAGCCCACTTCTGCCCGAACCCAGAGACGACTCTCGTCAACCAGGACGGCGAGGACTACTGGGACGCATTCAAGTACTATTACGACTGCATCTTCGGCCCCTTCCCCAAGTACGTCGCTCAGGGCGTCGCCATCCTCAAGACCATGGACCTCGAGACTGTCGGCACGTCTCACGGCCCCGTGCTCGTCGGCAAGGAAAACATCGCCAAGCGTATCGAGAAGTACGCGGCCTGGGGCGTCGTACCCGAGCGCGAGCACCGCGTTGTCGTCGGCTACACCTCCGCTTACGGCTACACTGGCGAGATGGCTGCCGCTATCGTTGAAGGCCTCAAGGCCGCCGACCCAACTCTCAAGGTCGAGTCCTACGATCTGGGCAATCGCACCATGACCGTGGATGCCTTCATCGGTTTCATGAACGCCTCTGAGGGTGTCATTATCGGCTCGCCCACCATTAACGGTGAAGCCCTGCCCCACGCTTGGCAGATCGTTACTGCGCTCAACACCATCGCCCACAAGGGCATGGTTGCCGCTGTATTCGGCTCTTACGGCTGGTCTGGCCAGGCGACGAAGAACCTGCACGAGCGCCTGACCCAGCTGACGTCGATGAAGAAGCCACTCTCTCCCCTCGCCATCCGGTTCAGGGCCAGCGAGGACGACATCGCCAAGTGTCGCGAGTATGGTTCGCTTTTCGCCAAGTCCGTCCTTGGCGAGCGTGTGACCGATATCTGCGCCACCGAAGACGCTGACGACGAGGCCGACAAGTTCACCTTCATCCCCGACGGCAAGCTCCACCGCTGGAAATGCGTCGTGTGCGGCGAGATCGTCATCAGCGACATTCCCCCCGAGATGTGCGAGGCGTGCGGCGCAGGTGCCGACGCCTTCGTTCTCCTCCCCGATGAGGATGACGAGACGACCGAATACGCCGGCCACGTCGTTGTCATCGGTGGTGGCCCCGCCGCCTTCAACGCCGCCCGCACCGCCCGCGACCGTGCCCCTGGAGCTTCTGTCACACTCATTTCCGCAGAAAAGCACCTGCCTTATTACCGGATGAACATCTCCCATGGTATCAACAACGTTTGCATGCTCAAGCCAGACGCAATCCTCCTCAAGCCCGCCGAATGGTACTACGACAACAACATTACCGTTCGTCTCGGCGAAGAGGTGACCAAGATTGATCGCGAGCAGCATACGATCGAGACCGCCGAGGATGTCATCCCGTACGATAAGCTTGTCATCGCCACTGGTGGCTCGCCTTTCATTCCTTACAAGACGGTCCACCCGTGTGGTAACTCCATATCTATTAGAACGATCGAGGATATCGAGAAGATCTCGAACCGAATCTGTCACGAGAACGAGGTCCGTGTGGTTGTCATCGGCGGTGGAGTCCTAGGCCTCGAATGCCTTCCCTTCCTTCTCACACGTGATAACGTCTCCATCACTGTGGTCGAGCGGTCGCCTCATATCATGTCCGTCCAGGTCGACTCCTGCATGGCGTGTCGCGTGGAGAAGTATCTGATGGAGCAGTCGAAGGGCCGTCTCTCGTTCAAGACCAACGCTGTCGTGACAGATTTCACGATCACTGACAACCAGATCCAGGCCCTCACGTTCGAGGACGGTTCGATCTTGGATGCGGATCTTGTGATCTGGGCCATTGGCGTTCGTTCCAACGTCAGCCTTGCTTCCGACGCCGGCATCAAGACCGGCCGCGGTGTTCTCGTCAACGACCGCATGGTTTCCTCCGACCCCAACGTTCTTGCCTGTGGCGACTGTTCCGAGCAGATGGGTGGTATTTTCGCCCCCAACTGGGCCAGCGCCGTTGAAGGCGGTAACATTGCCGGTGCCGTTGCTGTGGGCCTCGACAAGGAGTACCCCAAGCAGCCGTTCCCCTTCATGCTGAACATTTATGAGCGGACAGTAATGGCCCTCGGCAGGTCTTCCGGACGCGGCGCTGAGCCGTACTACCTCAACCAGGGCGATGATGTCACGACCAAGATCTTCCACGAGAACGGTGCTGTTGTCGGCGCGTCTAAGCTGGGCGGCGAGTTGCAGTGCGTGGAGCTTGCCAGCGCTATTGGCGAGGGTATGTCCTCTAAGGCGGCCCAGAAGTGGTTGTTCAAGTAAGCAGGGTCAAATAAATGTGTAGAATGAATAGTTGTACTCAACTTGCCTTAGTTCCCGGTGGGGTGTGGAGAAGGTCGTGTATGCCGGTGGGTTGGGGAAAAAACTTTGCATGAAAAAAAACAGCTAGCAGCGATACGGACATAGCAATGCAGTCTGGTGCTCCCGCTTCCAACGAACGCCGTCCCCGTACTGGTTTCGGTGGCCGCCGCCCCCAGCGTGGTGGTCCCCGCAAGGAGGAGTGGATTCCCGCCACTAAGCTTGGCCGCCTCGTGAAGGAGGGCAAGATCAAGAGCCTGGAGGAGATCTTCCTTCACTCCATGCCTATCAAGGAGTACCAGATCGTCGATCACTTCTTCAAGGACGAGCCCCTCTCCGAGGAGGTCCTCAAGGTCATGTCTGTCCAGAAGCAGACCACTGCCGGCCAGCGCACTCGCTTCAAGGCCTTCGTCGTCGTCGGTGACCACAACCGTCACATGGGCCTCGGCATCAAGGTCGCTAAGGAGGTTGCCCTCGCTATCCGTGGCGCTATCCTCGTTGGCAAGATCAACATGGTTCCCATCCGTCTCGGTTACTCTTTCGGTAACATCGGTGGCCCTCACACTGTCCCCATGAAGGTCACTGGCAAGGCCGGCTCCGTCCGCGTCCGTCTCTGCCCCGCTCCCCGCGGTTCCGGCATCGTTGCCGCCCCCGCCGCCAAGAAGGTTCTCGCCTTTGCCGGTGTCCAGGATGTCTTCGTCCAGTCTTCTGGTTCCACCAGAACTCTCGGCAACTTCGTCTCGGCTACCTTCCAGGCCCTGTCCAAGACCTACTGCTACCTGACCCCCGACATGTGGGCCGCCACCAAGGCTGAGGTCGGTCTCCTCGAGAAGCACTCCGCCTTCCTCGCCAACTCTGGCAAGAAGTAAACGGTCTTCCGCGCTCATGTTTCATGGCCATTTTGTCCTCTAATGCCGTCGGTAGCGCTCATACAGAGCTCTTTTATCACCTGCAGTTTAAGGTGTTGTATTCTGTGCTATTGAAGGGTCGAACAATGTGTTTATACTGCGCAACACTGCCCTGTCTCCCTCCTACTCACGTCTTAAGATTTAGATGTTTACTGGGGGTTCATGTAAAGAAGGCTTAGGCTGTCAACCCCCCGTCACTGGGCGATGGCGTCCCTGAGTCTGCGCTCCCAGCCCGAATTATAAAACGCCAAGTCCTTTACTGCCACGGGTATAAACAGTACGCTGGCAATGATAATAACATAATAGCGTGCTAAAGTCATCAAATGATTACCCTAGATGAGGGACAAACATTGTCTCACCAACCTCTGCATCCGGGGGCGGGGTGGCTGGAGCCAGGGAGATGAGAGGCCCGAGGGGGCGAGGGTCGCCATGCTCAAAGTCACTAGAGTCACCGCCAGAGAGGGCACCCTGGGCGTAGAAGAGATTCTCTCCGTTCTCAATCTCCAGGAGGTCGACGCCCGACTCGTCCGAGTCGCTCGAGTCACTGACGGCTCGGCGTCGGACTGGCCGCCGTCCAAGAGTGAGACTAGTCCGGCAGCCTCGGATGACCTCGCCCTCTGGCTGACTGGGGCGAGGCGGCGGTAGGCCAGTCTTGCCTGGGAAGGGGAGGCCGGCGCTGGGGTAACCGCCGCCCTATGAGTTCGCATGATTGGCGCCTTGGTCCCCACCGCGGCAGTCACTCCATTGGCGGCAAGACTAGTGAGTATCAACAACTCTATTAGGTTTGTGCTGGACAACGCGAACGACATTTTCGAGGCTGGAATGCGTAAGTCTTTCCGCCTAGTGCGCTTTGCGAACCACATCCTTCGCCAGAAGCACTTCGCCCGCTGCGGCCAACAGTTGGCTCGGGAGTTCGGTTGGCGTCGCCACCATCCCATCGCCACCCCCATTCGCCTGAAAGTCTTCTACGGGAGCTCGGGATTCACCACGCCTGCTGGTATGTTCATTCCTTGCGCGCCATATCGAAAGTTCGCGAGAGAGGTAGTACCCCTTCTCAAGGGGTATAACATTGTCGTCGATCTTAACATGGTTAACAAGGATCGCACCACCGTCGTCTGCCCTCACTGCCACGCCCCCTACAAGCGAGTTCGTCCGCGTGATGACCAGCACGTTCACCCACATCGTGTGATGCTCTGCGAAAATCTACAGTGCCGTGGTGCTTAGTGGCGCGCAACAGTTCCTGATGCTCTGAATGTTGATCATCGGGACAAGAGTGCTGCAGAGACATCCTGTGGCGTTCTCTTGCCACGGAAGATGAGCTCAGTGGCTCTCCGTTCAGTCGCACATTGATCCCACGTCTTCAAACTTCATTCCAGTATCATCAATTGGCTAACCGCCAACATTCGTCTACGGACGGATGATGTTGTGCAGTTTGGCACTTTGATCGTTCCTTTCAGGCCCTGTCTTGGAGGTTCGAACAATGTGTTTATACTGCGCAACATATTCGAGGCAGTTGCAAAGCAGGTTATGCCGCCGTCCTCTGGCCAACGCCATACCCCCAAGGGTTCTAGTTGTCCAAGATGCGGTTCAGTTGGCACTCTTCAGGTGCAAGCAGCAGCTGGAAACATGTATTGCACTGTGTGCCACCATGTCCTCGAGGAGGATCGCATTGTGAACGAGGTTTCCTTTGCGGACAAAGGCAGTGGAGGATCAGGTGTTGTTGGCAAGTTTATCCGCAGAGATATCGCCGCCGGTGGCTCTGAAATGACCGATGGCCGCGCCCAGACTCTAGCCAATTGTATGGCCCATTCCACGATCTTACACAGCCCGCCGACGCCTGGCTCAGATCGCAGACGGCCTCCGCATCTCCGAGAACTTCGTGGACGCAGCCCAGCGGCTCTACCTCATCGCACTGAACGGCGGCTTCACCAGTGGCCACTCAAGCCAGGTAGTCAGCGCCGCCTGCCTCTATGTGGTCTGCCGCCGGTCCAAGACGGAGCACATGCTTATCGATTTCTCCAACGCCCTTCGAATGAACATGTTTGTCGTTGGCAACTGCTTTCTCAAACTCCGTCGCCGATTTAACCTTGACGTGCCAATCGTTGACCCGTCATTCTACATCAACCGGTTTGTCGGAGCCCTGCAGTTTGGCGAGATGAAAGGCCGCGTCACCGCCACCGCTCTCCAGCTAATCGCCAGCATGAAGCGCGACTACATGCACATCGGCCGACGTCCCGCGGGCCTATGCGGCGCAGCTATATTCGTAGCAGCTCGTATGCATGGCTTCGAGCGTACCCAGGAGGAGATCATGCAAGTTGTCCATGTCCACTCGACGACGATCGATAAGAGGCTCCAGGAGTTCTCCCAGACGGCCACCGCGGGCCTCACCGTGCGTGAGTTCCAGGCTGGTAAGGCGGAAGAGCTCGAACACGCCGCAGCACCGGCCATGCGACGTCGTATGGCTCGAGACATGAGGGAAATGGCGGCCGTGCTCGCAGACCCCATGCTTGCCCGCTACCAGGCCGGGGAGAGCTTCCATGACACCGTGTGGGACGATGAGATCGCGGACGACGATCCATTGCTGCTGGATATGCGGGGGCAGCTCATTGAGAAGGACGAGAACCCGTCTTCGTTCTACAAGCGGCGGGAGACCACGTGGGTGGCTCATGAGCAGAAGGCGTACATCAGAAGACTCATGGCACCAACCAGAGCAAAGGGGACCTCAGGCCGGAGAGGCCGCCGCAGTCTGGCCGGCGGGTCAGCTGCAGAGAGTGCGGAAAACGTCCTCAGCGCCCGAGCCCGCTCGCTGAACCGAGCAAGCTTCGTAGAGTACCTCCGCAAGGATGTATCAGCTTTTACTCACAACGGGTCGTCTGCGGCGTCGTCTCCCTTTGCCTTGAGTCAGTCGCTGGCTGCAACACAGGAGGAGCAGGAGCCAGAGCTAGAGATGGAGATGGAGGAGGAGGACGACTTTGTGATGTTCTGAGGTGTCGATCTTGATTGATGTGTTCAGGTGGAATCATGAGTTCAATGGAATAGCCGGACAACCTCGGCCTGAGGGAACGCCCAGGAGAGGTACTCTCGCTGGTACAGGTCCCAGTATGTAATGTCAGCTTGTTCTTGGTAAACAGTCCTTTATATTCATGGCTCTCCAGCCTGTATCGATTCCAAACGCGGTTTAGGTTCACGGGTTTTCGACTTGGCCACTAATTCTCTTACCGCGTGCAAACATTGCTCCAAGATGAGCCCTTGTCGGTAAACTTGGTTTTGAGAGGAAGAACTGCGGCTTCCAGCTCACTACGTGTGACAAAACGATTCTTGTCCATGGTGGTGATCAACAGAAGTGAAGCAGTTTAAGGTAAAACTGATCTGCTGAGCTTGTTCTTGGTATAGCTTGTGTGATCAGTGAGGTGTTGCCGTGTTGAGGCAGCGAGGCAAGGGTCGTCGTTTCGCCGGATTTGACCACAGATGCCCACGATTCCTTCCCGAGCTTTGAGCGAAATCTACACTGGCATAGATGCTCAGAAGGAGCGGTATAACCATCTTATCCTTCGCTTCCGTGACGAGTTTCCAAATCACGAGCCTAGTTTCTTCGTGCGAGCCCCAGGCCGAGTGAACGTCATTGGCGAGCATGTAGACTATTCAGGCTATTCAGTACTCCCCTTTGCGATCCCAAACGACTTCGTTTTCCTCGTAGAACCCACAGATGACAGATCAGTGACGATCTCCCACGACGACCCCTCTCTCCCGACCTTCCACGGCCACCTGGACTCCATCACCATCCCCACCGAGCATAACTGGACCAAATACCTCGCAGCAGCTCTCAAGGGTATGCACACCATCTTCGGCGCCACCGTCGGTGTTCGCATGGTCGGGCACGGCACTGTCCCGATCGGGTCCGGCCTCTCCTCTTCATCCGCTCTCGTGTGCGCCACAGCTGCTGCAATAGCTGCGGCGGGCAGACTAGAAATCACTCTACCCAACCTCGCTGCGGCTTGTATTGACTCGGAGCGACTCATCGGCCTTGCTTCAGGAGGGATGGACCAGTCGGCCTCTTTGCTCAGCCAGCCCCACGCCCTGCTACATGTGGAGTTCAGACCAAATCTCAAAGCTACTCCATTCATGCTCAACAATGTGCAGTTTATGGTTCTTGACTCCGGAGTGGTCAGTGAGAAAGCAGTGCCCTCGGATGACGGATACAACAAGCGTGTAGCAGAGTGCAGGGCTGCGGCTGCCCTACTACTGGCAACATCCGGTCATGCGCCGACCAGGGTGTCGACTCCTTTCATCCTCAGCGAGGTGCAGGAGGTCCTCGGGCTCGGGTTCAACGGACTGGTGAAGGCGGTGGAGAAGTTACCGGAAAGTGTAACTATTGCTCAATTTGCCGGAATCTTGAAAATTTCAGAGTCGGACGCGACTCGGTTGATTCTTTCAAATTCTCGTGGGGAGCCTCTACTTGTCCCTAACGTGCCCATGTTCGTTCGCAAGAGAGCCCGCCACGTTGCCACAGAAGCCCAAAGAACTCACGACTTCATTACTGAAATGACTCGACCCACCCCCGACCTGGGCCATCTCGGCCGACTCATGACTGAGTCACACGAGTCATGCCGCACTGACTATGAGTGTTCATGTCCGGAACTTGACTCTCTCGTTACCCTTTGTCTGGCCAGCGGGGCCTTTGGGGCGAGGTTGACTGGGGCGGGGTGGGGTGGTCATGCGATTGCAATGTTTCCGGCAGATGTTGATATGAAGGATGTGGCGGAGAGTGCGGCGGGTTGGAGCTCTGGGCATTCGCCGTTGGTCGTGGAGGCACCTTCTGGAGGGGCTGCGATTGTTCAAATGGCAGATATCTGTAAAATGACATGAGGGTGAGTTTAGAGCACAGCTGCTGAGGAGGGCATTGCCTCCCTCGAACCTCTGTTGGGTCTACTCTCCGTCGTGAGGGGCAGCGCGTTGGGCCACAGAGTGGGACACACAGTGAGCTTCGCCTCGGAGTGACTGCTTTGACGGGCCTGCGCCCTTCCCTCGAGTGTTATCGAGGGACGGCGGGGGTGAGTCTGACTAATGTCAGGTGAGATCTGCTGCTGTTGTGACCGACTCGGCTCAGAGTGTCACCATGCGCTTGTTGGTGAATCTCTGCGCTTTCAGTGGGGAGCGAGTGGCTGTGGAACGGAATGGGTGGTCCTGCATCGCAATGGTCCAAGTCAGTCTCGGGCGACCGACTGTCACGAGTCATTCTCGAAGACGATGGATGCTCAGGAGGCTCTTCAGCGGCTGGACGCCCACATCACCGATATCGGCATCGATATCGCCCAGTTGAATGACATGATGCTTCTCGATGAGGATATCGATGCCCGCATCGCGAGCCTGGACGCTTCTCGCGCTCGTCTTGTCGCAATGCGCTCTTCAACGGCTTTGAGCAGCAGAAGCATCCAGCGCTATGCCTTCATCTGCGCCATCTCCCGCATTCCGACCGAATATGCCGACGTTCCCGGCGACATTCCCACTCTCTCATGCGAAGCGCCTTCACCCACGAGTTCGGCGAGGAGCTCCCCGACAACGACGGCGATGCCAGTCCAGCCACGGCCGAGGAAGTAGCCAGAGCGCTCGTGGCCCTGGACCTCCACAATCGCAGCGCCACCAGCTTTGTCAACAGGGTGGCAGCGATACTGACGCGCGGGCCTGAACTGAGCATGAACATCCCACTGGCGCCCGGTGAGATGCTCCCGGCAGCCCTGCACACGCTGAACCAGGGCGCGCTGTGGGCGTGTCTGCTGGGTGGTGGGGCCAACCCAGACCTCGAGGACAGGATGCGGAATCAGTATCAAGAGGAGCGGCTGGACGAGAGCGAGACGCATGACGTCCGCAAAGCTCTCACCCCCGAGGCCAAGTGCCTCTGGTTCCTCTGCAAGAAGTTCTTCTTTTCATTGAGCATCGCCAACAAGGATGGCGAGTGCTATCAGTGGAAAGACGAGGAGTTTGAATTTTGCTACCTCTACCGCATGTACATGGGCCGACTCTTCGTGTTCGACAGTGAATTTGCCGACCCCTCCTTCACCAGGGCCAGGATTCCTAGGGCTCTCGAGGTCTACAGTCACCAGAACAGTCACATCGCCAGGACACTCAAGGGCCTGTGGGGCTGGGGTGAAATCAGAGTTGGGCAGCTGGGGTTCAAGTCAGAACGTTATGAGTACATTATCCCAACCTGCCTCACCTTCCCCGCCTGCCCCAAGGTCGCCAAACTCGAGGCCAGCCTGCCCCCCTGGGAGAAGCACGCAATCGTGACCGATATGTCGATGAAAGGCAATTGCACGTTCATACTCACCCCGGTCGGCACTGTCATGGCTGGCGACATTGACTGGTTCACTGGCCGTAAGGGTCGGGCATATGTCGGCCCAATCGAGGAGGAGAACAAGCACCTCTTCCACCCAGTCGCTGTACCCGCTGGCTTTGTCCCAGATCACATCATGCATTTACAAGGACCAAGACCTTTACATTCAGGCACTGTCATCCTCTCTATGGGAGATCGGCAAATGATCAGCGGTAGCAACATGTATGGCCAGCTGGGACTCGGGCACAAGAATGAGATGTCTGGCTTTGTCAACCTGCCATTCAGGGTCGACCAGATCATGACGGAGGCATGTGGATTCAACGTATTTCTCAGCGGCCACCAGCTTCTGTTCGCCGGCGAAGTTCCCCATCATATCGCCCATTTGGGCCTGCTGCCTCAGTTTAGCAAGGACGACATCTGCCTCACACCCACCCCACTCCGGTTCCCTGAGAGGGTCAAAGGGTTCTTCGCATCGAACCAATATCTGATCTGGGTCACCGAGGGCCAGACCCATTTTCAGCTAGGATGGGGCTACTCGACTTCCGTCATCCCGTTCGAGGCAGCTGCGTTCCTTGAAAGTATCCTCGGCGTCTTTTTCTGCGACGCTTCCGGACAGTGGTCGTGGGACGATGCGTTGTATGGCTCGGGAAAACTGGATGAGATGAACTTGTTCAAGGGCCACTTTAGGCAATTTCGGATTCATACAACTGACGTCGACCCGTAGACCCCGACCGCCGTCAGATAAACGCTGGTATGATCTTCTTAGACACCTGACGGGCAGTGTTGAGCCAGCCCTCTTTCGCCAGCTCGTGAGGGAAGTTCAGCTGGGATAGCTGCTGATTACCTGCTGGCGGAAAGAGTGTCAGATGGGGTGGCTGAGCTAGTCGTGTGTGGCGCCTAGACGACCGAGGGAGCTTATCCCAGTGTCTACCCAACCCCTCAATCATAAATGCTCTCAAGCTATGATTCTGACGACCCGAAGACGTGTGAGTTAACTATGGGAGCGGTGTCACTTTAGCTCCCCCATGTATTGTTCGAGTTAGCCCTGCTCGACCCGACCCGAAAATGAAGGTATTGGTTTCGTACTAGTACTGCTGATTGAAGTGAACCAAACACAGCGTGAGGTGAGAATCCAGTCAGCACCTACAACGTGCAACGGCACCTGAGGACCACGCTCAGAGAAGAAGATCCAAGCGGCGCCACCCTAGATCTTCGTCGCGTACGGCGCCCCGTCCAGCGTCAACTCCCCGCCGGCCTCTACCAGCTTCCACGCCTCGCGCCGCACCTCCTCGGTCAGCCTCGCCCACAGGTCCTGGAGCTGCGTGTACTCTGCCTGTGCGGAGACCCGCCCGGGCCCGGTGAGGATCGGCCGGCCGGTATGTACGCCCAGAGACTTCTCCAGAGTCGCGATCTGGACCTTCAACTCCTCCCGTCGCTTGACCACTGCCGCTTCCCAGAGTGTCAGGTCAGTTTCGAGCTTAGTGACGGTCGACAGGTGCATGTATGGAGCCACCATAGCGGTCTTCACAAGCCCCGGCGTGGCTGAGATGGTCGGTTTCAAGCACTCGACTGCTGCCAAGTCAAAACCCGATGCCAGCGATCTTCACGCATTGGGTTTCGACCAGCTATACTACCACATGGTGTACACGCGCATTCTGCTGTCATATACTCTCAATCTTACTCATTGTCTTCATAACTCTTCTTCTGGCCGCATACGGCGACGTATGGGACAACACAGCGACCGAGGAGCTATATCCGACTGTGAGCTCGGATCATGAGCTAATTGCAATCGCGCATCTCTCCGATGGCAGCTTCCTTGGCTGCTCAACGTCGAACAACATTGCCCGAGTTTTCGACGAGAATGCCCGCCCATGCACCATCACTATCACCACACCGAACGCCACACTAGGCTATTCTACCAGTAACCTGACCATATCGGCGACGATTCCAGTCTCGAGCTCCGTTGTCGTAGGGCTGAGCCTTTTGAGCCCGCTTTCACTGAAACTTGACGGGAAAGTCACTGTTGAGGCGTCACCAGTACTTGCCATACGGTTCCCGAGCCTCTACTATACCAGTGAGGCCCACATGTTCGGTACACTCGAGGTAGTCCAACGAGACTCCGTCATTGAGGGCCAGTCCATCACTATCCCCTCTGCTTGGCCCCAAGACCCTCTGACTGCACTCGACGTCGACCCGGTGATGATCATGAGAGCTGAGCTGGCCAATAACTGGACCACCGTGGCCACCAACACGTACACGCACACCAGGACGGGTCCCGGGCCCAGTGTCACAGCAACGGCTGAGCTGCGGCTCCTACCAGCCACCGTCACATACACCCGCGGGTTATACGCCACGATGGTCCATGCTGTGGGCCCACTCGCTGTGATTTTTTCTGTATGCTGGATAGTGATCCGAGGCTGGGGATTGAGGACACTCGTGTTGGGCGGTTATCTTAGGGGCAGGCCGGTTAGACCCAAGAATATGTAATAACATAAAACTGATTTTCGACAGGTGCAGTTTATCTCACACTTCACCTGACGACCGGACAAGTCGATTCCACCTGGTGACGATGATGCCGTCAAAACTATCTTCACAGCTAGGAAAGACTACAATGGCCGAAACACGAGATGAGCACGGTCTCCGCCACTTGAAGAGCGCGTACCAAGTTAAGCAGGCCGTTTTGTACCACAAATCCACAGTTGTGTGCCTTCGATTCGGAAACATGGCTGATGAGACGACAAGTATGCTTGATCACATCCTTGGCTCTATCCAGCCGATGCTTGCCAACCATGCCTCCATCTTCGCCGTCGACACGGACAAGGTCAAGGACTTCAACGACAGCTTCGAGATCGACGAGTTCCTTGGCCCCTGTGTCATCTTCTTCTACCGGGAGAACCACATTCAGGTGGACATTGGCTCTGGGGACAACACCAGGGTCTATCTCTCAGACGCTCGCAGCAAGCAGGAGTGGATCAACATCATCGAGCGGGTTGCCACGGAGAGCAGCAGGGGCAGGGGGATAGCCAACATGGCCGAGTTCATGATGAACGTCAGAGCGTGAGATTGAAGCAGCATTGGGAGCCACGATTGAGACGCTCCCAAGACTGATGGACAAGCGGCCTAGCTTTAGCCGATCAGGCCTGGATGATAGAGGTCGGGAGAGGACCGGACTGACAGGCCCCCGTTGTTCATGGAGAAGCTGGTGAATGATTGATGCCGAGGGCCGGCCTTGATGGCGGCGATAATAAATGGGCCTGAGCTGGTCGATGTGTGGCGCTCGCTCGGTTTTACGAGTGCTTTTTTTCGCTCACTGGTTTTGACCATTTTCGCCACAAGGTGGTTTGTCTCTTCTTTCACACTCCAGCATTATGAGGATATTCGCGTCCAGCCTTCCACTACTCCCCTTATAGCTCTCAGTATGTCTATTTGTGGTTCTGATGCCTTGATGACGAGTCTTACTGGTGAATCGGGAGGTGGCATGCCGTTCTGGATAACCCACTGCCTTATTCATTGCCTTTCATCGCTCTGCGGGTTAGGTCTTGTGAATGATTACACCGGCTACCTGTTCTGAACCACTCACACCCTCTCTATTACACATTCTCTGCTCTTTTCCGTGCGTTCGCCTCAAACTCAATTTGTTTGTCACAGGTTGGAATGATGAAAAAGGCATTTATCCGAGTCGCTTGCTGTGTGGCGTTTTGTCCGCAGCCTGTGCACTGTTGAAGAATCTGCGCTACCTAACTTTTTTCTGACTCCAACAGCTCTCATTCTCACACAGAACAACATCAATCTTCCTCCATCGCACCTGTACCCTCAATAAACTAAATTCTTCATTGTAACTCCTCCCTAACAAGACAAGAACAGGTTGAATGCGTGCAATAACGTCCAGCTTAAATTATCCAATGAACTCAGCCTCCCCAGTGGGAATCAGATGCATTCATAGAGACATTCGACTGGAGCAGAGAACCATCTATGGAGTTATGAGACTGATGGAGCCTGATACGATGGCAGGAATATGCACTTTATGCACTCAAGCTCGAGACGTCAGCAAGCTAAGTTCCAGACAAGCGACGGATCCGCAGCACATGACGCCACAGCGAGATATGCAATACATACCGGAGGATGAAGCTCCCGAGGAGGAATGCGACCCGAGCGTTGACGCTGAAAACGATGAAAGATTCCAAGAGTTCTACAACCGCGGAGTCTCTCACGTGCAGCCCGTCACCGACCTCCTCAACCAGCTTCTCACTCTGAGAGGCATCGAAACACCACACGATGAGGCCGAAATCGCTCTAGAGACATTCAACGAGCAACTCCTCCTCCACGCCCGCCGCTACAGCCTCAACTCCATCGCCCTGGGCACCCCAGAGCTCTCCGACATCGAGCTGGCCATGCTCAAGGCCGACATAGCCGACCGCGTGGGTGAGATTGCCTCTGAAGTCTTTACCAACCGAGACTTACCCCAGGTGGGGCAGTGGACCAAGGCCCTGGTAACCCTTCTCTCAGGCACCGTCCACGAGATCGGAGAGGGTGTGGTGAACATGTACGATGTTCTAGAGACGAGAAACATTGACCTTCAGCTCAAGTTCGAGGCCCGCGGCGAGGAAATGGAAGAGCTTCTCAAGGCAAGCGAACAGCTGATGGCTGAGACAGCCAAGCACGAGGAGACTCAGGCTGAGATGCAGAGGGCACACAGCGCAGAGGTTGCCATGCTCACTGAGGAAATCGGCTGGCTCAAGTCTCAGAACGAAAAGCTCCAGGCCCAACTCCGTACCGCCCAGATTACCACGCCGCGCAAGCTGGCCGCCACAGGCAGACTTGGCTCTACCCAACCTATCCGCAAGCAAAGCGCCACCATTAGCCGTGATCAGAAGGGGACGAACGAGCCAGGTCAGCTCAAGGTCATCACAGTCCGCCAACTCCGGGATCTGATCGAGGAGCTGTACGAGTCGAAGAGCAGATACGACAGCAGGGTCAGTGAGGGCGGCCAGCCGCCGGAGACTATGGAGCAACATTTATACACGTTCCTGAACCACAGATACGGGCTCAGACAGCTCGTTGTGGACTGGGCGGCAAGTATCAAGCGGGCTATTGCTGAGTTTGAGAGTATGGACAATGATGTGGCCGTTTTTGCCCGGATTATGAGGAATGAGATCGATGAGCAGTTTAAGTCTGTGTTGAACGACCTCAAGAACACCGTCAAGGAGCTCCTGCGTGCCGTAATCGCACAAAAGCTCGGTACCAAGCCCAAGACCGACGCAGTTGCCGCGAAACTTGAGCAGAAGACCGAGGGCACCCTCACGGAGGACGAATGGGTTGATATCGTCAAATACATGTATCGCCAGGACGACGCCCTCGCCGTGATTGTCACCATCAAGAGTCAGCTCAAGGCCCGTCCTACCAAGAACGGCCAGCGCCCTCGGACTCGTGTCCCGTACTCGATGCTGGTCAAGGCGCTGCTTGACTTCCAACTCCAGGGCCATGACAGGTTCCTCATGAAGTTCCGCAGTCTTTTCCGGCAGTATGACACTGATAGCGACGGAGTTTTGACTCGTGAGCAGTTTATTGAGTTATTCCGGACATTGACCTCTGGGTCGGTCGACTTGGAAGCGACGGTGGAGTCAGCTGACCCGTACCACCATGACAAGATCACGTTCAGCTCTGCTGTGGCGGTGCTAGCGGGAAAACTTGTCGAGGCGACGTCTGGGCGATAAATGTTATCATAGCGCGAGCTGGGATCGGCTGGGGATCGTGGAAAGGATATGGGGCACCGGGTGTGCTCTTTTGTCGTGGGATTCGCAGTGCGTAGCAACTGACATGACCCTGGTTCAGCGTTCTAGGGTCATCATTTTTTGCAGGAAAAAATCTGATTGGAACAAGAAGGAGAACGGTACATGCCGCAGGGTGATTATATCGATCTTCACCGGAAGCGCTTCGGTCGCCGCTTGGATTATGAGGAGCGTATGCGGAAGAAGGAGGCCCGTGAGCCACACCGGATCTCAAAGCTTGCCCAGAAGCAGCATGGCTTGAAGGCGAAGCTGTTCGCACAGGAGCGGAGAGCGGAGAAGATCAAGATGAAGAAAACTATCGCCGCCCACAAGCAGCGCGATCAGAAGCAGAAGGAGGCCAAGCTGGATGAGGGCGACACGCCCGTCTACCTCCTTGACCGCCAGCAGGAGAAGCGCGCCAAGGTTCTCTCGAATATGCTCAAGCAGAAGAAGAAGGAGAAGGCCGGCAAGTGGGATGTCCCGATCGCGAAGGTCAAGCCCGTTTCCGAGGAGGAGATGTTCAAGATCATCCGCACGGGCAAGCGCCAGAAGAAGCAGTGGAAGCGCAAGGTCACCAAGATCACATTCGTCGGCGAGGGTTTCACCCGCAAGCCTCCGAAGTACGAGCGCTACATCCGGCCGTCTGCCCTCCGCATGAAGAAGGCGAACGTCACCCACCCAGAGCTCCAGGCAACCTTCCAGCTCGACATCCTCGGCGTGAAGAGGAACCCGTCGTCGGCGCTGTACACCAACCTCGGAGTGATCACGAAGGGGACGATTGTCGAGGTCAATGTGTCTGACCTCGGCCTCGTGACCCAGACGGGCAAGGTCGTCTGGGGTAAGTATGCGCAGGTCACGAACAACCCTGAGAACGACGGCTGCATCAACGCCATCCTCATGGTCTGAGCATACGCGGCTTAGTAATCACTTTACTTTGGCACATCGTCATAAATTCCGGCTTATGAATGTTTCCCTTCTCTCACAGCAGACGAAGATGACGACGACATGAGCTTCAGACGCCGGCAATGGACGACAGATGAGCGCGTAACAGACGAGCACAGATGCGAAAGAAGACAGCAGCGTTCGACACAGACGATGGACGACGCATCTTTTCGTGCAGACCGACGACTGAAAGCACGAAAGCCCGATTGTATAGTCGAGGGCTGAAGTGGGTGAGTGGAGGTAGTGTGCCGCGCATGATTAGAATTGTTTAGTCCAGTTAGTTAGCTTCACCGACTGTACGCTAACCTGCGTTTTGAGGATTTTGGTAAAATATGGCCAGCACCTCGAAAGGCATGGATCCAGAGGTTAAGAAACAACTGGGGAAAGAGGGATATACTATATCAGGCAAGATAGGCGAAGGAGCATTCGGAACGATTTGGAAGGCGACAAAGAGCGGAGAAGAGGGGAAAAGATACGCTGTGAAGATTCCTACACCGGAAAAGGGGACAGAATTGCTCATAGAACACGGATTTATTGCCATGAGTTCGTGGTGTCCCCACGTCATGGACTGCGAAGACATGCTGCCGGGGCGATGGCCTACACCACCCGCCATGGTCATGCCACGAGCCGAAGGCGACCTGATGAAGTTTGAGAGGGGCCGTAGGAAACGGGGCTACATCTACACATGGCGTGAGCTGCAGGAGATGCTGTTTGACATGGTCATGTCATTGGCCGAGATCCATCACGCCGGGATCGTGCACCGCGACATCAAGCCAGCTAATTTCCTGGTCATGCGCCGCGACGTCTCTGCGCCCGGTCAGTCAGAATACTCGGTCGTCTTGGGAGACTTTGGCATCTCTGTCAAGGTGAATAAGGAGGAAGAACAACACACGGGCCAAGCCACCGTGGCCTTCCCGACAGCCATAGCCGGGACAGGCAAGTTCCTACCCCCTGAGACGCTGGAGCGAGGCGAGTCCGGGCAGCATGAGGTCCACCAGAAGGGCGACATCTGGGCACTTGGGATCACACTTTATCTTATGATCTATGGCAAGCACCCCTTCTGTTCTTCCGACCTGACTAGGGAAACCGTTGCTGAGTACACAAGGACGCTGAAAGGCAAGACGCTTGAGTTCCCAGACACCATGCGGGAGTTCAAACGCGGCCGGATCAGAGTCCACCTGGCAGGGGATGTTCTGGTCAACCCCGAGGAGATAGACGAGAACGACGAGACATACGATAGAGCTTTCCGCAAGTTCGAGGATAACCTCCGGCTGGCTAATAATTTGATCCGTTCATGCCTGAAGATGAATCATCGAGAGAGGAAATCAGCGCAAGACATCATCAAGGAGCATGTGTTCCGAGTGGGTCTATCAGACATTGAGCACAGCAAGCGGGGCCTCGAGGACATGAATCACAGGGTGGAGAATATGAAGCCGGGGATGCTGATGCGGGGGGCGATAACTTTCTCGAGCCACTACCATAAGAACGGCAAGTCACAGCTGACTCGGCGAGACACGAAGGCGGCAGACCTGAAGAAGTTCCTGGATGAAATCAAGTTTTGCCCTGAGACGGTGCTCAGGCTGCTGCACAAGGAGAAGGCCGGGAGACGGGCGAGAGCGCTGAAGCGGGAGGAGCAGAAGACTGCGGAAGACGACTCGACGACACAAGAGTCGACCCAGCTCCCTCAGGAACCAAAGCCAGCTGCAACGAGTAGTAATCCAGTGACGGAAGCACCCGCCCCCGCCCCCGCCCCGGTTCCAGCACCAGCCCCTGTGCCATGCCCCGTGCCCCGTCCGCAAATGCACATACCGAGCTCACACACCAATCTCCAGCTGAATTTATCGTTCCGAAAGCGTCAGGTGCCTGTACTGACTCAAGCCAAGGCCGACCCA
Source organism: Carpediemonas membranifera (assembly GCA_019828565.1). NCBI lineage: Eukaryota > Fornicata > Carpediemonas > Carpediemonas membranifera. The sequence goes on from JAHDYR010000007.1 coordinate 911,355, forward strand.
GTTCTAGTCGAGAATCGCCCGTCGATGACTCCAGTTCTGAGTCATGCCAAGGTCAACCTGCAGCTGGATGCTCAGAACACGCCAAATATGCCTCGAACTGATTTTACTAGGTTGACGCCGATGAAGAGTGCCAGTCGGCCAAGGTTCTCGTTACCACCCTCAACTAAGGTTGATCTTAGTAAATTCAAAAGCTAGAAAAGCAGCAGATCGGAATAACGCCATCTTTTCATCAGTAGTCGGCTTCAACTTCACTACCTAAGGGTATTTTAAGCTACCACGCCAGGCTTGAGGACCCTGATTCATCTTTGAGACCCCTCCTCGCGTTGCATGGCTCAGTTGACTTATGAGGACTTGTGTCTCATTTGTGTTCATTTCGCCATGGGAAAGCAGCATTGGAGTGCTCATTGCGCTGGTGTCATCTGGAAGTGCGATTCCGGAAATCATTTCAAATCGGTATTGCTCTCACTTACGCGAATCTTAAATGATCAGCAAGTGATTCGGACAAATCAAGTGCAAAATCATTCAAGAATAATGGAACGGATGGAAACCAAAGCCAGTCGTCACTAGCGCAGCACGTGGGTGACAGTACGCAACGCGCCAAACTTGTTGCGCCGGATCCGGGTAAGACTGCACAGAGTCGTTTCGCCAGATGTCCGATAGTGAAGGATCAGCCGTCAGCGTCAATAGTGCGCATAGCGAACACGACGAATCCGTCACGGACGTTGTTGAGTATCCAGTTATGGATGATGGAGCTATTTCATCAGATTCTACTGGTGAAACCAGTGATATCCTAACCGAAGCTACCGTTTCAGTCGCAGAAGGAGAAGCAGATGACCGCATCGACGATCTTGTTGAAGAAGTGATCGAAGTCGCCGCTGTCCTCGAAGCCGAAGGCGCCAAGCCCAACGAGGCAAACCTGAACGAATGGATGGCACACCGCCCCATCCCCCTCCTCCTTGCCCAGTTCGGTATCCCCAGCGGTGTCGGCATGTTTATCCAGATGATATACGCTGTTTGCGACATGAGTTCGTCCCCCTCCCCATTCTGACACAGTCATCGTCGGTCAGACCGGCGGCGGGTCCGCTGCCATCTCAGGAATCGGCCTGTTCTACCCCATTGAGGCTATTCAGGCCGGCGTGGGTATCGGTCTTGGCAGCTACACCTCTTCTGCCATCTCTCAGGCCCTTGGTGCCAAGGATTTAAAGAAGGCCCAGCGTGTCATCGGCAACGTCATCCTTCTATCCTTGGCCATCGGCATCGCCTTCCCCCTCGCCTTGTTTTTCATCATGCCGCAATTCCTCGAGTTTACCGGCGGAAACGACGAGACGATGAAACACGCCCTGCCGTATAGCCGTATTCTCCTCCCCATGACCTTCTTCCAGACACTAATTATGATTGGCAACGACATCCTCCGCGGAGACGGCAAGCCGCTCTGGGCGATGGTCGCTACTATCTCGTCTGCCCTGATTAATGTCAGCGTCGACCTGATACTCATCCCAGGCTTCGGACTCGGTACCACCGGATGTGCCATCGCCACTGTATGCGGTACAGTCATCCCGTCGTGCTGCATCATCATCTTTTACACGTTCAGACGCGGCCCCGGACTCAAGTTCTCCAAGGAGGGCTTCATCCCCGACCCAAAGGTGCTTGTCGCCATCGCCACTGTCGGCTCGGCTCTCCTGGTCCAGCAGGTCGGAGTAAGCATAACTACATTCACGTCGAACGCCATCTTTAAGCAAATTTTGCCCGAAGACCGAGTGACCGACTACATCGCCGCGTTCCAGGCCGCCATCCGCACGATGATGCTGTGCATGGTCCCTCTCATGGGTATCGGCATCGGCGGCCTCCCCATCTACGGCTTTTCACTCGGCCGCCGCCTCTGGCGTCGACTCGCCCATACTTATCTCCTCGCAATCGGGCTGGGTATTCTCGTCGCCACGGTCGCATGGGCAGCCCTCATGGCCTTCCCCAGAGTATACATGCTCGTCTACACGACAGACCAAGACACAGTCGACGCCGCAGTTGTGACTGTGCGTCGAGTCTTTGCGGGCTTTTTCACGCTCGGATTTATCATGCCGACACAGACTATGTTTTTAGTCATGTTCCCGCCGTTTGGTCTCCTTTGCACGCTGTCACGGTCCCTGCTTATTGTTCTTCCTGTTCTGCTAGTCCTCGGGCTCGTTACGAGAGATGTTCACTACATGTTGTGCGCCCAACCGGTTGCTGACCTCACAACTGCCGTCATCGCTTTCGTGCTGCTTCTTATCGTTGTTACCAAGCTTGTTAGTCTTGCACGGAAAGACCACGCTGAGAAGATCAAGGCTGGATGCGAGACGACTTTTGACTCTCCGCTGGCCTCTGGGCCCCTCTCGTTGAATGCGTCCGTCAATGTGTCAATACAGAGCAGTCAGGCCGACCTTGAGGTCGTTGCCAATGAATGAGCTACATGAATGGGGTGACCCCTCATAAATTTGCGGTAATTTATTACGGAGTGGCACAGTTATAGTCTAGTCAACTTATGGTCCTATTTTGTTTTTTCCGTATTGCTATATTGCCTTATCCTGCGTATGCCGGAAAAGACATTTTCCGGCACATGGTTGTCACGGAAATTTGAGCAAATTATCTCTTGAACTCAACTTTACGGTTCTCCACTGCTATCGGCGTGGACTCTGGTGCAAAAGTCCGACTCGACTCCAACTCGGGTCAACGAAGGACTGCGGCAATGGCGAAAGCTCGCGATGAAGCATATGAGGAAGCAGATGTTACCGACGACGAATGCGAAGAGACCGTAGAAAGCTCGTTCCACAGCATTGATCTCCTAGCCGCGCAGGGCATAGGTGCTGGCGACATCAAGAAGCTCCGGGAGGGCGGCATCCACACTGTTGAGGCTCTTACGATGAACACCCGGAAAGAATTGGCGTCCGTGAAGGGACTCTCTGAAGCAAAGGTGGAGAAAGCTCTTGTTGCAGCCCGCAAGATCATGGGTGAGGGCAAGGAGTTCATTAACGGCACTGAATACCTCGAGAAGAGGAGCAAGGTGCTCAGAATCAGCACGGGAAGCAGGGATCTGGACTCTTTGCTTGGCGGTGGGGTCGAATCAATGTCTATCACAGAGGCGTTCGGTGAGTTCCGGACGGGCAAGACCCAGATCGCCCACACCCTTGCCGTGACGGCCCAATTGCCCAAGTCTCAAGGCGGTGGAGGCGGCAAGGTGATCTTCCTTGATACGGAGGGCACTTTTAGACCCGAGAGGCTCACACCGATTTGTGAACGGTTTAACGCCGACGTCACCAGCACCCTGGACAACATCATTTACGCCAGAGCGTACACCCACGAGCAGCAGCTCGAGTTGCTTTCTCTCATCGCAGCCAAGATGTCAGAGGAGCACTTTTCCCTCATCATTGTCGACTCCGTGACCGCCCTGTTCAGAGTCGACTTCTCCGGCAGAGGTGAGCTGGCCGAGCGGCAGCAGAAGCTAGGCTTCTTCATGTCCCGGCTGACAAAGCTGTCCGACGAGTTCAACGTCGCCGTCTTCATCACGAATCAAGTTGTAGCTGATCCTGGTGCCGCCGCCATGTTCACAGCAGACCCGAAGAAGCCCATCGGTGGCCACATCTTGGCGCATGCGTCGACGACGCGCCTCTCACTACGGAAAGGACGTGGTGAAACTCGGGTGTGCAAGATTTACGATTCTCCCAGCCTGCCCGAGGCTGAGGCGACCTATGCGATCACTAGTGGAGGCATTGATGACGCTGAGTAAACGATTATTGTGCATATGCCTCTTTCTGATCGACCTTGTCATCACGAAATCTCTCCTAAATTATCGCTAAATATCTCAAGCCATGAGAACGCGCAGAGAGGTTGATCTTGATGGAAGCCTTGGTTCAGAACAACCTTGAGATGCGAGCTCAGCATGATAAGCTTCTAGAACACAACATGCGGCTCCTGCTTCTTCTGAAGGAAAAGGAGCAGAAGATCAGGAAGCAGGAGCTTGTGATCAGGAAATACCGCAGCCGTCTCGTCCGCTGGTTCGAAGACATGCAATACGATCCGATGGATGAGATCCCCGATGCGGAGATGGATGACGCTGATGTGGGATTCGACGAGGAGGAAAGCAAGGAGGTTCCTCGCCCCGCCGCCCAGTCCAAGACCAATCTCGCCCGCAAGGCCGTGGACGCAGAGCCACAGGTCCCAGGTGCGGACTCTGTGAAGCGGGCGAAGGTCGAGGATGAGCCAATCAAAGGATGAACGGACCCGACCGCCAAACTGACCGGCGAGTTGTGGGGATAAAATGGAGCACTGCTCGAGACAACTGGCTCAGGGTCTATACTCCTCTGCAGTTTATCCCGGGGGGTTGACAGCTTAAGCCTTTCCTTTACATGAATCCCCTGTATAAACGCTCTATAGTGGCAAAGTTCATTCCCAGTCGCTGGTGGCATAAAACTGCGCAAACAGCTTCCCCGATCGTTTGTCCCTGAATACGACACCCAGGCCCTCTTACTGCACAGATAGTGGTACTCGCTGCCTCCTTTGGTTTCCTCTGTGTTCATACACGCAGCATTGGACAGTCCAGACGTTACATTTTTTCATCCAGCCATATTTTTTTTCGTCGTAAAAAAGATAGCCAAGAAGAACATGTCCAAGCGTGGTCGTGGTGGTGCTGTTGGTAACAAGCTTCGTCTTACCGTTGGTCTTCCCACTGGTGCGGTTATCAACTGCTGTGATAACTCCGGTGCCAAGAACCTGTATATCATTGCCGTCTATGGTGTCCAGGGCCGCCTTAACCGCTACCCCGCCGCTTCTGTTGGCTCCTTCGCCATTGCTACCGTCAAGAAGGGCAAGCCCGATCTCCGCAAGAAGATCCACCCCATCGTTGTCGTCCGTCAGCGCAAGCCTTGGCGCCGCCAGGATGGTGTCTTCATCTATTTCGAGGACAACGCTGGCGTGATCGTCAACAACAGAGGTGAGCTCAAGGGTTCCACTGTTGCCGGGCCTATCGCCAAGGAGTGTGCCGATCTCTGGCCCCGTGTGGCCTCTGCCGCTGGCACCATCGTCTAAATGAGTACGAGGCTTATCGATTATTGAAGTGTCGTGATCCTAGGTCGTGGGAGGGTGTGTGAGCCCTGCGACACTTACAGTCGCCCGCAACGTGCAGGTGCTTCTTGCATGGGGGACCGAAAAGTTGTTCTACGCAGATTTGGACTCGACCCAAGGCATTTTACGGAGTTTCACTCGATCCATCGCATAGCTCAGTGTGCAGCAGTCCTCACGCACTCTCACCAACCCGGCCAAGACAGAGCCAACTATGCCAGCCCTTGACCTTGGACCAGATGGTCGTGCTACGAGCAAATGCTCGCACTCCGAGTGTCTTGGCTTCTGTCTCTCGTTCCTTCTGGATTTCTCAAACCGATTCTTGCAAAAAAAAATGGGGCGAGAATTTCGGACAATTCCCGAACGAACGACAATGGCGACAAGATCCTCATTCGCTGGCGATTATTCCCGCCTCACTAGAAATCCCCGCAAGCGTGCTTCCCGCCCTGAGCTTACGGATGAGCAGAAGCAGGAAGTTAAGGAGGCTTTTGACCTTTTCGATACAGATAAGAGCGGTAGCATCGATTACCACGAATTGAAGGTTGCGATGCGTGCTCTTGGCTTCGAGGTCAAGAAGGAGGAGGTTCAGCGCCTCATGACTGAATACGACCGCACTGGGAGCGGTGAAATTGACTTTGATAGCTTTGTTGAGATCATGACCGCCAAGATTGCCGATCGGGACCCTCGCGAGGAGATGCTCAAGGCATTCCGCCTCTTTGACGACGACAGCACCGGCCGCATCACCCTCAAGAATCTCAAGCGCGTTGCGAAAGAACTTGGGGAGAACATGACTGATGATGAGCTTCAGGCTATGGTCGATGAGTTCGACCGTGATGGCAGCGGCGACATCAACCAGGAAGAGTTCCTTGCAATCATGCAGAGCTCATACTAGGCGGCGCGGCTGATACTTGTAAATGAATACCCAGTTTGAATTAAGGAAGCTAGGAAAGAGTTGGTTACCTGGTATGCCACTTGTTTGGTTTGACTTCGCGGTGTCCATCGGCCATCGACAGTCAGACAGACGGCTCTTTGTGCCTGGTTGTAAAACGAGCAGGTTTAGGCGGGTACACTGACAGAGCTACCTGCATCATGACGTACCCAACCCCAACTCGGGTTCTGGACGATGACTCGATACAACTTTCGTCACAACGAAACAACCAAAACAAGTGATTGAGATGAAGGTTACCGAGTACCGCCTCCCCATGCCATTCACCCCCGAGCAGTATCAGATCGGGCAGCTTTACATGTGCTCTCGCGCCTCTGCTGAGGACAGCACAGGTGATGACGGCATCGAATTCGTCGAGAACAAGCCTCTCACCAAGGATGGACGCTCCGGTCAGTACACGAAGAAGATATTCCACATCACGACATATCTTCCTAAGTGGATGCAGGCTGTGATTCCCAAGGGTGCCTTCGACGTCATCGAGGAATCCCACAACTGCTTCCCCTTCATCCAGACCTCCTACCACGCCCCGTTCCTCAAGGAGCGCTTTGAACTCGTCATCACGTCCATGCACGTGGCCGACGACGACTGCAAGCAGGACAACCCTCTCGGCATGCCTGCCGAGGACCTCAAGCTTCGTGAAATTGACGTGATCGACATTGTTAACGACGAGCTGACCGGCAAGGACTACGAGCCCGAGTTCGACCCCACCACGCAGGCCACTCCCCTTGGCCCCAAGTGGCGCGAGGAGCGGGAGCCCATCATGACGGCGTACAAGAGCCTCAAGGTCAAGCTCGCCATCTTTGGCATCCAGGGCAAGGCTGAGAAGTTCATTGCTTCGACTGTCCGCACCGTTTTCCTGAAGTACCACCGTAAGTGCTACGCCTGGTACCCCGAGTGGAAGGACCTCACCATCGAGGACATCAGAAAGTTCGAGGTTGAGGCTGCTTCTAAGCTGAAGGAGCTCCACTCAAAGTAAAGTGTCGATTTACGGGCCAGTCATCCTCAGTTGTTTGTTAAACTGTGATAAACACGTAAATCTGCGGACGTGCCATGAGTTCAGACACCAGGGCCGGGAACAAGGCTGGCCGGACCCGCATCAGTCCCAGTGCTAAGTGTGTCAGTCCCAGTGCTGGGCTAGAGGGCACCTGGCAATCGCATCCAAATGACGATGACGATGAGTTTTGAGAAGCGCCCTGTTCTATCGATGCATTCCTTGATGGGCCGGATCGGCGAGGTCCTCAGGATAGAGTTGTCGCTGACCCTGCACCAGGGGTTGAGGTGCTTGGGCGGGATGAGAGGTGTGGAGTGGGAATCTCAGCCAGATCACAGAGTCTTGTCGAACGAGAGAAAAGCGCTCAACAATAAATCATCAGTTTATAATGCCTGGACATGAATCTATGGGTTTTACATGCAGACGTGTGCCATTTATGGTCGGGAGTTGAAGCTCGACTTGGGTTGACTCGGTCAGCGTCATACCAGTCGAGGAGACGGCTCAATCATCACACAGACAGTGCATAGCTGTTCCTCTGACCTCTACTGGGCCGGGAGGAGAGCATCACATGTCATTCACCCTCAGCTGCGGGGGAAAATGAAGTGATCAATCGCTCTTGTCATCGTCAAAACAAAGTCGGCTGAAACACAATGTTTAGGAACCAGTACGATTCGTTTGTACTTTCTTATGTCCTCACGCAGTGATGTAACCACTTATAGTCCCCAAGGACGTCTTCATCAAGTAGAATATGCTATGGAGTCTCAAAAGCTCGGAAGCGTCATTACAGGCGTCCGTTCGAACACACATGTTGTCCTTGCTGCCATCAAACGCTCATCTGGACCCCTTTGCTCGTACCACGAGAAGATCTTCGATGTCGACTCTCACTGCGGCATTGCTCTCGCCGGCCTCGCCGCTGATGGCCGCGGTCTCTGCCGCTATCTCCGCAGAGAGGCCATGGACCACCAGTACGTGTACAACAGCGAGGTCCCTATCGAGCGCCTCGTCCTCGGCCTGGCGGATAGTATGTACCCCGCCTTTCCCCTCACACAGAGTCCCAGCAGCGCACACAGATCGAGGGCAGCAGGCCCTACGGTGTCTCCCTCATCGTTGGCGGCCATGACCGTACAGGCCCGCGTCTCTTCCAGACGTGCCCGAGCGGCAATTGCTATGAGTACTACGCCTGCGCCCTTGGCCAGCGCGCCCAGTCCGCTATGTCCTTCTTCGACCGCAACAAGGAGAAGATCGCGGAGTCCACCGAGGCTGAGCTCGTCCGCCTGGCTTTCGATGCCCTCCGCACAACCCTGAGCGAGGACGGTGACCTCACTCCCGCCAGCATCTCGGTCGCCATCGCCGGCGCTGATGGGTTCAAGAAGCTGTCAGATGAAGAGGTGCTGGCTTTCTTCCAAGGGTAAATCAGTAGCATAGTTCGAATCATGAAGAAAACTGAGCTGCAACTTGGTCACAGCACTAGTTGTTGGCGTTAGATGGTGTATGACGGCCGGGTTGATCGCTTGTACTCATTTATGTGTTGTACATTGCCTCATGTATTCCATGGGCAAGCGACGCAACCATGGCGACTGTTGTCGTTCCTAATGAGATCATAGACCTCATAGACTATGGAATCGCTTCAAATCAGCGCTCAGTGTTCGTAGTAGTGGGAGCTAAAGCCGAAACGCAGATCCAGCGCATGTACGCTCTATATACGAAGCAAAAGGGCGCTGCCCGCCGTGGAACAGTCCGTGGCGCCCGCGAGATCCTCTGGTGCTACCTGGATTCCAATCCCATCAGCCGTTTCTCCGTTCAGCTGCGTCGCAACATCAAAAAGAAGCGCTTCCGTGCCGAGCAATCCGCGGACGATGCCTCTCTGTCCACCTTCCTCGCCCAGAACCACATTGAGTTCATGAAATACTCAGACATGAAACGTACAGAGGGCAAGACGTACGAGATGCTCGTCCTCTCAAGCTTTGACTCCATTTCCCCCGACACTCTTGCTCGGGCCGTCGAGACCGTGACCGGCGGCGGTATCATATTCATCGCACTGGATAAGATGACTGCCCTCCGCCAGCTCGAGGACCTTGTCAACGGCCCGGGACCCGAGCCTGTGGGTCATGCGACCGAGCTCAAAGACAGGTACAGCTCTAGGTTCACACGGTCATTGCTAGCCTGCCCCACAGCAGCATTTATCACGGACGAGTGGTCTGTACTGAGTGGGGTCAGACCGCTGGTGGTACCAGATGCTACAGCTTCAATTGAGGCCGCGTCGAAGAGGAGGAACGCTCTCACCGCAATCAAGGCGGCCCAGCAGGTTGAGAGCATGTCAGCGCTGCTGTGCGGTCTATGTGCAACCCCCTGCCAGGCAAGAGCCGTGACTGGAGCCATCGCAGCTTTGGGCTGGGATGACGACGACGAGAAGGGGACGGAGATGGAAGGGAAGGACAAGAAGAAGAAGGCTAAGGCCAAGCACCCCCGCCTGTGCCTCGCCGGGCCTCGGGGCAGAGGCAAGGGGGTCGCCCTCGGCCTCCTCTCCGCCGCTGCTGTGAAGCGCGGCCTCGGCTTCGTCGCAATCACCGCACCCAGCCCTGCTGCTGTCCAGACAGCGCTTCTGTTCGCCAAGAAGGGCCTTGAGGCGCTAGGCTACGCTGAGCACACCAACTTTACTGCAACTGTCGAGGGTACTATCGTCACTGGGCTCGCCGTCTCCGCTGGTACTGCCCAGACTGTCGCCTTCGTGCCTGCCGACAAGGCGGGTCGGGTCGACGCCGAGCTCGTACTCGTGGCTGAAGCCGCCTCGATCCCCCAAATTTCTAGGACCTCGGTGCTATCCTCCGATGCCCCTCTCATCGCCACCATGACGACAGCAGGATACCATACAGCCGGGTCGACCCACGTTTCATCCACTATGCAGTTTATGGGCCCTACCGTCTTTGAACTGCAGACCCCCGCCCGGTTCAACGAGGGCGACGGGGCTGAGCGGTGGGTCAGTAAGTTGCTGGCTCTGGAAGGGCCAGTAGTGGCCGCGGCCAAGGCTGAGCTTACCCCTGACCAGTGCTCTTTGTTCGAAGTGAATCTTGACACTCTTCTCAAGGCAGCAGACCGTCCCAACTCTGTCACTGAGGTCGCCCTAGCCACTGTAATGGGCCTTCTCCGCTCCTACGACCTGACCATATGCCCCACGGACGTGCAGCAGCTGGCAGATGGGCCCACGGAGCGACTATTCATCCTAGTCGACCCCCGTTCGTTCAAAAAGACCTTGACTGTACCTGTAGCAATCAGAGTCAGCCTGGAGGGCGCCATACGCCGCGGATACCGGTCGACCATGCTCTCTGACAACAAGGCAGACAATGACGAGTCTGTGCCGTACCAGGTCGGGTCGACTTACCGTGAAATGGCGGACGGCTTCAGCCTGCTCTCCGGGGCCAGGGTGCTTCGACTAGCCTCTACCCCCGGGTTCGAAGGCTTTGAGAAGAGGGCAGTGGACCAACTCATCGCCTTTTACAGCGGCGACTTGAAGTGCGAAGTCAGGCCCGAGTCGGCCGAGCTTCTCTCACCCTGCTCCGCCATCGAGCCAGAGGATATCAGCTGGGTAGCTGCCACCACAGACGCTACGGAGCCCGACCTCTGCTTCTGGAGAGAGGCCGGACTCAAGCCGGTCTTCCTCACACCTCTCCCGCAGTCGACCGGAGTCCATGGAGTCACCATGATCGCCCAGGTTGGGTCCGGGGCGGTGCAGTGGGCGGAGAAAATCGCGGTAGAGTTCAGACACAGGCTGGCGGCAACACTGGCCACACCCGTGTTGAGACAGCTCCCCTTGGAGACGGTATACCGGCTGATGGACATGCCGGAGTCCCTAAAGTGCGCAGAACCAATCAAAAGAGCGGATTTGATTGCGCACTTTACCCCAGGCGGAGATGCTACTGACTTTGGCCGTGACATCGCCCGGCTCCGGTCCTACACGGCCGAGCTCGTCCACAGCTACCAGTCCGTCGCGGATCTCGTCCCCCAAGCTGCATCTCTTGCCACATGCGGGCGGTTGACCCTCGACCTCGGCCCCGAGCCTCACACGATGTGCTGTGTTCTTGTTGCACTGGGTCTGCAGCAGCACGACTTCGAGGACGCGGCCCAGCTGGTGGTCGGCCTTCGTGCGCCCAAGACGCGGCCTGAGGAGCGCGTCTCTGTACTTCGTTCGAAGGCAAAGGCTATGGTGAAAATGTTGGTGGACGGGCTTGACGAGGAGACCCGCAAGGCGGCTGCGACTGCCCCTGAGAAGCGGGCGTGTGAATAAACAGCGGATAGACGCTGTCTGGGCGATGGATTGGCCCGTTGGTGATTATTTCTGGGAGCTTTGACCGATCGAGAAAGACGTTGAGAGACGAATTGCATTCGATGCTTTCGGCCCTTACTCAGTCCTTTACTGCCTCTACGCTATTCTCCCGGACTCTGTCCGCGATGATGACGGACGCCTCCTCGAATTCGATCATGAGGGACTACGCCAAGTGCATCTTCTGCGATCGCTGCGTGGATGCGTGCGAGAGCCAATCTCTCAACGTCTATGAGGAATCTGACGAGCCCGAGCCCCCGATCACTGTCGGCAACGTCCCTCTCAAGGAGACGAACTGCATCTCCTGCGGCCAGTGCGCCGTTGTTTGCCCTGTCGACTGCCTCTACGAGAAGGACGCCTCCAAGACAGTCCTCGAGACCCTCAAGAACAAGAACGGCAAGATCTGTGTCGCTGTAACCGCTCCCTCCGTCCGCGTCGGCATCTCCGAGGAGGCCGGCCTTCCCGCGGGCACCGACTCGACCGGCCAGATGGTCGCCGCCCTCAAGGCATTCGGATTCGACTATGTTTTTGACACCAACACTGCCGCCGACCTCACGATCATGGAGGAGGGCACCGAGCTGCTCTCCCGGCTGGGCCAGGGCACGATGTTTACTAGCTGCTGCCCCGGCTGGGTCAACATGGCCGAGAAGGTCTACCCGGAGCTCATCCCCAACCTCTCCTCCTGCCGCTCGCCCCAAGGCATGGCTGGCTCTCTTGTACGCCACAAGTTTAGCCAGGTGCTCGGTGTCAAGCCCGAGGACATTTACCTCGTCTCGTTCATGCCTTGTACCGCCAAGAAGGACGAGATCAAGCGCGAGCAGCTCTCCGACGACATCGATGAGGTATGCACCGTTCGCGAGTTCGGCCGCATGCTCACAGCTGACAAGGTCGACCTCAAGGCCCTCCCGGCAGCAGACTTTGACGAATTCTTCGGCGAGTCGACCGGCGGCGCCGACATCTTCGGTGCGTCCGGCGGCGTGATGGAGGCTGCTCTCCGCTTCGCTCACGAGGCTGTCACTGGCAAGCCCGCCCCCAACGTTGAGTTTGACGGAGCCGTCCGCCCTGGAAAGGCCGGCATCAAGGAGGCGACGGTGGCACTCGACGGCAAGGAGCTGAAGGTCGCGGTCGTCAGCGGCGGCGACAACATCGCCAAGCTCATCAAGCGCATCAAGGCCGGTGAGAAGTTCGACTTTGTTGAAGTCATGGCCTGCCCCGGCGGCTGTGTCGGCGGCGGCGGGATGCCCAAGGGCAAGGCCTTCAAGAAGAACGTTCCGAAGCGGGCCGAGGGCCTCTACAGCATCGACAGGTCCAAGGGCCACCGCAAGTCCCAGGAGAACGACACGCTCCATCGGCTGTACGCGTCCATGCTTGGTGGCGCCCCCGGCAGCCACGAGGCGCACGAGCTGCTCCACACCACCTACCGCACCCAGAACTGAGGTGTCGGCCTGTAAACTGTTATTTAATCGCCTGATTCATCGGAAGAAGCGACTGATGGTGGAAGGGGTCAGTGAGGTTGAGTCCGTGCCTATCGGAGGTCCAGCAGGGTCATCGTGGTTGGGTCCACGGTCGCCTCGTCTCAATCACCGGGCGCTATCCTACTGCAGGGTGACTGCGTTACAGCTCCCTCCCAGGTCCCAGGTCGCATGGCCCTCTCCGATGACGGCATCACAGTGGACTCGTGCCATGTCTGGGGGCCAGGGCCGGGGTGAGGGTCCGCGCTGACCGGGCTGATGATGGGGCGAGGGCCGCAGTCAGGAGAGTGCTTGAAGACGCTGGCGTGCACGACTGCACGGTGGAGGTCGTATACGCCGGATTGTGTCAGGTTTCAGTTCTTAATTAATCTGCGCAATACGAGACATGAGCAAGACGAGAGCAAGAAGATTGTGCTTACAATCCGTCTTATTCGCTCATTAGCGCATAGAAACATCCGTCTTCTTGTCCTTCGTCAAGTACCCCAGGACATCACTGTTTCAGCTCTCTTCGACTTGATCTTCGCCAGTTTGTCCCCTCCTGAATGATATACGTCTTATACAGCCATTTCCTTGGACCCTAAGTTCAAGATCTTCGCTGCCATGAAGCCTAAGGCCGACACCCTCAATCTCCCGGCCGCAGTCCCACAAGACGCAGAACCTCGCCATCAACATCTGCGATGACGAGGAGCTCGTTCTCGACTCCTCCAAGAAGCTCAGCGACTACAAGATCGGGTCTGAGACCGAGCTCTCGCTCTTCCTCTGGTCCGAGTACGAGGAGTTCTGCCGCAACCCAGACGCCCAGCGCGCGTCGTTTGGACACTGAATAGAGGCGTAGGCATCTGTTTGGAGTTGTTCGAGTAAAGTTCCCTGTCAGATTGAACATGCATGAATCTTAAAATTGGGGGTCGACCATTCAACAAGCTTGAGACAGTGGCGTCCATGGATGAGTCGATGGGGGTCTTCTATACGGTAAGATTAGTACTGTGATATCTTCTCATTGGTGAGAGGGTGAGCCTAATGACAAGCTGTTGGTTTGTACAAAACTGCGGAGTTTTTTTTCATGCATACAGAGCTTAAATGGCCGATATCGACGCCCGCGTGGAGGAATTGCTCGCAAAGGAGTCATTTGAAGATCAAGTTGTGATTGACGAAGAAAAGCTGCTCGGTGAGCCCCTCGCCGTCCTCGATGAGTCATTTGCTTCCATCGTGTACGTTACCGGCCTCCCCGTGACTGCTCAGGCCAAGTGCGATAAGCTTTGCGTTGTTGCTCTTAAGCGTATAGCTGCTCTCATGCGCAAGCCCTTCAAGCCCGTCTTTTACGACATGCCCATCAACCCAGAGTCTGGCTCCTCGTTTGGCTATCTCTTCATCGAGTGTGCTGACAAGGAGGAGGCTGAGGAGCTCATCGAGGCCGTAGACGGCCAGTTCATGATGAAGGACAAGTATCCACTCACCGCCTCCGCGTATTCCTCTCTCGAAGCCCTCCGCAACATTCCCGACGAATTCGACGCTCAGGCCGTCCGTGACGCCCAGGAGAAGTACCACGAGCCCATTATCGTCGACGACTGGCTCATGGACGACCGTGCCCGCTCCCAGGCCGCCCTCGTTGTCGGCGACCACCTTGACCTTCAGTGGCACGACACCATCACCGGCTTCGACACTGCTACCGACATGCCATTCAACCCGAGCACCCACAAGCTCCACTGGACGAAGAACGGCAGCTTCCTCCTTGCACGGACGGCCGATGCGAAGGTCGCCGAGCTCCTCGGTGGTGATAACAACGGCGACCTGACGACGCTCATCTCCCACCCCAACATGGCCGGCATGATGACATCCAACACCGAGCGGTACATCGTCACCGTCTCCACGGGCATGCCAGGCGCCGAGGGCCCCCTCCGCGGCCCCCACATGGCGATATGGGACAAGCTCAACGGCAACAAGCGCATCAAGGTCCTGCCGATGTTCGACCTCGACACCAAGGGCAAGTACCCCAGCAACTGCCCCACGCCGCTCCAGTTCTCCCCCTCGGACAAGTTTATCGCCTACGGATACGAGCAGCGCATCCAGATCTACTCGACCAAGGACCTCCGCAAGCCCGTCCGCGTGCTCCAGCTGCCCGGCCTCGTCGACTTTTCCTGGTCGCCCGCTGACGACTTCCTCGCAATCTTCCAGGTCGAGGACAACAACCGCCCCGCGAAGGCAAGCATCATCAACGTACCCAAGCTCTGCCGCCAGCTTGTCTCCCGTAATCTGTACGGCGTCAAGTCGTGCGCCATCACATGGCACCCCCACGGGTACTACTTCGCCACGACGACGGAGCGCGCAGTGCGGAACGGGTCGACGACAAACATTGACATCTTCAGGGTCAAGAACCCCGCCGTGCCAATCGAGACCCTTGAGTACCGCGAGAAGAAGGTCACAGGCATCGCCTTTGAGCCCCGTGGATTCCGTCTCGCCATTTCTCTCGGCGAAGAAGTCGAGGCCCGCGCCGCCGCCCTTTCTGGCGAGGACAACGTCGAGCAGCTCATCCAGCCCAAGGCCGTCGACATCTACACCCTGACCGACATCAAACAGGGCGCCCTCCGTCGCGAGGTCGAGCTCGCACACCCTGCCCACACCCTTTCCTGGTCCCCCGCCGGCCGCATGCTCGTGCTCCAGTCCGGCCCCGCCCAGGAATCTGGGGTCAACCGCTGGGTCGACGCCAACAACGGCGAGGTTGTGGCGACCCGCGAGTTCCCTTACATGGACGCCGCCGCCTGGGACCCCACCGGCCGCACTTACGCCGTCTACACCTCCTACGACCGCATGCCTGACTACGCTGGCGTCGAGATGTTCTCCCACCGTGGCCAGGCCCTCGCTGCGGACAAGATCAAGAACCTGGTCTCCTTCATGTGGCGGCCCATGCCCGAGTCCGTGCTCACTGAGGAGGATAAGCGCGAGATCAACTACAAGGAGGACGCCAAGGCGTTCGAGCGGGTTGACACGGCCCTGCGTCTCTCCATGGACGAAGATGAGGCCGCCAAGCGCCGTCTCATCCGTCTCAAGTGGACTGACTGGCAGAAGGAGTGCCACCAGGCTGTGGCTGACCTCGCTGAGGCGTGGAAGGCAGCAGCCCCCGTCCAGTACGCCCGGATGGTGCACGAGGATGACTTTGTCGAGGTCGAGATGGAGTTCGCCCGGCAGCGTAGCGAGCTCGAGGATCTCGACAAGGAGGCAGAGGAGAAGGACGAGTAAACGTTCCGGATTGATTATGGCATGACTATTGCCGGTGAGGGCGACCGTTGCCTTATCCTGCGAATTTCTGGAATTCAGAGATGTACAGCACAACCGGGACAATGCCGCGTACTCCGCGGCTCAAAACGCCCCGATTCAAAAGTGTTGATGTTTTACCTACTCCTGCTGGGAAGACGGTGAACTTTGCGGCTCTCACCACCTCTACCAAGCAATCTGTACATACTTTCATGCGCATCCGCCGCTATTTGCCCCATATCGATGCCACTTCGGAGTCTTGCATCGAAAAGCGCGACAATAGGCTATACATTGGTCTGGAAGGGGATGGCGATAGCCGTACAGCTGTGAAGCCCCAGGCCGTCCTCGCCGACACGTGCACACAGGCCGATGTGTTTGACGAAGTGATGGGCGGTCAGTTCGGCCAGAGCGGCATCTATCTCTGCTACGGCCTCACCGGCTCGGGAAAGACGCACACGATCTTTGGTGACGAAAATGATGAGGGCCTTCTCTTCCGCGCGATCTCCCGCCTATTCGCCAACAGCAACAATCAAATGGGCGACGAGAACTGCCTCCCCGCCATTGAGGTTGAGATTCTTGAGATTTACTGCGAGCACCTCCATGATCTCGTGGCCAAGGCCCACGCCACCACCAAGGAAGAGCGCGACGCAGCCTCTAGCCTGAAGCTCATGGACAACGGCAAGGGCGGTATCAGTCTGCAGTCAATGTCAATCAACGACTGCTATACGGAGACTGACCTCAAGGCCCGCATCAAGCAAGTCATCGGAAAATACCGCGTCGTCGGCTCCAACGGCACCCACGACGGATCCAGCCGGGGCCATGTAGCTGTCCGCATCAAGGCCACGCAGTCGGGGTCGACCCACAGCCTGACGTTCATGGACCTGGCAGGCTCGGAGGCCATGGACGAGGATAGCAAGGCTTCGGACCAGCGTACGAAGGAGGGGAACGCCATTCGCACGTCTCTCACAGCCTTGGGCAAGTTCATGAGGGATATGACTGAGGACACGTCTGTGGAGACGCTCACTAAGATCCGAAGCGCCAGCAGGGCAAGCCAGCTCACCCGTTTGCTCTATAGATACGTACTCGACGGCGGTGACCTCAATATCATCGGATGTATCGCGTTCAGTGCGGCAGACTACCACCGGACGAAGCGCGTCTTCGATTTTATGAAGAACGTCAAGCACGCCAACATCGAGAACATCACGGCCTCCAAATGCATGACGGCGCGTGCCATGAAGTCCGCCCGCCGCAACACCATCGCCACGACCCCCACTAGGCGAGAAATGCCCACACCCGGACAGACCAAGCGCTCCAACCTCGAGTTCCAGACGCTCAAAGACCAGTTGGTGCAGGCTAAGAACGAGAAGGCGGCCCTGGAAGCCCAGCTCACTGACGCTACAGCCAAGAAGGAGGTCCTGTCAAGCGCGTACAGGGAGGTGGCGACAAAGCTGCTCGCTGAAAGACACCAGCACCAGGATAGTTGGTTGCAGTTTAAGGAAGCCACAGCCGAGGCCGAGGAGACTGTCCGTCACAACTCCCAGATCCACAGCGAACTGACGCACGCCAGAGAGAGGGAAGCGACACTCGCTCGCTCCTTGGAGGCGGAGAGGGAGCAGATTTCCTTGCTGACGAACCAACTAGCCGCTCTTGAGGAGAACAAGGACACGCTCCTCCAATGGGGCCGGTCGATGCGGTCCACGATCAAGGGCCAGCGCATGGAGCTCAAGACCCTGGTTACGTCGACCACAGAGGCCCAGGAGCAGGCCCGCCTGGCCGCTGAGCAGGTGGCCGCCATGGAGCGGGAGATGAGGGAGATGAGGGCGGCCAACGCGTCGCTGCAGAAGCGGCTGACTCGAGCAATGACTGATGTCCCGCCAGCCCCGGACGCCATGGAGATGGAGATCCTCAGGGCACGCGTTGCAGAGCTCGAAGACGAGCGGAAGGCGATGAAGGAGCGCAACAAGGAGGCCACACCCCAGTCGGCGATGCTGCGGCACTTTAGGCGGGCTGTTGGCTCGCCGACACCACCTGGGGTCCATGAAAGCAAGGGCGCGTTGCCCCGCAAGGCAGACGCACCCTCTGCTGCGAACACGCCCGTCGCTGTGATGAGGAAGGAGATTGGTGTCAACAAGGCCGACTCGCCGCCCGCCAAGCCCGTTCCAAAGGCCGCTCGCCGGGCGAAGAGCGAGGTTGTGGAGGCGGCGAACGAGATCATGAACGATCTTATGCCGACATCTCCGTTCTCGACCAAGCCGATGAACGTCAAGCGCGGCACGTTGAGCAAGGAGCGCAGGCCGAAGCGGAAGTCCGCGCGTCTGGCCAACAAGGGCCTTGCTGCGGTGCTCGCAGACTCTGAATCTGAGGCCAGTTCCGACTGGGGAGAGGTTACACCGATGCCTGTCGGCCGGCGTCCAGCACCCAAGCTCCACAGCACGACGGAGGAAGTCATGGCAATGCAGGCCCATGGGATGCAGAGTCTAGCGAAGCCCGGGGCCTCCGGCATGTCTGAGGCTGCGAACCAGCTGCTGGAGAGCGAGGGGCCGAAGGGGAGGGCGCGGAGAAAGCCCCGTAACATAGGGCGGCGTTTGTAGTGGATACGGACACCCGGTGACTAAATTATTATTACGTCGAGTGTGAGGGTCGGCAAGGAGTCCTTGGACTCGCGCCTTTGTCGTCATGTATCATAAATATGTATCATGAGTGGGCAGGGTCAATACAGGCTGACCTCAGATTGCCCAACAAGGTGCCGCCGCACATGTTTCAACACAGCTGGCTGCGGTATTGCACTCATCAATTGCCGACGCGTACTTCATGCTCCCCGTTCAAACAGTTGGTGACATGGTAACGATGGTGAAGGCTGGTCCGTCAGAGCCCATGTCAACCCGGACTCCATCACTCAATTGGTGCGTGAATACATGCTTTAGAGCCCATTCCGAAGCTATATCGGCCATCAATTTGGTTGGTGACATGTTCACCTGACTTTCGAAATCCTCCCGAGACTGCGGGTTCGAAGCTGAGCGATACCGTCACCTCGACAACTACCATCGAATCGCTGTCGCTCTGCCATAAAGCTTGTAGAGCCCTCTAACATCTGGATCCGGGCCATTACCAGCGGGCGCACACTGGAAGTATGCGTTTGGAGTCGACCCGAACTTCGATTTCGATGGACATCGAACATGACGAGTAGAGGTCGGAGATGGCTGATACTCACATTCTTGCATCAAAATAGATGGTCATACGGGATGGCTGACCCATCTTTAATTTTTAAACTCCCAACCTTAATTTCAGGAGTCGTCGAAAATGACGACTCAGTTTGACGCAATCCACCCACAGCCCGCACCCACTAGTGTAACCTCAGCTACTAGGCCTGGATAGAGTGCGATTGCCCCACTAACAGCTTTGAACTCAGTGTCAGCCGTGATCGCGGTCACCAACCGAACTGTTCATCGCCAGCCTGTCCCTGCATTTGCGCTGTAGCGGAGTTGCCTGGAGGTACAGTCAGTGTAGTAGTGACAGTTTATGCTCACATGGCCCAGGGAGCAAGACTGCGAGAGTGTGCACTTTATGTTCTGCCATCTGTGGTATTTAGAGGTTTATGTGGAGGATTCATGTAAAGGTGACTTAAGCTGTCGACCCCCCTGGGATGAACTCCAGAGGACTGAACAGGTTCAGTCTGACGGCCCACCTGTCGTAGACCAGAAGGGTAGCGGACATGAGGGCGTCGGCCATGGTAAGAGCGACGGTTCTGGGCGGGATCTTGGTTCTCGCTCTAGCAGAAACTAGGAATGCGGCAGCTTTGGACGCGCACATTGGGATGTTGGAGCCATCCGGCCGCGGATTGATCACAGTTGGTTTGACGCGGTAGTGCTTGTACTGTTCCTCCTTGAACTTGACTTCCTTGTCCACCGGCATGGTGTTACCGACCGTGACATCGATCACCAGTGGGTATCCGCCTTTCGGGTCCAGGACGAATAGGTCCGCTGTTCTCCGGGTGAGCTTGCAGAGCTCGAAGACGAGCGGAAGGCGATGAAGGAGCGCAACAAGGAGGCCACACCCCAGTCGGCGATGCTGCGGCACTTTAGGCGGGCTGTTGGCTCGCCGACACCACCTGGGGTCCATGAAAGCAAGGGCGCGTTGCCCCGCAAGGCAGACGCACCCTCTGCTGCGAACACGCCCGTCGCTGTGATGAGGAAGGAGATTGGTGTCAACAAGGCCGACTCGCCGCCCGCCAAGCCCGTTCCAAAGGCCGCTCGCCGGGCGAAGAGCGAGGTTGTGGAGGCGGCGAACGAGATCATGAACGATCTTATGCCGACATCTCCGTTCTCGACCAAGCCGATGAACGTCAAGCGCGGCACGTTGAGCAAGGAGCGCAGGCCGAAGCGGAAGTCCGCGCGTCTGGCCAACAAGGGCCTTGCTGCGGTGCTCGCAGACTCTGAATCTGAGGCCAGTTCCGACTGGGGAGAGGTTACACCGATGCCTGTCGGCCGGCGTCCAGC
This sequence comes from Carpediemonas membranifera, assembly GCA_019828565.1. Lineage (NCBI taxonomy): Eukaryota > Fornicata > Carpediemonas > Carpediemonas membranifera. The sequence continues at coordinate 931,918 of JAHDYR010000007.1, forward strand.
ACCCAAGCTCCACAGCACGACGGAGGAAGTCATGGCAATGCAGGCCCATGGGATGCAGAGTCTAGCGAAGCCCGGGGCCTCCGGCATGTCTGAGGCTGCGAACCAGCTGCTGGAGAGCGAGGGGCCGAAGGGGAGGGCGCGGAGAAAGCCCCGTAACATAGGGCGGCGTTTGTAGTGGATACGGACACCCGGTGACTAAATTATTATTACGTCGAGTGTGAGGGTCGGCAAGGAGTCCTTGGACTCGCGCCTTTGTCGTCATGTATCATAAATATGTATCATGAGTGGGCAGGGTCAATACAGGCTGACCTCAGATTGCCCAACAAGGTGCCGCCGCACATGTTTCAACACAGCTGGCTGCGGTATTGCACTCATCAATTGCCGACGCGTACTTCATGCTCCCCCGTTCAAACAGTTGGTGACATGGTAACGATGGTGAAGGCTGGTCCGTCAGAGCCCATGTCAACCCGGACTCCATCACTCAATTGGTGCGTGAATACATGCTTTAGAGCCCATTCCGAAGCTATATCGGCCATCAATTTGGTTGGTGACATGTTCACCTGACTTTCGAAATCCTCCCGAGACTGCGGGTTCGAAGCTGAGCGATACCGTCACCTCGACAACTACCATCGAATCGCTGTCGCTCTGCCATAAAGCTTGTAGAGCCCTCTAACATCTGGATCCGGGCCATTACCAGCGGGCGCACACTGGAAGTATGCGTTTGGAGTCGACCCGAACTTCGATTTCGATGGACATCGAACATGACGAGTAGAGGTCGGAGATGGCTGATACTCACATTCTTGCATCAAAATAGATGGTCATACGGGATGGCTGACCCATCTTTAATTTTTAAACTCCCAACCTTAATTTCAGGAGTCGTCGAAAATGACGACTCAGTTTGACGCAATCCACCCACAGCCCGCACCCACTAGTGTAACCTCAGCTACTAGGCCTGGATAGAGTGCGATTGCCCCACTAACAGCTTTGAACTCAGTGTCAGCCGTGATCGCGGTCACCAACCGAACTGTTCATCGCCAGCCTGTCCCTGCATTTGCGCTGTAGCGGAGTTGCCTGGAGGTACAGTCAGTGTAGTAGTGACAGTTTATGCTCACATGGCCCAGGGAGCAAGACTGCGAGAGTGTGCACTTTATGTTCTGCCATCTGTGGTATTTAGAGGTTTATGTGGAGGATTCATGTAAAGGTGACTTAAGCTGTCGACCCCCTGGGATGAACTCCAGAGGACTGAACAGGTTCAGTCTGACGGCCCACCTGTCGTAGACCAGAAGGGTAGCGGACATGAGGGCGTCGGCCATGGTAAGAGCGACGGTTCTGGGCGGGATCTTGGTTCTCGCTCTAGCAGAAACTAGGAATGCGGCAGCTTTGGACGCGCACATTGGGATGTTGGAGCCATCCGGCCGCGGATTGATCACAGTTGGTTTGACGCGGTAGTGCTTGTACTGTTCCTCCTTGAACTTGACTTCCTTGTCCACCGGCATGGTGTTACCGACCGTGACATCGATCACCAGTGGGTATCCGCCTTTCGGGTCCAGGACGAATAGGTCCGCTGTTCTCCGGGTGAGCTTGCAGAGCTCGAAGACGAGCGGAAGGCGATGAAGGAGCGCAACAAGGAGGCCACACCCCAGTCGGCGATGCTGCGGCACTTTAGGCGGGCTGTTGGCTCGCCGACACCACCTGGGGTCCATGAAAGCAAGGGCGCGTTGCCCCGCAAGGCAGACGCACCCTCTGCTGCGAACACGCCCGTCGCTGTGATGAGGAAGGAGATTGGTGTCAACAAGGCCGACTCGCCGCCCGCCAAGCCCGTTCCAAAGGCCGCTCGCCGGGCGAAGAGCGAGGTTGTGGAGGCGGCGAACGAGATCATGAACGATCTTATGCCGACATCTCCGTTCTCGACCAAGCCGATGAACGTCAAGCGCGGCACGTTGAGCAAGGAGCGCAGGCCGAAGCGGAAGTCCGCGCGTCTGGCCAACAAGGGCCTTGCTGCGGTGCTCGCAGACTCTGAATCTGAGGCCAGTTCCGACTGGGGAGAGGTTACACCGATGCCTGTCGGCCGGCGTCCAGCACCCAAGCTCCACAGCACGACGGAGGAAGTCATGGCAATGCAGGCCCATGGGATGCAGAGTCTAGCGAAGCCCGGGGCCTCCGGCATGTCTGAGGCTGCGAACCAGCTGCTGGAGAGCGAGGGGCCGAAGGGGAGGGCGCGGAGAAAGCCCCGTAACATAGGGCGGCGTTTGTAGTGGATACGGACACCCGGTGACTAAATTATTATTACGTCGAGTGTGAGGGTCGGCAAGGAGTCCTTGGACTCGCGCCTTTGTCGTCATGTATCATAAATATGTATCATGAGTGGGCAGGGTCAATACAGGCTGACCTCAGATTGCCCAACAAGGTGCCGCCGCACATGTTTCAACACAGCTGGCTGCGGTATTGCACTCATCAATTGCCGACGCGTACTTCATGCTCCCCGTTCAAACAGTTGGTGACATGGTAACGATGGTGAAGGCTGGTCCGTCAGAGCCCATGTCAACCCGGACTCCATCACTCAATTGGTGCGTGAATACATGCTTTAGAGCCCATTCCGAAGCTATATCGGCCATCAATTTGGTTGGTGACATGTTCACCTGACTTTCGAAATCCTCCCGAGACTGCGGGTTCGAAGCTGAGCGATACCGTCACCTCGACAACTACCATCGAATCGCTGTCGCTCTGCCATAAAGCTTGTAGAGCCCTCTAACATCTGGATCCGGGCCATTACCAGCGGGCGCACACTGGAAGTATGCGTTTGGAGTCGACCCGAACTTCGATTTCGATGGACATCGAACATGACGAGTAGAGGTCGGAGATGGCTGATACTCACATTCTTGCATCAAAATAGATGGTCATACGGGATGGCTGACCCATCTTTAATTTTTAAACTCCCAACCTTAATTTCAGGAGTCGTCGAAAATGACGACTCAGTTTGACGCAATCCACCCACAGCCCGCACCCACTAGTGTAACCTCAGCTACTAGGCCTGGATAGAGTGCGATTGCCCCACTAACAGCTTTGAACTCAGTGTCAGCCGTGATCGCGGTCACCAACCGAACTGTTCATCGCCAGCCTGTCCCTGCATTTGCGCTGTAGCGGAGTTGCCTGGAGGTACAGTCAGTGTAGTAGTGACAGTTTATGCTCACATGGCCCAGGGAGCAAGACTGCGAGAGTGTGCACTTTATGTTCTGCCATCTGTGGTATTTAGAGGTTTATGTGGAGGATTCATGTAAAGGTGACTTAAGCTGTCGACCCCCCTGGGATGAACTCCAGAGGACTGAACAGGTTCAGTCTGACGGCCCACCTGTCGTAGACCAGAAGGGTAGCGGACATGAGGGCGTCGGCCATGGTAAGAGCGACGGTTCTGGGCGGGATCTTGGTTCTCGCTCTAGCAGAAACTAGGAATGCGGCAGCTTTGGACGCGCACATTGGGATGTTGGAGCCATCCGGCCGCGGATTGATCACAGTTGGTTTGACGCGGTAGTGCTTGTACTGTTCCTCCTTGAACTTGACTTCCTTGTCCACCGGCATGGTGTTACCGACCGTGACATCGATCACCAGTGGGTATCCGCCTTTCGGGTCCAGGACGAATAGGTCCGCTGTTCTCCGGGTGAGCTTCTTGGGCGCCGGGGCGTTAAAGTGCACTGCAGGTTCGGTGTTGTCGTTTGTTGTTTAGACTCAACAATTCTAATCCTGCGCAGCACACTACCTCCACTCACCCACTTCAGCCCTCGTCTCACCCTAAGCGAGCTCGACACTGAGGTTGCCGCCATAGCCGCCGATCATGGCATGTATCATCCCACATACATGCATTGCCCGAGGAGCAGCGGGTGGGTCGCACTGGTACCGTGGCCGAGGCCCTCGTCGGCGTGCTGTCGTGCGTCACGCGCATGAGTGCTGCAGTGACCAAGCTGGTCACACTCACTCGTGCCGTGAACCTCGAGCTCAGTCAGGCCCTGCCAGAGCCGAGGCTCATTCCGTTCGTGCCGATGGCCGGTCAGGCCTGGGTTCATGACCATCGAGCGCGGAGTAACAGCGCTCACCCCAGCGATGAAGCGGCGCCTCCGTGTCTATCGGGATTGGTCAGCGAAGAGCAACTTGACCGACGAGCAGGTTGATAGATACGAGCGTGATCACGGTGACATCACCAAGCTCCGCAGAGTGCTCTCTGTGAAGACAGACGGGGTCTCTGTTGCTGTGACCGTTTGGGTGGGTCGCGAGAAATACCGTGGCGGTCGGGTGGCTGACCGGCCCACGTACAAAAAGGGTAGCAGCAACAAGCGGGCTCGGCTCGGTCAGGATGACGCCGAGGCTACTCCTGCCCCGGACATTCAAGCTCTCATGGGCTTCGACCCTGGTGCTCGGTCGCTGGGCGGCTACACGATCCGCCGCCCAGACGGGCAGAGTGTATCTGGCGTACTCGCTAAGTGTGGCTACACTGCCACCCCCTCTTTCCGCGTGAATATGAGCGCAGCATCGTTCAAAACGACAAGTCTAGAGGCTCTCAAACAGTCGATTAGGTTTGTCCATGAGAACATCGTTCAGATCATCAACGAGGGGACGAGAAAGTGTTTCCGCCGTGAGACTTTTGCCAATCACTGTCTGCGCCTGAAGCACTTCGCCCGGGCTGGACGTCAACTCCTGGATGATCTCGGCGGGCGCCCCCCGGAGCCCATTCACCTCGAAGTCGCGTATGGGGCTGCACTGTTCGGTTCCGCCGGTACTCCCTCCTGTGCTCCGTACCGCCACTTTGCTCGAGCTCTCCCTGGCATCATGTTCCGGCACAACGTCGTCGTGAGTGTCACGATGGTCTCGGAATTCCGCACTTCCATCGTGTGCCCATACTGCAAAGCACACTTCAGACGTGTGGTGCACACACACCGCGCCATGCTCTGCCAGAATCCCGCGTGCGAGGGAGCTCCATGGCGCGTTGAACGGCTACGTCGGCATCCCGAGCAGAGAGACATACTTCTCAATCTCTCTCACCGAGATAAGAGCGCCAGCGAGAACATCCTTTGGTGCACCTTCGATGCAACTTCAGATCAGATAGAGCAATCTCCTTTCCACTACGACTCCCAGAGAGGTGCTCTTCCTCGCTATCATTAACTTGCTAAGTTGAGCAAGCACGCGCTGCAGCGCGCGTGATATGCAGCGCACGATTGATAGAGTATGATGAACCACACTGCGATCCTGATGCTGCTTGGATCACTGTGTGTTTTGGACTAATCCTGCGCAGCACACCATCCTTCCTTCATTCCTTCAGATGGTGCGGCACAAGTATAGATACCTCTATATTGACTATTCTCCCAGGAAGAATGCTGAAACAATGTCCAAAGATGAGGTAGATACTCGTCTTGTGGCGAAACTGCATGATGTGGTGCTGCAAAGACATGGAGCACGTGCTAAAGGGCTTACATCCAGGTTTACGAAAGTAGTATACCATTATCCAGCACTTCACGTGTTTATTCTTCGTATAGCGCATGCATCCATCAGTGAGATGGAGGATTCCCTACGCTACCGCTTCCCCGCCTGTACCGTGATCCATAAGGGCGGCACCATCAGGTCCTGCCGCAAGAAAGCCATCGAGCACCACAAGGAGATAGTTATCCGCGAGTTTGGCCGAGTCAACGGACCAGCTGTGCTTGGCGAGCAGGTAGCCAATCTCGACGCGCTCGACTGAGTGGCAGGGCATGCAAGAGCGTACTACTAGCATACTTTATAAAGGACAAGCCGGGTCCTCAAGCACCTGTTGCTCCCAGACATCGCCGTAAGTCAGCCGAGCATGACGAGACAGGCTAGACAGTCGACAAGGAGGTAGCGGCAGTGCGTGCTATCATATCAGAAGGTATGGAACGATTTGTCACGGGTCGCACTTTAACCCGATTACAATTTTCGCAACGACGTCATAATCACAATGAGCGACGATCGCACAAACGAGAAGACCAACGCCGTTTCCTATGGCCTCAAAGTAACCCCTGAGATCAAGGAGTTGATTGAGGACCTCCGGAAGTCTAATGCCGCGAACAAGGCTGTAGTTTTCACCGTTGACGATCGTTACAACCTTGCCGTGGAGGAGAACGAAGACGACTGTGAGCCTGAGGATGTTGGCGAGCTTCTCCCACTCACCGAGCCCCGCTTTGTCCTATACTCGTACAAATGGACTCGCGATGACGGCCGTGTTCAGTTCCCGCTCATCCTCATCTACTACAAGCCAAGGGAAAGCCACAGCCCTACCATGAATCTTGTGTATTCCTCCTCGATGAACTCTATCATGGAGACGTGCAACGTGGCGGGCAAGGTCTTTGACGTCAACCTGGCGGACGAGATCACTGATGACTGGCTGCAGAAGAAGCTCGAGCGGTGCAGCACATAAATTGCACGGCCGATGCACATTTGTCCCATTTGGTTTGGTTCGGATGTTGGTCTGCTCCCCAGGTGATGAGGGGAGCGGAAATTCGTAGCTCGATCATGAGAGTTTATGTGGCTCACACCATAAGCGATGCCAGATTGACTTCCAGATGTCCGGGAACCCTAAACTGCGAAATGAGGCGATTCGTTCCGGTTGATTCTGAGGTGTTGAATGAAGATTACGAAGAAGTGGCTGAAGAAACTTTGCCAAGAACAGCAATTATATAGTACCCCCAGCTGCAATGAAGTTCTTTATCTTCACTACAAAGGAATCGAGAAAATCGAGAATTTGGAGGAGTACGTCAACTTGGCAACACTTTGGCTCGAAGGAAATGCTATTACGACTATAGAGAACCTGGATCATCTTGAGAAGTCGCTCCGTTGCCTCTATCTCCAGGAGAACGGCATCGAGACAATCAGCGGCCTTACCAGCCTCAAAGCGCTGGCACAGGTCAATCTGAGCGACAACCAGATCAAGAGCATCGATCAGGACTCGTTTGCTGGTCTGGATCAGCTTACGAGCGTTCAGCTGTGCCGCAATCGTCTCCAAGACAACTCTGGTCTGGCCGGACTCGTCGCCGTCCCCAACCTGTCGACTCTAGACCTCACTGGGAACAACATAGCTGACGTCCGCGTGCTGGAGCAGGTGTTTATGAAGATGCCGAGCCTGAAGGTCCTGATGCTAGTCGGCAATGAAGTCATCAAATCAATGTCAACCATCGGGGTGCCGTACAGATTTACGATGGTGGCGGCACTCGAGACGCTCACATACCTTGACGACAAGCCCGTGTTCGATGACGAGCGTCGTGCCGTGTCCGCATGGAAGGCCGCGGGCGGACTCCGCCTGTACCTTGAGAGGGGGACCCTCTCTGACGACGAGAAGCGCCAGATCAAGATGGCAGCAGGCGAGGCGATGCGAGTGGAGCGTGAGGCCATCCGGGTCGAGAAGGAGGCCGCGCACCGCAAGAACATGGATGATTTCGAGCAGATGATCCGGCAGGCCCGCATTGACAAGGGCCTCGACCCAGACGACTGTCCGCTGTTTAGAAAGACCGCGGGGGCGGGGGAAGAAGAGGCAGACGAGGACATGCCCGGCCTCGAGGACGAGGAGGGCGAGGACGTGGAGACGGGGGAGGAGAGTGCTGCAGCTGGGGTCGAGGCTGAGGCTGAGGCTGAGGCCGACGAGCCTGAGGTCGGGGAGGCTTCTCCTGAGCCCGCTGAGACTGTGCAGGGCGACACTACGTTCCTGACGACGGCGGAGGATGAGGCCAGCGAGGTGGACGTGGACGAGGTGGACTAGGCCTCTGTATTTATATTCCATTGCATAAATGCAGCAGATAAACAATGCTGGAATGGGTATTTGAACAAGATGGGGGAGGAAATGGTCACGACGAGCTTCTTGAGTCTGCCAAACTGAGCATACAGGAACAATGACATGCTGCGACAGGCACAACACCCGCGCCTTTCATTTCTTTCCAGGATCGACCAGATCGACTCAAAGTCGGGTCGTCAACGACGGCGAGAATGGCGGATACTCCTCAGAAAGAGACTCCAGCCATTGAAACTGAGGCGGAGGCAGTAACTCATACGGAAGAAGAGAAATATGCCATGATTGAGCGTCAGTTCTCTTCGCAAGTGGAGAAACCAGCCCGCCCTCAGATTAGCAAGGAAATACTGAAGATCAAGCGCCCTGATCTCGAAGCCGAGGCGTATGAGGGCTTATACAACATCTGGTATCACTCAAGGCCGGGCTTGGACAAGGAGAAGGACGCTGTGGTGAAGAACGAGTTCCGCTGTGACCCCGCCCGTGACGTTGGCCGAACCCAGGGCGACAAGCTCCGCCCGCCCATCCGCTTCTGTGTGTTCTTTGCCCGCGGCCAGTGCTGGCGCGGCGAGGCATGCGAGTACCTTCATCGCATCCCCGAGACGCATCACCAGCGCCACATTCCTGAAACGAAGGATTGCTTTGGCCGGCCTAGGTTCGGATGGAACCCTTCTTCTGCTGCCAGACTGAAGGAGTGCCGCACCCTCCGCGTGTCGAACCTACCCTCGCATGAGCCGGGGCTGGATAAGCGACTGAGATACCATTTTGGTTTGTTCGGACAGTTAGTGCAGTTTAATTACATTTCATCCATGAATGTGGCTTTTATAGAGTACAAGACCCGCGCCCAGGCCGAGTTCGCGAAGGAGGCGCTGACAGGCAACAACGTTGGAGGGTCTGAGGTTCTTCAGATAAGATACGCCATCGAGCCGAGCAAGAAGACACCCATTCACGAGCAGAACGCGGCCGAAGAGCTCAGGGCGGACATCATGGCCGCCATGCCGACCAAGGCGCTCGAAGCACCCGTGGAGGCACTGGAAGAGGCGGGAAATGCCGTCACGAAAGAGGTGCTTAAGGCGCACATTGCGGAGACGGGGGCAGTGAAGCAGACCCGGAGGAGAGTCAAGCGAGTGACAGACGTCTTCTAGTCCTGTTCTCCTTACGGTGTTGTCAGTAGTCCTCCAGCTGAGAGTGAGCATCACATTGATGTATAGCAGGAACTATTAAGCATGGCATAGGTCCTCGGCGGCTGGGACCATGTTCATGCGCTCACGTAAATACGTAAAGGGACTTGAAGACACAGGATGGACAAAGAAATACTGAGCGAGAGGATTATTCGAGTTTCAGAGACATCTATGGGTGGTATGGCTATGGTTGCACTGCTCAACGAGTTTGATAGGCTCTTTGCTGATTCTGGTTTGCCGTTTTCGCATCAACTTACCCATATGACAAGAAGGCCCTCTGTGAAGGCATATTGGCCGCTATTTCCGATGTACAGTCAGACGTATGCCACATTCCCTACTCTATTTATCACACAGCTGGCTGAATCGCTGAACAAGTTTGACGAAACCTCCATACAACAGCAAGTCCTCCTCCAGCAAGCTCACACAGGATCTTTAGTGCCGTCAAGATGATCGAACGCGATGTAACCAAGACCAGTGAGCAGGTTTCCACCATCAATGACAGCATTGCTGGAGCAGGCCGGGACCTCTCGTACACGGCTGACCTGAGAGAGGCTCAGACCATGGCAGCTAACCTGGACAAGGCCGTGGATCTGCTGGGGAAGAAGATGGTCGGCGGACAGCGCTGAGTGCTTTTATTTGCGCTTGTTGGATATATACTATATGCTCATGTAACTCTATAAATCGCGAAAAGAGCAAATCGCAACGATAATAATGGCCACAGGAGAGCCAACTCTGCTTCATCTTGCAGACCATGAAGGCCATGTCTGCATTTCTGATAGTGAGGAGGGCCCATTCATGTTGACAGCTGATATTGACCTTCTTTCCGACTGCGAGACACCATTTGACGTCATGCGCGAGCTTCAAGACGTTGATGTGTTCAGCACAGTCTCAGCTATGCTTAAGACGTCGAGAAAGAAGTCCATTGTGCATTCATCTCTCACTACACTGCCCTTTAGCCCTGCAACCCTCCGGGACTGCTCCCTCTGGATGGAGCACATGCGTCACGCCACCGCTGGGATGATTGCACTCAAGATGCCGGCCCTGTATCCCGTTGTCAAGGCCCTCAGCCTTGTAGGACTCGACAGCGTTGTCACGAAACCGAGCTCCCTCTTTACCACAAGACCAACATGAATGTCCCAGATTATCCATTTACATAGATTACATGGCAGACCACCGCTCTGTATTAACCGAGGACACTATGCCATACCCTCACACTGACGCCCTAGACTTCGAGCTCGAGCTCTGCGCAGTGATCGTCAAGGAGATCAGAGACGCAACACCTGAGGACGCAGCCGCGGCAATCGGGGGCTTCATCCTCATGAATGACTTCTCATGCCGAGACTCGCAGTTGCCTGAGATGCGGGCCGGCCTCGGCATTCCTGCCTCCAAGAACTGCGGCACGGCCCTGGCGAAGACTGTGGCTGTTGGTAAGCCTGGCGCAATCCCAGCTCTAATCGAGTCAGGTGCAGTTTATGGCCAAGTCGCAGTGAAGTCGGGGAGTGAGACAAGAGCGTATTCTGGCACGTCAGCCGGCATGACCTTTAGTGTTGCCGAGACTATCGCGTGCATCTCATCCCATTCCGTTTTGAGAGAAGGCGACGTCATTGGCCTCGGCACCATCCCTGGCTGCTCAGTCCTCGAGACCGACCGAGCCTGGCTCAAGGTCGGCGACGTCGTGGCCATGGAGACCAAGCCGTGTCTTGGCAGTTTAAGGAATGTTGTGGGTGATCGTGTAGCCGAGGTTGATTGGCGGTATGAGCCTCTGGCCAAGCAGGGGACGAGGCGGCACTTTATGGCTCTGGTGGTCATCCCGGCGATCATCAACATCATCCTGGCCCTTATTGCGTACAAGGTGATCTTTGGGTAAAGTTTTGACGTTTTGGCCGTGTTCTGTGGCAACGAACGTCTGATACAGACAGTTGTCGACGAAACAACGACTTGGGCAAGAGATCATTCCCATGTGCTGTCTGTCCCTTTATGCCGAGCCTCTAGCCTTTACGTGAGCAATAAATGGAGATGAGAAAGGAGATACGAGGGTGCGTTCGAAATCAGAAACAGCAAATGGACGAACCGTTGTATTCCTTCACGGATCCAGTGCAATCACGGCCTGGTATTCCCATATATCTTGGCGAATCATTACAATCCTCTCTCTCTGCAGAGCGCTTGGCTTTGCTTCTCCAACTTGACATTCTTGCCGGCGCCGGGCTTCAGGACACGCCGCGCTTTGCAAGAATACTAGCTGCGTTCAACAAGCCCGATTTTCAGCACCCTCTACCTTTTTCTCATCTGGCCGAACGCATTGCCCGTTCACCCATGGCTGATCGGCCTCCGCTCACATACAGGGGTATGCATCCACCCACACGCTCACATAGGACTAGTACTAGCCCAAAGCCACTGCAACGCCTGCGTGAGGATAACCAGCCTGCTCCGGGCCGACCTGACAAAGCCCAGCCACAAATACATCCCCTACCTCCTCGCTCAGCTCTTCGTACGTGCTTCACTGACCCTGACATGCTTACACAGTCCATACTCGGCAACATGGGGAACGGCGTCCAGGTCTACCGTGATCGGGTGCAGTCGAAATTTGACGAGATCAAAGCAAAGGCTAACCGGAAAGCGAAGGACGCTGAGACTTGCCAGCTCAGCGAGGAGCAGCGGAAGTGGATCGAGAACCTACTTCGGGAGATGGATGTACTATGCCGGGCAAGACTGATGTCCACAAAGGAGTATTATCCGATCTTACGGGACTCGGCGCAAACAGTGGAATGAGTGGCGCGGAGGCTGAAATGTAAACTTTTGTCGTATTCAGGTTGTGGAGATGAGTCTGGTGTCAGGCGGTTGGCATTGTGCTGTGACCATTTGCCGACTGTCCGGGTATCCTGCGCGAAAATATTGTCGATTTTTGGTAGTAATCCCTATGCAAGCACTACAGGATGAGTTTGAGCGTGTTCAGGCTCTTACAATGCAATATATTCGGCCTAGAGATGAGAAATTGCTGAAATTTGCCGAGATTGCTCGCCAGCACGAGCCATTGGGCGACATTGAGCTTCCAATCTCTCTTTCACAGCTTGATCGGGACTCATTCGTCGCACATACGCCACAACTAGACACTGCTAGTGAGCACTCTCACTGTGAGAGCAGCGTTGTGTCTCTTTCGCCATCCCCAGCCGTCCCGAAGCTCGAACTCGTCGAGGCCTGCCTCTCCCCCATCCCACACGCCGTGATCGCAGAAACCTCCTTCCGTAATGCATGTGTTGGCACTCAGCCGGCAGATAAGCTCGATGTAGCCATCAACACCTCCGTGGTTGAGGAGACTGCCCCCATTCTCACAGATGTCGGCACCGGAACCTCCATTGTCCAGACAAGATCGGCCGCTGTTAGCCCTGTTGCAGGCCCTGAGCTGGCAGACATCGCGCTCAGCCCCATCCCAGTCGCCAAGCCGAGCCCCGTTCGCCTCGGCTCGGGCAAACAGAGGAAGCACCACCTCGGCGCCCTGAACATATTCAAGAGCAAGCACGCGTCTCCCGCAGCTGCTGAACGGACCCAACCCAACCCAACTCCTGAGACGGCCACTGCCACGAAGCCTCAGAAGATGACTCCCGCCGAGTCAACGCCTCAGCCACCCAAGACAAGAACGCCGGTTATACTCTCAGTCAAGACGCCCGAACAGACCAGCCCCGGCCTGCTGGACGAGATGGACGGCGCGTGGGACGCAACACCCAACCTGCTCCGGCAGCTCAAGACACAGCAGACTCTGGACACGGAGAGGATCTTCCCCAGCAGGTATGGGATACCCAAGAAGGTGTCGGACTTGTTCGGCAGGCCCGAGTCACACACACTGGACGGCAGGAGACGTACTCCTCGGCCTGGACTCAAGAGGTGAGTGTGGTGCAGCGGGTCGCCCTGCATGATGAAATTTGAAAATTAGTGTTGCCACAGATTTAAAACGAGCAATTTATTTACAGGCGCGCGAGAGTTCCCACTGAGTGGAGATAATGCTGAAGAAACGCGTGCGGGTCTCGAAAAAGACACCATGAGGTGGACCAAGTTGAGCAGCAAGATGATGCGGGGGTGGGGCCGTGACCCGGCGCGGGTCTTGCTGCCTGTTTAGTACCTTTAGAAAGACAGTTGGGCACTCAGTTTAAATACTTATGGAAACAATTTAAAAATTGGCATGCCTGATTCACCGATATCTCTAATCAAATCGATCAGCAACAGCATTCAGACAATATCCGACTCGGGCATATGCCCAACCGGGCATTCCTTAGACCTCATGGACTCGCATTCTCATCTTTGGAAGAAGATCGTAAGGTAGATCCGATCCGATTCCCCCAGATCCGTCACGAGGCGTAAAGTGCTCGCACTCGAAACATGAGATCTCGCTCGTTATTCCGAGCTGTGCATCTCAATAGCCTCAAACCACCACAACGAGGCTTACCAAATTGTTCGACAGTGCAGAGGAAGCTAGCACAGCACTTTCCACCGTCTAGTAGTATCATCCATGTTCCCACAAACAATGTAATGTTCAAGGCCTTCAGTCCTTGTGGGAGGTATGTGATTGCGTATTCTCTAACCCGTGAGGATGTCCTAGTGTACCGTTTCCTCGGCACCTCGAGACCCGACTCCGTCTCGAGAGAGGATCTCCGCTTCAGCGACATGTTCAGGCTTGAGTACACCAAGTGCTTCGTTGGCGAAGGGTGTTTGCTCCGAAAGGACTTTCTTATTTTTTCCCCGGACTACGAGTTCTTTGTGATTGCTTCAACGTCCCGATCGGCCCACCAGGGATCCAGCTCTGCCGACAACAACCTAGAGTGCCTGCCGTGCTTCAATACCATATGTTTCCGGATCATCAGGCTCCGAGATGGCCAACAGACAGACAAACTCCGCCTTAGAAACGACTATGTCCAGCTCACATTCAACGCAGGGGTCTCCCTCTACCACAACTTCTTCTCCATCCTATCGCTGCGCCACCAGGTCATCTCCATCTCCCAGCTCCACCGTGTGGGCGATATGGTGTACTTCAAGCCCCATGTGAAGATCCCCCTCACGACCGCAGCAATGCTGCAGGCGGCAGACCAGCCGTACCGCGCACCATCCCGCAGAGAAGTGTTTTCCGGCCTATTGCACCAGATCATGGCATATCTCTACCGTCAGCTCCTAGCAGAACACGAGACCGCCTGTGCCCACACGGCCCAGCTAGACGGGCTCAGAGTGGTCGTGGACGGTGAGGCGGGTCAGTTCCAACCCGACCGCGGCATGAGCGAGCTCTTCTCCGTCTTTCACCGCAATAGTGCGAGATTTCGTCGGTTGGTCATGTCGAAAGTCCAGCAGATCTCATATCGCCATATATTGGTCAGGATCACAGCAATCAAGGATCTGAGAGACAGGGTTGCTTTGAGGAAAGACAGGAATGGCTCACTGTCAATGTTGTTGCTGTACGACTTTCGCAAAGGCGCGATAACAGGACTGTACAACGTCAACCATCCATCTGCCGGGGCCTTCGTGTACATGCAGCACGAGTGTCTACTGGCGTCTCTCGCGGTGCACTACCACTCAAACTCGTTCACTGCGTACACTAAGGGCAAGGCCCCGATGACTTGCTCCCACCCGATCGCCCACACACTGCCCCTCAAGCCTGAGCGCCACCGCATATTCCAGCAGTGCACCACTGGGGAGCAGGTCGACCCTGTGCGGCTGGGTCGGCTGGTGGATATGTTCCCCGCGAGCCCGCAGACCGTACAGACGGGACCGTGGGTCGACCCGCACCTGTACGCCTTCGACGACGGCCAGTGGGGCGGCGTCATGCGCCCTTATCCATTGCCCCAGTCCGCAATCAACGTACTGCCTGTCCCCAGCGACGATGACGACGCCCTCCTCCGCCTCCCAGATAGGACCAAGTACGGCGGCCGTCCCCGCCCGCCCGCGGCGATGGACTCTCTGCCTGGCTTCTGGCTCCACCCAACGGGGGCCCCCAGCCCGGCCGACCTGCCCCGGACGATGGCAGAGGCCACCCGCAACACGCTGGTCTCCCGGTTCAAGGACGTCTCTGTGTCTTATGTGATGCACCCACACCTGCCTGTCGTCGTCTCCGTATTCCACCTGGGCCCCTTCCCCCTCTGCCAGTCGGTCAACTTTTATGCCGGGTGTGCCGTCAGGCCGGTAAGACCACACAAGCTCGGGTGGTACCGCCGGGAGACCGCCAATGGAGTGACTGCCGCGGTGGGGACCAAGGCGCCAATCATGCGAACTCATAGGGCGGCGGTCACCCCAGCGCCGGCCTCCCCTTCCCAGGCAAGACTGGCCTACCGCCGCCTCGCCCCAGTCAGCCAGAGGGCGAGGTCATCCGAGGCTGCCGGACTAGTCTCACTCTTGGACGGCGGCCAGTCCGACGCCGAGCCCGTCAGTGACTCGAGCGACTCGGACGAGTCGGGCGTCGACCTCCTGGAGATTGAGAACGGAGAGAATCTCTTCTACGCCCAGGGTGCCCTCTCTGGCGGCGACTCTAGTGACTTTGAGCATGGCGACCCTCGCCCCCTCGGGCCTCTCATCTCCCTGGCTCCAGCCACCCCGCCCCCGGATGCAGAGGTTGGTGAGACAATGTTTGTCCCTCATCTAGGGTAATCATTTGATGACTTTAGCACGCTATTATGTTATTATCATTGCCAGCGTACTGTTTATACCCGTGGCAGTAAAGGACTTGGCGTTTTATAATTCGGGCTGGGAGCGCAGACTCAGGGACGCCATCGCCCAGTGACGGGGGGTTGACAGCCTAAGCCTTCTTTACATGAACCCCCAGTAAACATCTAAATCTTAAGACGTGAGTAGGAGGGTGACAGGGCAGTGTTGCGCAGTATAAACACATTGTTCGACCCTTCATTAGCACAGGGACTGAAGCATTAAAGTGCGGATTGAGCCATGGAAGCCGGTCTACCATTTCTGGATTAATTCATGGTTAATGGGCCTCCCGAAGCACGAATGCCTTTTCAGTCACGAAAAGCCGTCTTCTCCTTTGTCGAGTTATACGCAGAGTCTCAGGGTTTGCATTTTTCTAGCGTTCATTTCTTACTCTAGGATTCTCCGTGGTCAAATACAAGTTCACTGAGAGGAGTATAGCACTACGGTGTAGTGAGTTCCGCCCCAAGAAGTCGAAAAAGGCTGCTGCTGAGGATTCTAGTGCAAACCGAGGTCGACCGACCCACACGAAATGCGGCTGCAACAGCTGGAAAGTGAACGCTAACATCCAGGCCGACGGGACCTGGAAGATCTCCGACTCCATCTGCCTGGAGCACGAGAACCACACTCCGACGCCGCTCAAGGTCGACAAGCAAAAGCTCGAGGCACTCCAGAGCGCCACGCAGCCAGCCCTGGTCAGGCCAGTCACCATGCAGGATATGCCGCTGGTGGAGCTCCGCCGCCCCCCCCCCTGCCCGTGATTCCCCGAAGCATGGACGCCGAGGTCGTCCACAAGGCGCTGCGGTTCAACGCGCTGTGGGCCAAAGCCATGGCCGCGGCGGTGACTACATGCAAGTCGGGCGAGGACTTCAAGGCACTCGCGTCCTCGCTTGAGAAGTTCGCGTCCTCGATTCCCATGGCCGAGAAGGTCGCAGAGCCGTCAGATGCCCAGCGGGAGAACAGCACCGGCGCCCGTAAGCGGCGGGCGGTGGAAACCGAGTCACTCGGCATGGTCGACGGGCTGGGCTCAGAACTGGACGCCCTGGCCTACGGGATGGAGTTGGGGCCCGTGTCGCGGGTACCCACGGTGGCGCCGTTCCCCCTGCCCAACCCCAACCTGGAGTACGAGTGAGCAGCTATTTATGGTACAGTACAGTTCATTCATATGTAAACGGTTGACCCCTGACTTGACCGAGCTGTCTGCCTGCGATTTCATGGCTGAGGTTGTTCTTCTCACCCGAATGAATTGTTGCTCCTTGGTCTTCGCGAAGACGAGAACAGTGGCAGCATGCAGTTGTGTCTCCGAAGCTTCAACAGTCCCAACAGTCCATGAGCATAGTCATTCCAGAGTGCAGTTTATGGCACAAAAACGTTCCGCAATGCAACGCCGCCAAACATTTGGGCTGAGTTCGAGAGCTCGCACGCCTGGAAAGAGACGTACGACTCTTTCTGTGCCAAAATCGGCTGCGAAAGCGCCAAAGACGCCCTCGAGAACCCGTGGGGGCCCTGATGTCGGCGCCATCATCGAATGGCTTGCGTTTTCGGGGTTTAAGGAGGCTGTATCCGAAGATAGCCTTACAAAATTCATGCCTACGCTCTGCCGGGCCATCAAGCACGTTGCTCTTGAGCACATTGGTGTGCAGCTCGACAGTGTCGGTGATGGGGATAAGCGAAGCCTCGCGGAGTTTCGAAAGAACGCCAGCAAGGCCTTCGCCACAGCGATGGAGCTGGGGCTCAAAGAGGACATGAACTACCTGAGCGAGTTCCCCCGGGCAGGGCAGGAGATGACCCACCTTCCTGTCGTGCTCAAAAGCTTGAACAACGCATGCCTCACGATGAACGCGCAAGTCGCGGAGCACCAAGAGAGGATCAGGGCGATGCCAGAGGGCACCGTCATGGATGGCGAGCAGGAGGGCCTGGGTGACGCCGCCCTCGCATGCGCGGGCCTCCCTGTTGACGACCCGAACTCGGAACGCCAGGTCTGCGCGATGCTTGGCCTCGAGGAGGCAGACCCTCACCGCCAGGAGGTGATCGAGGCCGAGTGCGAGGACATCATCCGCGCTACCAACGAGCTCGTCGAGCAGACAGCCTCCAACGAGGCAGAGATCAAGATGCTCCGCGCAGAGCTGGACAAGCTTGCTTCATCTTCTCTGGCGCGCGTTGAAGCGCCCGAGACTCGGCTGGCAGCCCACAAGAAAGACCTCGAGGACGCAGAGAAGAAGCTGCGGCAGCAGGGCACGAGCGAGCTCGTCAAAGCCAGGGACATCCTCCAGGAGGGGCTTTCCACGATCAGAAGCCAGGTGGAGCAGGTCGAGGCGCAGTGCCGCCAGACTGAAGACGCCAAGCGGCAGATCGTCGACTCCCTCAGGGACAACGTCCCCCCGCAGCTGGCCGGCACCGTCAGCCTGCTCGACGGGACGCTGGCCGAGGTTAAGGCGTGCCGCAAGACGCTTGTTGACTTTGACTCGAGCCTGAAAGCGGAGGCCGCGACCAAGGCGAAGACCAAGACCGAGCTGGAGCTTAAGGCCGAGAGTGTGAGGGCCGAGGCGGCTTCGATGACGTCAATGGAGGCAGCGCTGGACGAGGAGATCGAGAGCGTCACGCGAATGATTGAGCTGAAGCAGGATCAGAAGCGCAAGAACGACAAGCGCGAGGTCCAACGCATGCAGGAGGACATCAAGCGCCAAGAGGGCTTACAGAAGGAGGTCGATGCACTCAGCGCCGAGCTGGCCGACACCAAGATCGAGGCGGCTGAGCAGAAGGAGAAGCTGGAGTCAGAAGCGCGCGCGATGATTCGGACGATGACTGCCGAGGTCCAGGAAATGATGGAGGCCAGGAGATTCACGAATGAGACCGTCCCCCGCATCCTACAGAAGGAGCTCGAGATGCAGAAGAGGATCCGGGAGACCGAAGAGGAGAATCTGCGGAAGGTACGTGTGCTGATGAAGGAGCTCGATCGCAGGAAGGAGCTGACCGAGAAGATCAGGGCCATCACCGCGCGGGTCAAGGGCCATCAGGGGTGACGCGCCATGACTGTAGCATTTAGCATAAATGATAGCTCTTCGCATCAAGCCTGTCGCTCACTCGACCATGCATTGTCGTTGGGCGGAAGATGATGGGTCCCCCATGTCTCCCCATGCCCTGTGGTTGCTTCAGCTGTACAAGCGCAGATGTGTGGTGCAGATTAGCGCAGAAGACTACCCGGATCCAAGGTTTAATCCCTGTTGTATCCTCGACGCCTGATGCGAACTCTGCTTGGGGTTGCCACCGGCTGGAGAGCCAAGAATGTATTGCTTGTTTGAAATGTTCAACTTTTTTTCTGTGAAAAAAAACAGAGCTTGCTAGACCAAGGAAATGCCCCACTGCAACGGTTATAGGTTTGTTTTAGACATCAAAATTGTTATGTAGGCACGGTACGCGCTACATGTTCCGCCAGGGCTTCCGCCAGGCCGGTGTTCCCGCTCCCGCCCGCACTCTTGTGCCCTACCGCCTCGGCGACCACGTTGACATCAAGGCCAACGCCGCTGTGCACAAGTCTCTCCCCCACAAGTTCTACCACGGCAAGACCGGCGTCGTCTGGAACGTTTCCCCCCGCGCCATCGGTGTTGAGGTCAACAAGCGTGTTGGCGGCCGCATCATGAAGAAGCGCATCCACGTCCGCGTTGAGCACATCAAGCTCTCCAACCTCAAGGCTGAGATCAAGGCCCGCGCCCGCCGCAACGACGAGCTCAAGGCTGAGGCCAAGAAGACTGGCGTCAAGGTCGAACTCAAGCGCATGCCCGGTGCTCCCCGCGAGGCCACCTACGTCAAGGGCACTGGCATCATCGACGTCGCTCCTCTTCCCCACATGCCCACTTACTAAGCCATAAATGGGTGTAAATTTTGTGGATCTGTGGAACCTGGTGCAGAGATGGTGAAACAACGATTGATTGAGTGTCACCGAGTGTTTACGAGCTGTCTGCCACGGGTTTCGAGTCAAGCAACTGATGACACTGTGACAGGAGATCGTGACTGGACTTCTGAGTCACGATGGACACACAGTCGAGATGGTGGAATCAATACCACGCCAACCGTATGTTTCCCACGCTCTATTAACACAGAACGTACGTTCATTAATCGAATATAACACAGTAGGACAACGATTAGCGCTGTTTTGTCGAAGGCCGTGACGAATCGTTCACGCATCCGTGTAGAACCAGAGAACGATGAAACCTGCGGTCTTCCAGAGCTAGTTAGGTTACTATTACACATAGGAAACGTCATGCCACAGGTTTTCTCCGTCACACTGACCGATCCAGCCGTCACGTTGGAATTGGACACAGCTTCAGAGACGAAGTACCGTTGCACTCCCCCGAACGCCAGAGTAGAGCTCATCCTCATGATCTGGCAGGCCATGACTAGCGCACCCAGGTCTTGCAAGGTCGGAGACTGTATTCGGGCGTTGGATTCGCGAGGGTCGAACTGCGCTGTCTTCTCCCCTGACGGCAGAGTCGTTGCCGCCTCATTCTTCGACAGAGCGGTAAGAATCCTGGACGCCACCACCGGACGGCTTATACAAACGCTGGCGGGCCATACTGAGGCATGCTTCCGCCTCGCCTTCGCACCCGACGGCAGGACCCTTGTCACCGGATCACACGACAAAACCGCCAAGCTGTGGAATTTGGAGACGGGCAACTGCGTGCAGACCCTCGTCGGGCACACCGACACCGTCTGGAGCGTCGCATTCTCCCCCACGGGCCATGTGTTGGCCACTGGATCAGGGGACAAGACCGTACGCGTGTGGAACTCGTCGGACGGACGACTGGTGGCAACGCTGGACTGCACCAACAGCGTTAACGCCGTCAAGTTCTCCCACGACGGCGCGATGCTGGCTGGGATGGAGGCTGGAGGCCAAGTGACACTGTGGGAGCTGGAATCACTCAGGCCCGTGCGCCAGATGAAGACCAGCGGCGGTATAGAAGTGTCATTCTCTCCTGACGGCAAGATGTTTTGCTGTACCGGCTCGTCTATGATCAGTTTTTATGAAACTGAATCCGGTCGTCTCCTCAGGGAGACCGACGCCCACACGGGTAGCATATGGGGCCTGTCCCACACCCCCGACGGCAAGGTCGTCATCTCGAGCTCCAAGGACGGCACGATCAAGCTCTGGAACACAGCCAGCGGGGCCCTGGCCCAGACGATCAGGGTCGACTCCGAGATCAGATACACCTCGATGGCACCTAACGCAGGGTCTTTCGTGGCTTCGGGCAAGTTCGGCATCAAGCTCTACAGCCTGCTCGCCGAACCGTCCGAGCAGTTTAAGGCAGCATTGAAAGCAGCTGTGGAACAACCGGTTGACTCAACAACCGTACTGACCCTCGTGCCGGACAGCAGGACCGTGTGTGGGATCACCGAGCTGGCCCCCCTGCTGATGCATGTCGTGGCGTCCAGCGCACTCCCAGGGGGGATGAGTATGGCGCTCACAGAGCTCGAGACGACGGTGACCATGGATGAAAGAGGCATGATCGTGACATCAGGGCCCGACCCAGAGGCGTTGGGCAGTCTAGTGGCCTCGTGGAACATGTTCTATCTCCAGGAAGCAGACAAGGACGCCCAGATCGCGGGGTGGGCGAAGAAGCTCGAGGACGAGCACCGCCAAGCCATGGCCGCGGTTATGGCCGACAGAGACGCGGCCCTGGCCTCCATGGAGACGAAGCAGAAGGCGGAGCTGGACTCGGTGAAGGCCGAGCTCGTCAAGTTCTGTGCGGTACATAAGGTGTTCCCCAGCATCGTCCGCGCGATAGAGGTCAGTGGGCTCATCGCAGGCCACCCCCTACTCACAGCCACCCCGCCCAAGCGGCACAGCATCGTCGTCATGCCCTCGATCCCAGCGCTGTGGGCGAGGGTGACAGACGCCAAGGAGAACCACCCGGAGCGCCGCATACCAGAGTACGTGAAGGCCATCGCAGAGGCCAGCGATGCTGCGGCCGGGCTCAAGCGCTCGATCACCGCCTCCAAGGAGAACTTCTCCGCGGCGACGACCCTCGTCAACGCCGTGAATAGGTTCGAGCGGACGCTTAGCGGTCAGCTGCCATCACTCCAGACGCTCAGAGAGATCCTGCACGCAGCCCTGGGCGAGGTGTCGAAAGCCCCCGGTGCCCTCAGAGCCGAGCTCCGCGCCATGTTCGCCAACCTCGAGACGATGCTGCGGCCCGACCTCCAGGCAGCCCTGACTTGGGCGATTGAGACTAGAGGGAGGTCGGTCGACACGTCGAGCGAGACCACACACTTGAACCGGCTCAAGGGCTTTGTCACGGAGGCGACCACTCATGTAGAGGCGTTCAGGAAGGCGGACGAGATCGTCAGCCAGTGTCGGGCGCTAGGCGACTACCAGCACCTCAAGAGCTCGATCGCCAACCTCGAAGAGACGGTGGAGTTCTTCAGTCGACCCCGTAAGAACGGCGCAGCCATGTTCAAGGAGGCGAAGGAGGACCTCGAGAAGTCCAAGGCCAAGCTCGCCAGGATGACCGAGATCCTCAACCAGAGGAACGCCCAGCTCATGGAACTCTGCCCGGAGCTGAAGACCATCACTGCACCTGCGACGAGTCTGTTCGCGGAACTCAGAAGTCTCGAGCTGGCCCACCTCATGGACCTGCCCGAGATGCGTACCGACCTGGTTTTCAGCGAGTTCAGTGTGGTGTCGACCGTTAGTGACACTAGGGCGCTGTGCCAGATTGTCAAGAGGAATGGGCGGTCATACTTCGCCAAGACATTCAAGCTCGACACGGAACAGCAGCGAAAGCTCTGCGACCGCGAGGCGGGCATCCTGTCGCGCATGTCGCACAGCCCCTCTGTGCCCAAGCTGCACTTCGTCCTCGTCAACCTCGCCAGCCAGACCTGCACGGTGATCATTGAGCACCTCGAACGCCACCTGCGCGACACGACAATCGACTCGCCGGACAGCCTGCGCAGACTGCTCCACGGCCTGCTCACCGCGATCCACGACCTGCACAGCGCAGGCGTCTGCCACCGCGACCTCAAGCCCGAGAACGTCATGCTGCGCGCTGGACTACCGGTCATTGTTGACTTCGAGACGGCCTCGAACATGGACGCCATGAATGCCACGGCCACGGGCACAAAGATAGGAACCCTTGCTTTCAGCGCACCCGAGGAGATAACCGCTCGCAACTCGGGTAAGAAGCTGAGCCACCGCAAGGCCCAGGCCGCCGACGTCTACCACGCGGGCTTGACGATGCTCGGCGTCATGTCGAAGGACTACGTCGCCTTCTCCCAGAAGCTGGTCGCCCTCGTCATGGGCGACCTCGGGAGCGCCTCGACCGAGGCAGCCGACAGTCTCTGCACCGCCCTGCTCGACACCGTTGTCGTGCCGGAAGCAATGCGCGAGGTGCTCTCCGGCATGCTCGCCACCCACCCCGAGGCCCGCTGGTCCGTCCGCCGCGCCCTGGCCGACGTTCTCTTTGCCGCCTCACCCAACGAGCTGGACCCCGAGTTCGACCTCAACGCGGCAAGCAACCGCTTCTCCACAGCCCATGCCTTTGTTGCCGACATCGACCGAGCCCGCCTGCAGATGTTCAATGAAGACCCCGTCGACATCATCCTTCATGACAACATCGCCACCAGCGTCGCCAACATCGGGTCATGCGAGGAGGACCTGTTCGCCATCCCCGCGACCCTGTGGGGCGACGACTCCGCGGAGGCCCTGCCTGACCTGGTCGCCGAGCTGCCGCATGCCACGGTGGCCCAGGCGGTCGGCGACATGACATTCACCGTGCCCATCTTCCGCGAAGGCACGCTCGTCTTCACGCCCGACGCCCTCGACATGCCGCTCGACGACCTGCGCCCGGTCCTGCTGGGGCTCGGCCGCGTGCTGCAGCTCATGCTGCTCGACGGCATCAGGCTGTCCGCGGACATGGTCAGCGACGCCTGGTTTGTCGCGCTGACGGGCGGCCGCATCAACCTTGGAGCGCTGATGCCCATCGTCGATAAGGCGCTGCAGACTTCTGTTGACCAGGCGAGTGTGGCGTGCCCGATCGACGGATTCAGCGGCGACCTCAAGGCATACGGCGACGAGATCCGGCGGCGGTTCTCCGATCGCATGCAGATCATCCGCAATGGCATGACGGCGAAGACGCAGTTCCGGGAGAAAGTCGCTGCGCTGACCCCCGCCCAGCTGCGGGCCCTGCTCGTGCGCCCCAACCCGCTCACGGTCGCCGCCGTGCTCGCCCCGCTGCGCTTCCCCAAGCGCGGCGAGGCCGTAGAGGGAGCCCTCCAGGTCGTGCTTGAGGACAACGAGGCGCGTCGCCGCTTCGCCTTCCACATGTTCGGCGGTCAGCTCCCCCAGCCCGACTCGATCGAAGTCATCCTCGACGACAACAACCGCGTGTACGCCGACTGTGCCGGCGGTGCCCACCTGCCCCGGGTGACGGACCCGGTTGAGCTGCGCCATATCGTGCTCGACTCGGCCCCCGCGGCAGCAGGCTCGGCGGCCGACTTCTACGTTATCCCGCGCCGGCGCCACGGCTACTCCCGCGCTGAGATCAAGACGCTGGTCGAGCAGAACGACATCCTGCAGACGTGCCGCCTGGTCACGCTCGGTAGAGGCGTCGCTGTGGACGTCCCCGTCATCCGCCGCTGCCCCACATGCGGCGAGCTGACCTCGCGCGAGGGCGACCTGGACAGCTGCAAGATGTCGTACTGTCAGTGCGGCCAGGACTTCTGCCACAAGTGCCTGCTCTGCGTTTCTAACCAGGAAGAGCACATGGCCCACTTCGGCGGCCAGTGCGAGATGGCGCCGCGCCAGACAATCGACCTGCCCGAGGGCATTGCCAAGCAGCGCACCGTCACGTGCCCCCACTGCCATCGGTCGGCCACGGTCAGCGCGAACCGGAGGCAGGTCACCTGCCGCTCTTGCGGCCGTGGGATCTTGGTGAGCCAGTAACTAAAGCCGTCCCGGGTTGGCGACCTTTGATTGTTTATAGCCGTATAATTGCCTACATGGTGGTGTCCACTACATACATAAATATCTATGGAATCTCGAGATATGACTCGTGACACAATCTCAGCATCGGCTAGCTTCAACTCGCGCAAGCAAGCCAGTCCCACAAGGAGTTTAAATCAAGCATTAATCCAGCTGGCTACTACTTTGCTGGCCATATCCTCAGCACCGGAGCCGGAGCTCGACGTCCTGGGCTCGGTCAGTGAGGAAGGCGGCGTTGGTGAGGAGGATGTCCAGCTCGGCGGTGTCGAAGTCCGCAATGATCTTGGAAGAGTGCTCTGTGACGAGTGTTGCGCTCGTTGCATCAAGTTCCCGCTCATTGTTGGCAATTGAGATGTCCTTGATCAAAGGGATGTTCTTCTCAATGTTTTCACCAACTCTGAAGAGTCCAACACTTGGTACCTCGTACATGCTCCTCAATCCTTCGTGGATCGCATTCAAACCGGTCTGAAAGCTCGCCATTGTCGATTCTCATTGGGCCTTGCAATTAACATAACCACATGTAATTTATGGTAGACCCCGCCGGAGGGGGTGCAGCCAACGGAGAAGCTAGGTGCTGGAGAGGGCCAGTTCAGCGGGAGGTTATCCTAGCGGCAGGATTCGCTCAGAGTGTGATGGCCCTTTTCCTTTCACAGAAATGGACAAACTGAAGCTTGAAGGGAATAGTCACACAACACAGTCGAAAACAGCGGTATTAGTCGCTGTGCAAGCTTCTAAGAATGGTACAGCTGAAAAGAAAAGAAAAGAATGGCACAGAACCATGCGACCAGGCAAAGGGAGTCGCTTTTGACACTTATTCGTCCTCATTCCTCCAAATTCTCCAAATTCACCAATACTTCTTCCAAATATCCATTGGAACCTCCAACGGCCTCATTCACATCACAACTCTCATCAGCGAGCTGCCCGAGCCCTCGCCTGCCGCCACCAACAGCACCACCGACTTCATCGCCCTCTACAGACTCTTGGTTGAGTGGCGCTACGACGTCCGCAAGCTCCCCACGACAATATGGGTGTCGCCCTCCGCCCCCTTCTCAAGGCCCTCAACCAGAACAAGGCGGGCGGGGAGATCGTGGCCGGCCATAAGGACGTCTGTATTAGGCGTTTGACCGGCTTCAGAATGAGAGAATCGCGCATATCATGAAGCACACCCCGACCCGTCGGGCGATGCAGGCTGTTCGTCGACTGCTGCCATTTGCAGCGAACAAGTGGCGTGCTACTGACCCTGTACAGGCTCTGATGGCAGGCTAGAGCGGCTGAGAATGGATGTGCAGATTAATGCACCAATATCGATGAGCAGCTTGGCTGAGAGATTGGCGCTTCGAGCTGCCAAGATACAGTCGGAGAAAGATGTTAATAATCAAATAACATTCAAAACGTCCACTGATCAGCCATATTCTGCTCCAGCGGAGCCAGAACGGCCAGTTTTACCTCGTGTGACCGTTTCAGCCGCTCCAATGACCCGTGCGACCCATAGTGAGAAGAAGCTTGTTGTCCCAAAGGCCAAAGCAGCAGCGCCGCCGAAACTGACCATCGGCAAGCGCCTCACCCCCAACACCCGCGACCGAGCCTTCCAGCTTGATGTCAAGAAGTCCGGTGTGAAGAGAACAGCGGCCGGAAAGACCTGGATGGATGAGAAACTTGCTGGCTGGTCAGATACGGAGCGTCGTCTGTTTGTCGGCAACCTCTTGGGCTCAGCGAAGGATGAGGATCTTGCCCACATGTTCAGGCACTATCCGAGCGTTACAAAAGTGCGCGTTGTGAACGATAAGACGAAGAAGTCCAACTACGGCTTCGTGTCGTTTGCTGACGAAGCAGACTATCTGAAGGCCTTTACGGAGATGAAGCACAGTCAGGAGTACCCTTATATCATCATACAGCCGTCCAAATGGGCTGAGAGAAACGTTTCAGTCAGATCAAGGGCAGAGAAGCATGAGTTGGGACAGCTAAGGCACGACATCGAGCGCCACAGCGGTAAGAAGTTCGAGGGTTGACGCTGTTTCTCCAAGGCTCCATAATCTCCCAACCCACAACAGCATAAATACTAGATTACATTCAGATCTACTGAGACGACATGCTAAGGCTGGGTTAACCTTGCGCTGGCTGAAAGACCGCTTCAAGTTGCTCGCCTCAGTTCTTCAGTCGAGGCTCTGGGCGTCAGTAGATATCGTCTGAAGGTACGGCTTGCCCTTGTAGCTGAAGACGCGGCTATACCGCTTCTCGAACACCAGAATCATATCCGAGAGCTGCGCTGAGCCTGTTGAGTTCCTTCTGGAACTCCTGGTGCTGGCGGTCCTCCTCGAGCAAGCGGGTCGGCTTCGAGTTGAGCTTGATTGAAGGCGTGGTCGAGAACGTGTACGCAGATTATACAAAGCCCCCAAATCACGAAGGAACAATGGATCATGAGATTGAGCTTGCCAATGTCGAGGAATGGCTTGTATTGAAGTTTGGTATGGTTCCGAATACCTCTCTTGGGTGGTTCAGGGCCGGTGTCGGCTTCTATAACAAGAAGCGTTTCACTGACGCCATTGCGTGCTTTAGAAAGGCAATATCTCTTGACAAGAACAACTTTAATGCATACCAGATCCTTGCGCGTGCCTGCATCGCTACCAACCGGCGTGACGAAGCAATTTCTGCACTGAAAGAGGCAGTGAAGCTGAACTCTCCTGCAGACTGGCAGCTGCTCGTTGAGCTCACAGAAGGCAGCGCTGCTCCTGAGACAGAACCATTATGATATGAGCACCTGCGTTCATGACCGACTTATGATAAATCCGCAGACCACCGACAGTCAACGGAGGTCCTGTTGGATTCGCAGGATGTCTGGGACTGCGCATTTATCGTACAAACCGAGCTCGGCCACCCCAGCGAGGACCTTTGTGCCTTCTGCATTCTCGCAGCGCTGGCAAATCGTAGTAATCAGATAACGACGGAGCTCAGCAGAGAAATATGGTTTCTTCATGAGCGTCACACAGCGTGCATCCTTCTCAGAGGCCCGCATGGCTCCGTCGTCACTACCAAGGGCAGAGTGTGTCTGCTCCAGACGATCTTCCTCATGGGCTGGGCGGTGTGGGCAAGACGGTGGTGTTGAACGAACTCGACTGCATCGGGTTCACCATGGATGCTGAGCCTCAGATAGGCTTGGCCTGCCCGGGCGAGTCGTTCGACTGACTCGACTTCACATCTCAGATATGACTACAACCAGCCATCAAGGGCCGCAAATATACTTTGTGGCCAGGCAAATGTACAGTAACGGTTTACAGGTCTGCGAACGTGTCACTTTTTTTTCTTGCAGAATGCGAACCGGCGACCGTTTCTCAAAAGAATGGTCTTCCATGGACTTTAGCGCACTTTCATCTTGTGCATATCATTCATACTCATTCATATTCCTCCTTCTTCACTCTGTTTCGGTCACTTCACGGTGCCGAACTAAACAACATCAATCAGGTGCGCCGACGGGACCCTGGAGCGGCAACAAGGTAAGTCCGCCACCATCTAATGATGTCAAAATGCTTAGCTGTGCGCCACGGCGTCTTCGGACCCGTGGTATTGCATTGGCCTCTGGCCCTTGCTGCACACCGGAGAGATCCGCGCCACTTTGTTCGGTGCGGAACCCGGTTCCTAGCTAGGAGCGCGCGGGCGGTGTGAGACAGCCGCGCGACATCAGATGGACCTAGGACAGTGAGCCTAGATGATACACTTGGACGACCCAGCAGCTGCTGGCGGTTGGTGAGTGTATGCGGGAGGGCAGCCCGCGGTGTGGAGCCCCCATTGGAGTCATACCCATGGGGGGTCATTTTCGTCCGAACTGTCCGAATTGTCAGATTTGCACCCAGCAGCTGAAGCATGCGTCCGACCCTAATATCGTGTCAAAACAGAAGGAGAAGAGGTAACTCTTGTAAAATGCGAGCAGGAGTGCAACGTTTTTCACACCAGTCGATCATCATGGGCTTTCGCCTTTGGGCTGGGTGTCAAGTTTGGAAGGTCTCTTGTACGTCTTGGGCCCGCATCACAAAGGCCGTAGTCGCATTCTGGGTGGCTCCCCTCCTACTGCTCTACCGTCCCGAGCCTCTGCTACTCCGCGTCTCGGGTCACGCGCTCGGCCTCGTCTCCATGCTGGGCGGCCTGCCGGTCCTGCTGCTGACTTCGGCCCTGAACACCCTGCCCGACGCATGTGTGGAACAGCTGGGCGGGCCCTCGTCCAGATATATACATAGAGCTGCTGCTGTCCTCCCAGGTCCTGGCGATGGTCGACTCCGTGCCAGACTACACCCTGGGCGCCTTCACCGAGCTGTGGGGGGCCAGTCTCTTCGCCTCTGCGATGGACGCCGTGGGTATCCTATTCACCTCGTGCCAGCTGCTGGAGCCCTCGTTCCACCGCTGCCGCTCGATCGACCCATCCCCGCATTGGTCGAAGCCTATGGCCACATAAGCCTCTTTTAGCTTTGAAAAGACGATTGCTGGCCAAGGAGAGGAGCTCTTCCGTATCATTCGGTGCACATGCTTCATTTATCGTTTACGTTTTGAGTCGATCCAGACCCAAATTGTCAGCCAAGACGAGAAGACAAAAGACGCCGACAAATGGCTGTAGCGACGCAGGACGTGGACATTACGTTCTTCTCGTCACTAGAACTCGACGGTGTTCATTACTATACCGTCGGCTTCACTCTCATTGGTAGTTTGTACGCATTCAGCCACTTTCTCACCAAGTTCTTCTCCTCATTCTCTTTCAATGCATTCTCTACGGCCTTACGCCATGTAACTTCTTCTGCAGCAACATTATACTCCGTTATCTTGCCCAAGCGCTGACTTCGCTCGGTCTCAACTTCATTGAACGTTACACGAGCGAACTGCCGACATTGCCCGGCACCAGTGGAGCAACGAGAAGTGAACGCATGAAGGAACTCGTGAAGCAGAGGAACGCCGCTGCTGGAGCTGCTTTGCTCGTTGTGCTGTGCATTTTCATCACAGCCTTTTACTTCTCCGTCGCAGCCGAGCTCGCATCAACGAGGAGCTGCGCCCAGGTGCAGACGCTCGGCTCGCTAGACCTGTACGAGCTATCGTCCGGGCTGGACGTTGAGGTGACCATCTATGTCAACACTGATGACGGCCTCCTCGACAAGGACGCCGCCCGCACTCTTATAGACGCTTGGAACGTTGGAACGAACGTATCCTCGATCTCAGTCGACTACGTCGCCATCAGCTTCGTGGCAGATTCACACTGGCTCTTGTACTCAGCCGACCCACTCACGCTGCCGCTCAGCGTCCTCCACATTGAGACCATCGACCACGTGAAGCTCCAGTCCCGCTACCGCGACTACAGCTCGGGCTTCCCCTTCTACAGTGATACTGAGACAACAGCTGAGATCGGTAGACGTGACCTTATGATGATTTCTCAATCTGATGTCGAGATTCGATCTGATTTCGCGAATATCAGCATGACCATCCCCACCGCGATCGCACAGGTTGTGAGAGACACGTGGGATATGCGCACGGCGTTCCATCCAGACGTAGAGGGTCTCAAGTTCATGCGGCCCGACCGCGTTCCTCTGTTTGACGTCAACCGCAGCACTCCTCTGCTCGCAGACGCGACGGACGCGTTTATTCTTGATTTCGCGCCTAATGAGATTGGTTCTGAGGCCGTGCTTCTCGAGTGCGAGGGCACGATTGAGATCATCATCGGCATCCTTGAGAAGGGCGCCATCTACCTCGCCCTCTACCCTGTCGTCAAGATCATACTCGAAGCACTCGCCCGCGGCTACCAATGGCTCGTCCCGACGCTCATCATCGGCGTCGCGGTCTCCAGCTGCCTCATCCCCGTCCCACTCATCTTCGCCCTCTCGTCTGTGGGCTTCTACTACGCCCACACCCACTACCCTCTCACGTCCCAGCTGCTGTACGACATTATAGCAAGCGGGTCTATTGTCATGATGATCGCCGGCTTCCAGTCCATAATCTGCACGGTACTGTACATCCTCAAGTTTGGTCGTATGGGAGGCTGGTCACTCATCAAAGAGGCCATGAATCGGCTCAAGGTAGCACGTCTCAGAAGAAGGGAAAGATCGAAGCATCGGCAAGCAGTGATGCAGAGGTCACTTGACTCGGCCCGAGACGATCGCCCAAATCCCCTCACAGGGCCGATGGCCCAGCACCAGCAGCCCGATTCAGTGTGAGTGATCAGTGGGCCATGGTCCACGATCGTTCTTGACTGCTGTTCCGTTTTCAAGGGAAGCAAGGAAAGAGCACCGTACTAAAATGTCAATAGATGTTTATCTTTTTATGTTTGTCCTTCTTCGAACCTTTGGCTTTGTCTATTGGCGCACCAAACAAAGATCTGCTTCCGTCACCGACACGCCCCGTCGCCATGGCCAGGGTCCTAACACGGTCATTTCGGCGGGGTACTCCGTGGAAAATGGCTTGTTATTGACATGGATTCGAGAAAGACCGAAGGCAGCCTCGCTTGTAACATCAGTCCAGCCGGGTCGACTCGTATCCGTGCATTTCATGTTTTGTCAGAAAAGACCATTCGCAACATTCATCGAAACACAATACCCTGACCATGGAAACGAACAGCATCCGCACTCTAGTGCGTGAAAGGCTGAGAGAAATACGATCTGGAGTTGTGGATGCGGAGAAGAAGGTCAAGCAGGACGTAGAAGCACGCAAGCAGTTCATTGAATTCGTTAATGGCAAGAATCGCGAAAGCACAAACGAATTGAGCGTTCAAGACGTCAATGAAGCCAGAAAGCAAGTTGTAGCAAACGCAACGTCCCATTTCCTCCGCATGGCGAACGGTCTCGACACCCCCCTCAAGGTCGCCCGAGACACTCCTACCCTTCTTCCAGAGGACCAGCCCGAGCACCCGCCCCCGCCCAAGCCCAAGACACTCCACGAGCTATTCGGGGTCGAGCACCTTGACCATGGACTGCTCCCCGTGGTGTGTGACTACCAGCAGCTCAAGGGCATGGCCGCCACGATGCCCCTGCCCGAGGTTTACGAGTACACTGTGGCAGACTATACGGGGCCGTTTACAGTCCAGCCCGAGATGGCGTGGCGGTACGGGTCACTGGTCGAGGAGGTCTCGGACAGACCGCCCGACGGCACTGAGTTCAAGGCGGGCGAGCTGCGGTTCGATCATGCCCAGGAGGTGCTCGTCCGGTTGATCAGGGAGGAGCAGCGGCTGTTTGAGGCGATGGTGGCCTCGGCTAGGAAAGCCAGCGAGGCAGAGCAAGTGGAGGCCGAGACGGACGAGGGGACTGAGCCCGCCATGCGCCCTAAGTCTAAGTTCGTCCTCGCCCTGGATGAGGCGGGGCTCGGCGTCACAACGTTCCCACCCACCCCGCCCAGCCCAGCCTCCTCGGACCTGCTCACGACCGCGGTAAACGCGACATTCGGCCAGAGTAACAGCCAGCCGACCATGTTTGAGAGGATCTGGCGGCAGTACACGCCGGTTAAGACGCTCAATTTGCCGGAGTCACTCAGCTTCCGGCAGCTGTTCGAGGCGTACTCCAAGCAGTACCGCGAGGCCGAGTTCGAGTCCAGCGAGGTCGCGGTCCCCGAGGCCAGGCCCCTGGACGGCATCTGGCCCCGCGTGGCGGCCGTGTGGTCAGCGCTGAGGATGCCGCTGGGGCAGAAGATCGCTATGGTGGCTCCATACATGCACCTGTCGACCGTCACTAAGCTTGAAACTGACCTGACACTCTGGGAAGCGGCAGTGGCAACGGTCAAGCGACGGGAGGAGTTGAAGGTCCAGATCGCGACTCTGGAGAAGTCTCTGGGCGTACATACCGGCCGGCCGATCCTCACCGGGCCCGGGCGGGTCTCCGCACAGGCAGAGTACACGCAGCTCCAGGACCTGTGGGCGAGGCTGACCGAGGAGGTGCGGCGCGAGGCGTGGAAGCTGGTGGAGGCCGGCGGGGAGTTGACGCTGGACGGGGCGCCGTACCCGACGAAGATCTAGGGTGGCGCCGCTTGGATCTTCTTCTCTGAGCGAGGTCCTCGCAGAGCTCCTGAAGTTTCGTGTCGCTGCAGGTCGACAAATATGCAATCATTTGCAGCTGATAGCAGAGCTGTTTAAATCGGGATCATGATTTCGCGCCCGGCGTCGATGTGACGGATTGACCCGGGTGGGCCGGGTAATCAGATCGGACATTTGATCGGTTTTCTCGGCCTTCAACCAAGTGCCAAAACCCCGAAATATGCAGGAGGTTGATGCAAAGATCACTGCTATGCGTGATTTGATGAAACTGAGGGCCCGCCGTGCCCGGAGTGAGAAGAGAAAGGCCTTCCACAACCTTCTGAGCGAAGTCGGCGAGCATGCGCTTCCAACGGACCAGTATGAGCTTCTTTACACCGACAACCACGGCCAAAAGATGACGAAGAAGGAACGTGCCGACCACGAGCGTCGTATCGCTTCCCACCAGCGCGAACAGCTTGGCCTGAACAAACGGGCCCGCACCGACGCCGAACCACCAGCACTCCCCGAGTATCTCTTCGAGAAGCCGCAGAACGAGCCCCGCGAGATCTCTGAGGAAGACCTGGAAGAATATGAGTCCACGGATTCCGAATCCGACGGCCAGACCGCCCCCGCCGTGCTGTGGCCCGAGACAGCCCGAGAGCTGAAGCATCCAGAGTGGAATGCCCGCATGGACGCGGTAGAAAGGGATGAGCATGGTCATGCCGTCATTAGCCACGGGAGGAAGCTCGACTCAGTCAAGCTGGGCGACACCTTCCAGCACAAGCTCCGCGAGGACCTGGAGAAGTACATGATCCCTCGGGACATCGACTCTGAGGCCGAGCAGGCAAGAATGAAGCTCGACGTTGTGATGGGGGAGACCAACATCACGAGAGCCCTCGACGAGCACGACGTCGTCGTCCTGACCTCGGAAACGGGCTCAGGCAAGAGCACGCAGGTGCCACAGATCCTGTTCGAGGCAGGCTACGCCGCTAACGGCATGATCGGGGTCACCGAGCCCCGCCGGGTCGCGGCAATCAGTCTCGCGCGCCGAGTCAAGGCAGAGATGGCTCTATGCACTCAACCCGACCTCGTAGGCCACAGCGTCCGCTTCGACAAGTCCCTCTCCGATCAGACCCGCATCCTGTACGCCACCGACGGCGTTGTCCGACAGATGGCGTTGTCGGCCCCGCTGCTCCCCCAGTTCTCCGTAGTGGTAGTGGACGAGGCGCACGAGAGGACAGTGATGACTGACACGCTCATAGGCTTCCTCGTTAGAGCCATCCAAGCCCGTAAGGAGGCTGGAATGCCGCACCTTAAGGTCGTGATCATGTCGGCGACCATCCAGGAAGAGGTCTTCAAGACGGTGTTCGCAGCACACGGGGCCACCGTGGCATGCGTGTCTATTGTTCCAGCGAAGAACCCACACAAGGTGGTAGTCAAGCCGCCGGCCACGCTCAACAACGAGAAGCTGAACTTCGGCGATAGCCTAGAGAAGCTCAAGGAGCTCCAGGCGAGGCCCAGAGAGTTCTCGGGGTGGGTCGCTGATGCAGTGTCAAGTATAGTTGCCAAGAAGGTCAGAGACCGCTCGAGAGGAGCCGATGACCCAACCTACGTGCCCAAGACCATCCTCGCCTTCCTCCCAGGCCAGGGCGAGATCCTCGAGGCCATCATACTCACTGCCGAGAAACTAGGCGCTGAGGGCGACGAGGGGGCATTTGACGAGACAATGGAGGACTCAGACGACGAAACAGAGACACCTACCCCCGCGGGTCGACTCATACGCACGAGACAGGCCAGGGCCGAGCTCCTGCCCCTCTACGGCACCCTGAGGCCGGGCCAGCAGGACCGGGTGTTCGCCCAGCCTGCCCTCGTCGACGGGGTGGCGGCTGCGAGGGTTGTATTCGCCACCAACATCGCGGAGACGTCTCTTACCATCCCTGACGTCGACCTTGTAGTCGACTCTGGAGTCGAGAAACGTGCAGTTTTTGACCCACTTTCTGAACGGACTGAACTCAAGCTAGTCAAGATCTCAAGGATGTCTGTAGAGCAGCGCAAGGGCCGTACTGGCCGCACATGTAACGGTGAGGTCATACACATGTACGCTGACTACCAAATAGACCGTATGGAGCCCGCCCCGCCCGCCCAGGTCGAGCATTCGTCGCTGCTGGACACCGTGGTGTTGCTCCGAGCTCTCAGGATCC
This sequence comes from Carpediemonas membranifera, assembly GCA_019828565.1. Lineage (NCBI taxonomy): Eukaryota > Fornicata > Carpediemonas > Carpediemonas membranifera. The sequence goes on from JAHDYR010000007.1 coordinate 966,695, forward strand.
GCCCCGAGGAGTTCGCATTCCCGGGTGGGGTGCCTTCAGGTCTAGCAGCAGCGAGCGAGACATTAGACAACCTCTTGGCCATTGTCTCACTGGGAAAGAAGGCCTCTGCCCAGTCGGCCGAGGAGAAGGCCAAGGTTAAGAGAATGAAGCGTGCTGTCGTCAAACGCGTCGCTGCCTTCCCCATCAAGCCGAGAGCAGCCCTGTTCATCTCTGTCGTCGTCAGCTCCATCACCAGAGAATCTAACGCCGCCAAGCTCGACTATCTCCGGGCCGCACTCACCCTTGCTGCTGTACTTGCCGTTGACAAGCGCCCAGAGACCTTGTGGTGCGGCGTGTCAGATTCCAAGCGTGCCGAGTATCTCGCAGCAGGGTTGGTCGACGAGCGGTCAGACCACTTGACAATCGCCCAAATCGTCGAGAGCGCTGCTTCGAACCCCCACCCCGCTGATCTTCTCGTGAGAGAGATCCTGAACGTCCGCGCCCAGCTTGTCCGAGTCGCTGTCGACCAGCATGCCGTCGTCTTGCCCAAGCTGGGCGAAGTGACCGACGACCCTGCCGCACTCGCCCGTGCTCTGGCGCTGACACCCCCGAATAACCTGCTGAAGGATGGTTCGAGAGGATTCAAAGCGATGCTCCGTGGATTAATATTGTGCACTTTTAGGGACACTGTTGCCGTCCGGGGTAAGAAGACCCAAGCCGACTGGACGTACAGGTTTAGTAGGATCGACGGCCACCGTTTTGTTCGTATTCACAACAGCTCTCCGCTTGCAGGGCTTGCTAAGGAAAGTGGGGATGCTTTACCCAAGTATGTTACTACTGACCCGACGTCAGTGTTTGCCCCCAACAAGGCCGTGTTCCTGAACATGGTCACGGTGGTGGACAAGGCGCAGGTGGAGAAGTACTGTGACGCTAGGCTGGTGAAGGCGTTACGGAAGGAGGTTGGGGTTGACCCCAAGAAGCACCGCGGATAAATATTTTATCGTTATTCTGGGCATGGCTGTGGCTAGCTTGGAGCGTGGCGGGGTTGTCTGCTTGCTGGGGTGGCTCAGAGAGCTCTTCGCATCTTAAGAGAAGCGACGCGTCGCCAAAACGTGTTAATGAGCCTCGAAGAGCCGCCAGAACTAACAGCATTGCGCAGAATGCTGATGAATGAACGCAAGAAGTCGCAAGATTGCTCTCTCGCCCTTCTTCATAAGGAAGACAAGATCAAAGCCCTAGAACGCGAGCTTAACGACGCCAAGGCTACAATTCATCGCCTCATCGATGAAAACAAGCGCCTTCAAATCAAAGCAGGCATGGCCAGTGCCGTTACCCCATCCCTACCGACGCCCACGTCCTCCAAGCTCGGCCTTGCCATCCGCAGCGCCCTGTCTCTTTCAGATAAGGCAGCCACCGCCGGCCAGAACCTCACTCCAACCCGCACGAGTCGGTCCAACTCCACCTCGAGTGCGGCCGACTCACTTATGGGCCGTTCGTTCGAGGACGGTTTAGAGGACGCCATCCGCCCTAGGACGCCCAGGACAAGCCACCCAACCACCCCTGAGCGAGCAGACAGACTTCTACAGACACCCCCGAGTGCATTTTCGACCTCTGGACCAATCGAACTCCCTTCAGTCGACATCCTCAAAGAACTAATCAGATCCGAGCTCGTAAGAAACGGCCTCGGGACGCATGCGGCCATGGGAAGCGAGGACTCGGCCGCCCAGGCAGCCCTGCTCTCCCTGGCTGATGATGGGGAGGACGCCGAGTATGCTTCTGTTGCAGAGGGGCTTGAGCGGAAGATCAAAGCTGGCGCCGTTCATCTCACGCCGAAGCCTGAGGACTGGAAGTACAAGTCCCCTGTAAGGCGTGTGAAAAAGGCGAAGAAGGGGCCGAGGCAGGGGGCAGATTGACCTCGGGTGAGCAACAACTACTCCCTCCAGCTCCCTGGCGGCCCAACTTAAGGCCAGAAACGCTATGTTAAGAATGATAAGCAGGCATGCAATGTGAGTACATAAACTACTGCTATTGAGAGCTTACCACAGAGATTGGGATGACTGACCAGCTGTTCGTTGATGACGCATTTTATGTCAAAAAACGCAAGAGCTCAAAATGCTTCAACCAACGGCGGCCGAGATTGCACAAGAGGCACAGAAGAAGAGACTTGCTAGATTGAATGAGGCATATGTCAAAAGTTCCATTGCACTTTGCAATGGCTCAATATCTGACGTCGTCCGGCTCTACAGCCGCTACACGCTCACTGGATCACCACTACTGTACAGCGCCCTTCGATCAGGCATGGATAGACAGCTTTTACTGCATATTAGGCTGGCAAACAAAGCTTCAATGCAGATGCCGAGAGACACTCCTCGAGACGGAATGCCCTCCGACCCCAGCAACATTTCGAACCTCGGGGCTGTTCACACTCTACTACAGTACGTGAAAGACGCCGGCCGTGCCCGCTACATCTTCACCTGCCTCCCCCTACCCCAGCGTCGCCAGCAACGGGCCGTCATCGTCCCCACGGGCGACCAGGCCGTCGATGCATGGTGGCGCCAGGCCTCACATGACCAAAGCAGGGACCCGATACCACCAGCCATGCTGAAGACGAAGAGTGCCCGCCGTGAGGCCGAGGGTGCGTACCAGTCAGTTGTGGACCAAATCATGCGACTCGACTCGCAAGGACGCAGGGCCAAGGTTGCAGCACTGTCTCAGCAGGTAGAGGGGGCGAAGATGAGCAGGAGGAGGCTGCGTTGGCGGCGGCACAGGCTCCAACGGCAGGCGATGCGGCTGGGCATGGTCCCGGGGGGGCTGCCGGACGAAAGCGACAGTGAGAGCGAGATTGAGGAGGAAGGACAAGTGGAGTCCGCTGGGGCCGAGCCATTTGTCACAGTTGAGACCGAGCCGGAGCAAAGCAGGGCTGGGAGTGGGGCACTAGAGGGGGATGAGGATGATGAAAAGACGGAAGCGGCATCCGAGCAAGCTGAGGCCGATCCATTGGTTACAGTTGCTGGGGTGGGTGCGGAGTCGGGACTGGGCTCTTGCTCGGATGTCTCTTCATCCTCCTCTGCGTCATCTCGTCTCTCATCTAGTGGCTCCGTCTCCGTCTCAAACCCAGCAGACCCTGCCCCCGGCGCCGGAGTCCCGCCCATGCTGCCCGAGCTCGCCCTGCCCCAGAGCCCCATAGCCCCAGCCGACATCGCCCAGACGCTTTCGAGATGGACCGGGACGATGCGTGACATCGCCCGTGCAGCAAACACAACACTAGTGCGGCGACTGACAGCTAATCTGTCCGATCACCTCTCAGTGTGGTTCCGGTTCGTGCTCCTAGCTGACCCGGCCGTCGCGCAGAATTATGCCAGGACGCTGTACGTATCGCCATTCACCCCAGTCATCGAGAACCTCTCAGCCACCGCTATACACTCGACTGTGTTGACCCGACTGGGCGAGTTCGACCCAGAGTTCGACCCCGAGAACTCAGCCCTCAGCGCAGTGGTCTCCCCTCATATGGTCAGACTCGAGCTACGGCACGGGGACTCGGTCATAGGCCAGTTGGCAGGTCCTGAGCTAAGACCCAGGTTCAATTTCCCTTTGTCCAAGTTTTTTGCACATCTTCACATGCCTGGGAGCATGATCGTTACCAACGTCACGCGTCTATCGCTTCTCATAGCCCAGGTTGAGTGTGGGCTTCGAGAGGCTGCCCTCGAGCTTGCCCGAGTCAGCTGGCGTCCGGCCCATGTCGACTCAGACGCAGTGGGTCGCACGTCCCGGAACAAGGGTCTGAAGACTGTTCGTGTGGCTCTCCATTGGATCCAGCAGTTCGCCCGAGTCCTCCTCGAGACCGTGACTCGAGAGATTTATATCAACTCACTTGACCTGGCCCTGGCACGAATCCGGCAGGCGGAGTCTGTGGCAAACATCGACCAGACCTTTGTGGACCTCAGGTCTGAGCTTGACGTGGTCTACTCCGAGGTAGGGGCGCCAGTACTGCCCCTTCTCATGTCTATAAGGGGACTCACCGGATTGGTCGTAGAATGGGCAAAACTGCACGAGACAGGGCATGACGGCCAGCTTGTGATGAAGCTTGGAGGTGTTCTTGAGGCCCTGAGGGCCGTGACGACCAAGGCGACTGTGCTTCAGGGTGACGTGGAGGGATGTGTCCGGATAGCCTGTGTTGACCTCAGCAGAGGGCTGGGGAGGCTGCTGGAGAGCTAGAAATGTATGATTGTTGCCTCTGAATTTTGTAGAGCTGGCGCGTTGTCAGTTTTAAAAGTGCGCACTTGTTCTTGGTGATCAGAGCGGGAAACCAATGGCGGATGCTTAGAGAGCCTTGTAATGTCCAAGCCCGGTCTCTCTCTTGATTCCACAAGCAGAAGATTGGTGGAAGATCCTGGCGCGACTTTGCGCAGTTTCGCGCCACAATTCCCAAGCCGCGCGAAAGTGCAATGCCTGTATTCACAAGCCTTAGCGGTGAGAAAACCATGCAATCGAAGCTCCTTATCGTTGAGGGCAACATTGGTGCTGGAAAAAGCACCGTTTGCGCTTCCCTCAGCAACACACTTGGCTTCCGCATCTTTGAGGAGCCCGTGAAGAGCAATCCGTACCTAGAGGACTTTTATAAGGATCCACACCGCATTGCTCCCATCATGCAGCGCTGGCTATTCGAGCAGCGCCTCGCTACCTACAAGGAGGCTGTCCAGCACATCGAGGAAACAGGCCAAGGCGTCATCCTCGACAGATCCGTCTTCAGCGACTGGGCCTTCGCTTACCAATCCCTCGTTGATGGCTTCTTCACCGAGCAGCAATACGAGGAGTACCAGACGATGCGGGAGGTCGCCCTGAGAGGACTTCCCCTCCCCACGATGTGCATCTACCTCGACGTCAGCCCCGAGCAGTGTCTCTACCGCATCACACAGCTCCGCAAGCGCGAGTGCGAGGCGGGCATGCCCATTGAATACCTCAGGGGTCTGGACGCGTCACACGCCATGCTCCTCGATGACCTCGAGAAGGTCGGGATTGAGGTGCTCCGGGTCGACTGGGAATCCTTTGGGGACATCGAGCCCATTGAGAAAAGCGTGCAGCGGACGCCTCTGAACACCAGGCTCTGGGGTGTTGACCGCGGCCGTGTTCCCCGTACCACGCTGTTCGTGTAGATAGCAAGCTGATAAATGTATATTATCATTGGTCTGGTTATTCTGCAGATTCCTAGAAATGAACACATCAAATGTGGGCATTTTAAGGTCTTCGACACTGAAAACTGCAAAGCAATGCAAGTAGATGACGTCGAGATCAGAGACGTATACGCCTCTAATTTAGAGAAAGAGTTTGCTAATATGATCGAAGTTTCGAAGACACATCCCTTCATAGCGATGGTTTGTACAATTTTTGCCCTTTATGCAGGATACGGAGTTCCCAGGCGCAATTTACCGCCCTCCAAACAATGCCACGTCAATGCAGCTGTATCAAAACCTCTGTGCGAATGTGAATGACCTGAAAATCATCCAGCTTGGTGTGTCGCTGCACAACTCGGCCGGGCAGCCCGCCACGCCCTGCGGATGCTGGCAATTCAACTTCAAGTTCGATTTGAACAGTGATCCTCACGACAGACCCTCCATTGAACTCCTCCAGGAGGCTGGGATCGACTTTGACTTGTTCGCCAAGGACGGCATCGATGTGCTCCGCTTCTCATATCTCCTGATGGGCTCCGGCCTAGTCTGCAACCCCGCAGTGCACTGGATTGCCTTCCATTCGTCGTACGACTTCCTGTACCTCACTCGCGTCCTCGTTCACGGAGCCCTGCCCACAACGAACTCCGGCCGGCTCTTTGAGATGCTCCGCGACTACTTCCCCTCATTCTATGACGTCAAGCACATCATGCGGGCGGCCAAGAGCTGGTCTGGCGGCCTGGACCGGCTGGCATCGGATATGAACATCCCTCGAGTCGGTCCGACTCACCAGGCTGGGTCGGACGCGCTGCTGACGGGCAAGGTCTTCTTCTTCATGGCCTGGGACTTGCACGCCGAGCCCCACACCCTCGACAACGTCCTCGGCGTCTACCGAGGGCACAGCTACGGCCTGCATAGCGTCGGGGATCACGTGCAGACGTTCTACCCGCCCAACAGCATCCAGGGCACACCCGTCCGGCCTATATCATAGATCACTCGGCCGCACACCCTTGATTGTAAAGCGCAGCTCCAGCAAGCTTTTTTTGGCGATTTACGTTGAATGTATCTTGAGAAATCTGCGTAGAAGAAACAATCACGTCGAAAACACATGGGAAATCTTGGTAGTTCTCTCTCTGTTGATCCTAACGCTGGTGGCCCCCCTACTAGCAACGCAATTCGTGTTGAGCCCGTTTTCGTGAGGCCCGAGCCCTCGGAGATCGAGCCACTCAGAACCGGTGGATTCTAACATCAGTAAAGCAATGCACTGGTAATTGGGGCATTTGTTTGCATCACAGTTCCACTTTTCTGCCCATTCTGAATGATTGTACGGAGTGTTTTTTCCAGACCTCACATTATTGGCTCAATCTTGACCTAGCGCTGCCGGATTCCCGGCCAGAACTGGCTCAGATCGGTCGGCCCAGAGCCGATCTCACATCGTGGACTGGCAACAACAGGATCAGCCAGGCGGGGCAACGAGTGTCGGCAAGAAAGTCAAGGACCGGAAGCGTTTACCGATTGGTGCAAGCCGCAAGGCCCCTCACATATTGTTCGTACCTTAGCTAGCCCAGCCCAACCTGTGGCTCCGTAGTTCATGGCGCGGTGTTGTCATCGGGCAATCCCCTCCATGATCGATGACATCATGGTCTTTGACCAGCTTAGGGCCCGCTTGTTGTTGCAACCCTTCTTGTACGTGGGCCGGCCAGCCACCCGACCGCCACGGTATTTCTCGCGACCCACCCAAACGGTCACAGCAACAGAGACCCCGTCTGTCTTCACAGAGAGCACTCTGCGGAGCTTGGTGATGTCACCGTGATCACGCTCGTATCTATCAACCTGCTCAGTGGTCTAGTTCTTAGTTGCTGACCAATTCCGATGACATGCTGCTGGCGCGAAGAGGCATGAACTTCGCGATCAATACCTTAATCATTTGATGTGTGTCAAACGAAGCGAAACATGGCAAACCGTGAAGAACTGATCCAGAGCTATTTAGACGCTACTCGTGATCACGAAGCGGCGTCAGATAGACTGAAGCAAAGTTCGTTGCTCTACACATTCTCATATAGTCAGAAAGGAGAAGAGTGAGCTTGACCGCGACTACCAGCTCAGCGAGATGCACATTAACGCCCTCCAAAGTGTTGGGCAACTTATAGGCGAGATCCTCCGCAAGATTGATGACGATCAGTGTTCGTATCACCGAGTATTCTCACCCAGACATTGTCAAGGCAACGCACGGGCAAAAGTACCTCGTCAACGCCCGAAAGAAGGTAGAAGCCGAGCTCCTCCGCGAGGGAACCCGTGTAGCTCTGGATATGCAGACGTACACGATCATGCGGGCACTCCCCCGCGAGGTTGACCCGACAGTTTTCCACATGCTCCACGAGGACCCTGGGGACATCCAGTACGACCAGATCGGCGGCCTCGACGAGCAGCTGGAGCAAGTCCGCGAGGTCATCGACCTGCCCCTCTCCGAGCCGGAGTTGTTCAAGAACGTCGGGATTCGGCCCCCCAAGGGTGTCCTGCTGTACGGCCCGCCGGGCACGGGTAAGACGCTGATAGCCAGGGCACTCGCGCATAACGTCAAGGCCAATTTCCTCAAGATCGTCGCCTCGTCCATCATTCAGAAGTACATTGGCGAGTCACCACGAATCATCCGAGAGATCTTCGCATACGCCAAGGAGCACGAGCCAGCGATCGTATTTATCGATGAGATCGACGCCATCGGCGGTCGTCGTCTGAGCGACGGCACATCGACCGACCGCGAGGTCCAGCGCACGCTCATGGAGCTCCTCAACCAGCTTGACGGCTTCGACGATCTGGGCCAGGTGAAGGTCGTGTTCGCGACCAACCGGCCCGACATCCTCGACCCCGCCCTTCTCCGTCCCGGCCGACTCGACCGGAAGATCGAGATCGGGCTCCCCAACGAGGCGGGTCGGAAGCACATCCTGGCCATCCACTCGAGTAAGATGCACCTGGCCCCCGGGATTGACTGGGCGCCCATCGTCAAGGCCTCCGACGGCTTCAACGGGGCCGATCTCCGCAACGTCTGCACCGAGGCCGGAATGTGCGCCATCCGGGACGAGAGGGGCGTGATCGAGCAGGGCGACCTACTCAAGGCTGTGCGGAAACTCGGGGACTCCAAGAAGCTGGAGACGGCGCTGAAGTATGAGAAGGTTTAGGCGATGGGACATAAAATGCGATGTAGGTACATTTATTGCCGGGTGGGAGAGGCCCAGTATGCCGTCCGAGTCGAGCCTTCATTGGTGACCCTGACCACTTCACGAACTTCACAAAGTCCTCGATCCCCAAAAGTTCCACCACCCGTACAATGTTCTCAGACAACTCAAAGGTCAGAAAGACGTTTGCGGAGCTAAAAAAAGTCCCCAGTGAAGATGACGAGAAGATCATGAAGCCCATTCATCTCAAACTGGGCCGCGGGCTTCAGTTCCAGCACCATCCAGCGCTCAAGGGCTGGCAGAACGGTATGTACACGCTATCTTTGCGTATCTCACTCAGAAACAGAGTCTCAGCCAGTGAAGCTGGAGGAAATGAAGGAAGAAATCCGCGGTGAATGCCGCGCCCTCCGCACGGAGTACCAGGATCTCGTCGACACCGTAGACCACCTCAGAGCCCATGTACTGGGCCAGATTGATTACTTTGACCGGCTCCACGCCTTCGCCGCCCAGTTCCCAGAGACCCTGCCCCGTCCCGTGGCCGCGGACAAGTATGATGAGTTCAGGATGCCCGACTCGGACATGGCCCGCGTCCCCGAAAGCATGATGAAGATCACACTGGCCTAGGTTTGTCATGGGTGAGGGATGGGGCCCTGTTGGGGCAGCGTGCGATGACGGGTCATGGGTCATGACTCATGGTTGAGACAGCTGCGATCATGCGTAAGAATGTTATAAAGCTGCAAGCTTCTGTGTGACATGGTTCATGTCTCCTGAACCAGGTTGACAAAGATCGATCGTTCCTGGTGACGAAGTCGGCCGAGAAATCGTTGTATCATGCAATACTATGATAATAGCGTGGGGTTCAGACCATTGTAGCAAACTCCATCAATTGTACGACTCTTGATCATGACCTTTACGATCATGGTCGACGAGGAAATCCCACCAAAAACGTGTTCCTACAGACTAAATACCATTTATGTTCGTGAATACAGGAGAGGAACCGTATGTCTGCCGTAATAGCTGTATTCCTCTCACAGTCGCTTCAAGTTGCATAAAAAAAACTGGCATCGAAGGAACGTGCGCTTGAACTATGCCTACTGTTGCTCACAAGTCGCGTAAGCACCGCGGTCAGGTTTCTGCTGGTCACGGCCGTGTTGGCCGTGCTCGCAAGCATCCCGGCGGTCACGGTAACGCTGGTGGCCTCACTCACCACCGTACTCTCTTCGATCGGTTCGTTTTCTTGACGATTATACTTACAAAGCTACCACCCCCACTACTTCGGCAAGCTCGGCATGCGCCACCTTCACATGCTCAAGAACCGCGATTTCTGCCCTACCGTGAACATTGAGAAGCTTCTCACTCTTGTCCCCGAGGAGGTTCGCGAGAAGGCTCTCGCTGGCACCCCCGAGAACGCTCTCGTTCTTGACGTTACCCAGCACGGTGCTTTCAAGGTCCTTGGCAAGGGCAACCTTCCCTGCCCCCTTATTGTCCGCGCCCGTTTCTTCTCTCAGCAGGCTGAGCAGAAGATCCTCGCTGCCGGCGGCCGCTGCGAGATCCTCTAAACGGATGGCATAAACCCAATGCCCGTCTGGTGCGTAAAGATTTTTGGTGATCAGTTGAGCGAGCAGAATGGGGTATGGAAGGTTTCTCGGTCAGAACGTCAGCCGTAGTCACAAAGAGCCGCCCAATTGCTGAACTCATTGACTTTCTTTCCTTTACTGCGAGATTACGGCCAGAATGCTCAGAGGGCGCGACTCCCGCCACCCCGACCTGCACCGACAGCGGGGCAGGCCAGTTGCCCGCCGCTCAATGATCTGGCGCCCATGGACCTGTTATATACAGTCGCTTAACGTCGTAAAGAAGAAGATCCAAATCGCGATCTGATGCCCTTCGATCCTGCTACCGTTCCTGTAATCATTGATGCTGCCAAGGCCGTTGCCAAGGCCGATGCCGCTACTGCTGCTCGTGCCATCTCCGTGCTCGATCTCACCGGCCTGAACGACAACGACACCGATGCTGTCATCGAGGCTCTTTGCAAGCGTGCTGTCAACACTGCTGGCCACACCGCCGCTGTCTGCGTCTACGCTCCCTTCATCAAGACTCGCGCTGCTCTCGGCGAGAACCTCGTCAAGATTGCCACCGTGAACTTCCCCGCTGGCGGCAACGACGTCGAGGCCGTCAAGGCCGAGACTGAGGCTACTGTTGCTGACGGCACCGATGAGATCGATCTCGTCCTCCCCTACAAGGCCTTCCTTGCCGGCGACATTGCCACATGCGAGACCATGCTCGACGCCACCCGCGCCGCCTGCAGCACCAAGGCCGACATGAAGGTCATCCTTGAGTCCGGCTACTACGACGACCTCGCCAAGGTCTACGATGCCACCCGCCTCTGCATCAAGCACGGCGCCAACTTCGCTCTCTTGACGAAGTTGGCGCCGTGCTTGATGCAGAGGCGTGTTCAAGACAGACACGCAGGCGCCTCTTCATAGCTGGGGTGAGCACTGTTACTCCGCGCTCGAGGATGATGAACCCAGGCCTGACCGGTGCCATCGGCACGAACGGAATGAGCTTCGGCTCTGGCAGGGCCTGACTGAACTCGAGGTTCACGGCACGAGTGAGTGTGACCAGCTTGGTCACTGCAGCACTCATGCGCGTGACGCACGACAGCACGCCGACGAGGGCCCCGGCCACGGTACCAGTGCGACCCACCCGCTGCTCCTCGGGCAATGCATGTATGTGGGATGATACATGCCATGATCGGCGGCTATTGCGACGTACTCAGTGTCGAGCTCGCCTAGGGTGTCGAGAAAATCCTGTCGTACACCCAGCCGATCACGGAGGAGCGTACGCACCCGTTCTAACCCAGCACGAAGACTGGTCAGGTACCCGGGTGACGCGCGCGAGAGCTGCTCCAAGGTTGAGGACGCTGTTGAAGTTCAGTCGTTGCCGCCAGCGTGTGCGGAGGTGAGATCAGGAAGATCATATCGAATCTTTAGAGGACGGTGATAAATCAAGCTTAGCACTGCTGGCTGTGGCTGTGATTGTGACCGTCGTTGCCCAAGTTCATGACTTGGTGACGAGTCGACACAGCACCGCCATCACCAATGGCACCCACCGTTTCAGTAGAGGCAGATGTGCAGACCCGTATGCGCAGAGGAACGCGTGCTATTGGACAAGCCGTCCAGGAAGCTCTCGGACAGGCGTCTGATGGCCAGGTTTTCGCGAAAGTGACGAAGGACTTTGCTGTGAAGGAACACCGCATCAGAAACACCAATGCACACATCATTGAGCTTGATAACAACACGCAGAAGATCAATCGTCTCTTGCGAGATCTTGCTGGCGCTGCCCATCACGTCGATGATGCTGCCAACTCTGCCAGGACGGCTCTGAACGACACACTGGGCATGGTTTTCGAACAGGAGCGTGAAGAGGCATGCGAGGAGCCTACAGGCGCGGATGCACAGCCGCAGGTTGCCGCTGCCGACGACGCAGAGCCCGAGATGGGCGAGCCCGAACATAAGCACGAAGAGTCCGCTCCGGAGGGTGCAGAGTAGTTAGTATAGGATAGTTGTGGATGGGACAGTAATCATAGTGGCCAGCTATCAGTGTAAAGTTTGTCGCAGTTGACCCTCCAACGCAAGATCATGTTTCGCACTCGTGTCGCAGCGAGCGGAGGCTAGCTTCGTACATCATGGCAGCTTGATAGAGAGCCGTTCGCTGGCCAACAGCCCGACGCGAGTCAATCTGTCGCCACCAATCTCAACCTTTACGTGAGCAGTCAATGCGCAGTTTTGCGTCCATCGAGCTTGGATGGGGCGTAAAGCACGTAAGGAAGCACGTCAGGCTGAGCTGGTGAAGGCAGCTGTTGCGGAGGTTACTGTTACGCCTGGTACTACCACTAGTGGTACAGTGGAGGAGCCCGTCGTCACCGTTGAAGTCCAGCGGAAGCAGCTCCAAGCCGAGGACCCCATCGACACCTCGCTGTCTGTCACAGGAAAGCTTGCCACGAGACCTACGTCGAACGACGTCAAGATCACGTCGTACAGCCTCCAGGCCTTTGGCCAGACCTTCGTTGACGACTCTACGCTCGACCTGTCCCGCAGCCGCATCGGTCTGCTCGGCCACAACGCATCGGGGTCCACCACGCTGCTCAGGTCTATTGCTGAGCGCGAGATCCCGATCCCAGAGCACCTGGACATCTTTTTCCTTGACCGTGAGGCGCCCCCCGTCGACATGACGCCCGTGGAGTTCCTGACCGAGGACACCAAGAAGGTCCACGCCGAGCTCGAGGCTGAGGCTAACAAGATTGTGCTCGAGAACCCCAACGATCCCCGCCTTTCCGACCTGTACGAGCGGATCGAGGAGACCGAGCCAGACCTTGCCATCGCGAAGGCCACCCGCCTCCTCATGGGCCTCCAAGTGAACAAGCGCATGCGTGGCATGAAGTGCCACGAGTTCTCCGGCGGTTGGCGCATGAGAGTTGCACTGGCCAAGGCGCTCATGTTCCAGCCGGCCATCCTCCTGCTCGATGATCCCACCGCTCACCTCGACCTCGAGGCCGTCATCTGGCTCGAGCAGGAGCTGTCGCAGTTCCCCAACTGCATGGTGCTCGTATCCCACTCGGCCGATTTCTTGGACGCCGTCTGCAACAAGATCTGCGTGCTGGAGAACAAGAAGCTGTCCTACTATAACGGCAACTACACCACCTTCCTCAGGGCCAAGAAGGACCGCGATATCGCCCAGATGAGCTCGTACAATAGAGAGCAGGCCCAGATCAAGAGCCTGCAGTCCTACATCGACAAGTACGGCCACGGTGATGCCAAGCACGTCAAGCAGGCCAAGTCCAGGGAGAAGAAGATCGCCCGTATGGAGGAGGCGGGTCTGACTGACCGCGTCACCGTCGCCAAGACCGTCACATTCCAGTTCCCGCCGTGCACTCCCCTCCCTCCGCCCGTGCTGCAGATCAACAACGTCAGGTTCGGTTACCCGAACTCCGCCGTGCTTTACGAGAACCTGTGGTCCTCCCTGGACATGGACTCTAGAGTATGCCTGGTCGGGCCCAACGGCAGCGGTATGTATCTCCCACGCATGGTAACACAGGAAAGTCGACGCTGATGAAGCTCTTTGCCCGCGAGCTGCACCCCCTGGCTGGCCAGGTCGTCGCCCACACTCACTGCAGGGTGGGCCACTACCACCAGCACCTCGCAGACGCCCTCGACCTACGCATGACCCCCCTTGAGTTCATCGCCAGCAAGGACACAACCCAGCCCGCGGATCCAGACCGTGTACGGAGCCTGCTCGGGCAGTTTGATATCAGCGGGACCGCCCAGACGATGTCGATGGCCAGACTAAGCGGCGGTCAGCTCGTGAGGGTGTGCTTCGCCTGGCTGGCCGTGCAGCAGCCTAACATCCTGCTCCTCGACGAGCCCAGTAACGGCCTCGATCTTGACACGATCGACGCGCTCGCCTCTGCAATCAACGCGTTCGAGGGCGGCGTCCTCGTCATCTCTCACGACTTCAGACTCGTCAACCAAATTGCCAAGGAGATCTGGATCTGCGACAACGGACAGATCGTGAAGTTCCCGTCATCCAAGACCATTATGGACTATAAGGAGGACATGAGAAAGGGGCTCGAGGTCAAGCTCGAAAGGAGGAAACGCGTTATGAACTCACTCGGCGCTGGTCGGAAGTAAACGGATTCATTATGAGCGGTGAGGGCAAAACTGCGAATCTGAAGACAATTTTAGACTTGGTGATTTGCTCTCAACCAGTGACAGAATCTGATCGAAATGCACGCCTAACAACTTCGGAACATGACATGGGCTTGTGATATCGGCCCGTATCAAAGATACGGAAATCACAAGATTCGACATATATGCCTGTCATACTCCAAAGTCGAGCAGGATGACGCCTAAGGTAAAAAGTAAGGTAAACTCTACGAGCACCAGTGGGACATACTGAATGATTCCTCGCGTGCGGGGAATGCCACTCGGCCCAGTCGCTGAAGAGATCTCACTCGACCCTCGGTAGTCGTGGTCGACATGAACCTCAGCCTTAAACGGACCCACTGGGTCTTCCTTCAGGTTGTCGGCCCTGGCTGCGGAGACAGAGGAGAAGTATCTGCCAAGAGCTCTCAGTGTGGCGTTGGCTTAAAGCAAAAAGGTGTTTATCAATTGATTACTCCACACTGCCCTCCCTGAGCAGCCGAGGGTGCTTCGTCAGGTAAGCTTTGGCGGCCGGCGTATGTGCAAGCGCCTCGACTGGCTCTGTCGTAATCGCGTCGGACCCGACCCAGCGGACCTTGAGTAAACCGTCGCGGGTGTGACCCACGATCTTATCTACGAACCACTCTTCTTGGTCGCTCGAAGCGAGGTAAGCGAGCTCGCTCTCTTTGAGATCCGTCTTAAGAGGTATAAGGTGAGACAGGTGCACTGTCCATAAAGGCGACGCCCAAGCCGAAGGAGACTATCCGCACGTACCGCAAGCTGATCCAGAACACAGCACTCGCAGAGGACCTGAAGAGGGAGGGTGTCAGCGACGATACCCTCGAGAAGGTTCAGGCCCGGGCAGCGGAACTCGCCGAGGACTACGATGAGTGCATCGCGAAGGCGCTTCGCACTGGCCTGGTCACCCGACCGGGAAAGAAGGCCAAGACCCGGCAAGATGAGCCGGTTGAGCGGAAGGAGGCTCAGACATCGTCTCAAGGCGCGGGTGTACGGGAGGCCAGGTTCAAGTGTTATGCTTGTGGCGGAGTGGGTCACAAGGTTGGCCGCTGCCAGGCTAAGGATGCGGAGCTGCTCCACGGCTGGTACCGGGAGTACGACAAGGACAAGAAGCAGTACGGCCGACTGACCCGGGGCCCTATCCCCGAAGGTCACCCGCGGTGGAAAGAAAGAAAGAAAGAAATTTATGGTGCTTGGATTCTGACCCCGGACTGAGCTTGTTTCCCGTTGTCTTGGAGCTGAGTGCCCCGGGGTACTGCCTATTTCCCGTGGCAAACTGGTCAGCAGCGTTTGCCTTGGGCTTTCGGTGCTACTGTCTCCGCGGAAAGCCGATTCCAATCGCCCCAGAGGCCCTGCGGCCATCTCCGTGCAAATATGCTTTCCTGTCTCCCTGAAAGTCCGGCAACTATCCGGGGAGCCTGGGGGTCTGTCCTCGGGGCATTGACAGGCAGGATCACCCGCGGTGGAAGGTGCAGTCTGTAAAGGCTGAGAAGTACGCACACACGTGGGAGTTGGTTATGGATGTTCGCGTGAATCCGAAGAAGCCGGCGGTGCGGATGCGCGTCGGCCCCGACACGCGGGCGAACGTTGCTGTGGCGAGCCCAGCCTGGGTCGCCGCACTGGTGCACGCAGGGGCACGAGAGGTCACCCCTCCGGACGACCTGGTGATCCAGACTTTCACAGGAGACGGACGAAGACCAGACAATGCGTGCGAGGTATGGATCGGGCGATCGAAGGCCCGAGGGCTCGGCACGTATGTGCAGGCACGGGTGACCGTGTATGGGTGTGCCGGAGTGACAGACACGCTGATTCCGTTCCAAACGGTCAAGGACTTGGGCCTGTTGGCAGAGGACACGGACGACGCGGACGAGGGCGAAGTAGAGGCCGAGCTAGTGGAGGAGATGTTCCGGGTGCAGCAGGCACATGCGGAACTCCGGCACAGTCTGGCCGAGAAGGACCCTCAGCTTAGCTCAATGCTGACTGAGTTCGGCGAGGTGTTCGGGCCGCTAGGGCCAGAGCCGGCAAAGGCGCCGCCTTACCCGATCGACCTAATGACGGAGCAAGAGATTCGAGAACCCGCGAGACAGCTATCTCCCGTGATGGAAGAGGTGGCGCAGAATCAGGTGGAAGAGTGGCTCAGGCAGGGTATAGTGCGGAGGTCGACGTCCGGCTACGCGTCACCTATCGTATTGGTTAAGAAGAAGAATGGCACGTGGCGACTATGCGTCGACTACCGCCGGCTGAATGCGACAACGAAGACCCTGGCCGCGCCCGTGAAGGACGTGAAGAGACTACTAGCCCAATTGGCGGGGGCAAAGCTGTTCTCGACACTGGACCTCACATCGGGATATAATCAGTTCGCAGTTCGGGAGCAAGACCGCGCGAAGACGGCGTTCATCACGCCGTTCGGCCTGTTCGAGTTCGAGAGACTGCCGTTCGGGTTGAAGAATGCTCCTGCGTTCTTTCAGACGGCGATGGACGACGTACTCAAGGGAATTCCCGGTGTGTTGGTATATATTGACGACATCCTGATAATGGCGAACTCACGGGAAGAGATGAGAGATCGAATCAGGACTGTGCTTGACCGACTCAAGAAGCACGGGCTGCGCGCGAACCTGGAGAAGTGCAGGTTTGCCCAGTCGAGCGTGGAGTTCCTCGGACACATTGTCGACCAGGACGGTGTCAGGATCAGTGACGACAAGGTTCGGGCAGTGCAAGAGTTCGAGCGGCCGACCACCCAGAAACAGCTGCGGAGGTTATTGGCTTGGCGAACTGGTTCAGGGGGTTCACCCCCGACCTAGCGATGCATTTGGCCCCACTGAATGACGCACTCAAGGACCGACAGACGGCCTGGACAGACGAGAGGCAAGCCGCGTTCAGCGATGTGAAGAGAGCGATCGCGGACCACCTGAAGCTGACACACATCGACTATAAGAAGCCGTTGATAGTCAGAACAGACGCGTCGGACATCGGTCTGGGAGGGATTCTATGCATGGAGACGGACAAGGGCGAGGAACCAGTCGCTGTCTATAGCCGGGCGTTCAGAGGGGCAGAGACACGATGGACTGTGGGTGAGAAAGAGTGCTGTGCTATCGTTGAGTGCGTGCGGCGCTGGAGAATGTACCTACAGGGCTATCCTTTCCGCCTAGAGACGGACCATCGGAACTTGCTATATATGGAGCGGAAGGCCGCGAGTCAGAAGGTGCAACGCTGGAAGCTACTGCTGCAGGAATTCAGTTTCAACGTGGTTCACGTTGCTGGAGAGAAGAATGTAGTGGCGGATGCGCTGTCACGGGCATTTGTACAGCAAGTAAGGAGCGATAGACCCGCTAGGACCCGTAGACCACCGCAGCGACTGATGGACGATGAGTTTTACCAGATAGCGAGCGACGACGAAGACTCACCAGTGCAGGATAGCGCGGAGGAAGAAGTCGAAGTCGAGGAACCCAGAGAGGATCACTCTCGCGAGGCACAGGCCGACGCCGAGCGGCGCCGAGAGATGAGCCTACGGGCATCGCGGGGCGAGCTGACGGAGGATGACAAGGTGCAACTGATCACATGGGCACACCAGGGCGAGGGCGAACACCTGGGGCGTCTGTCGACGTACCACACGCTTAAGCACAAGGGGGTACCACTGGAAGGGAATGTGGGACCAGGTGCAGATGTTTGTCTCGACCTGTACCTGTCAGAAGCTTGCCTCGGTCGATACTGTGAAGTTGAAGATGGGCACAGAGATGGTTGACGGCCCGATGCAGAAGGTAGCAATCGATACTATGAAGGTGACGCCGGAGAGCGAGGAGGGTCACAAGTACGTGTTCGTAATGGTGGACCTATTCTCCCGGTGGCTGGAGATCTTCCCGACCAAGGACAAGACAGCGGAGTCAGCAGCAGAGGCTGTAACATGGTGGATTGCGCGTCACGGACCCATGAAGACTCTGCATTCCGATCAAGGGACGGAGTTCCTCAACGAGACTATCAAGGAGATCCTGCAACGTTTCGGCTCTGGCCAGACGACGACATTCCCGTACCATCCCCCTGGGAACGGAGGGTGTGAGCGGGCGAATCGCAGGGTATTATCACGGTTGCGGGGTATGGTGTTGGATTGGGGCGAGCCTGAGCAGTGGCACAAGTATATCCCCATAGTCCAGCGACAGCTGAATACTGAGTTCTGTAGCGCCACAGGGACGACAGCCGCAGCTATTATGCAAGGCATGTTCGGCCCAGAGCCGCATGGCACTATGCCAAGGGCGGTGGAGGCGAAGATCCAACTGGACGTAGAGGAGGCGGATCAGGAGCAGCAACTATTCATACGGGACGTTCGGAAGCAAGCCAATGAGGTACAGCAGCGTTTGTTGGCCCAACGTGAGCGGCGCATGCAGGGTTGGACAGTGCCGTCCTGGACAGTGGGACAACTAGTCATGGTACTACCAGGAGTGCGAACAGCGAAGCTATTGCCGACATGGAAGGGACCGTACAAGGTTCTGGGGGTAATGGAGCATGGATGCAAGTTGCAGAGCCTGGAGGACACAAGTTTGCAGATTGACGTTCACAATGACCGCCTGAAGTCATTCCGAGCAGATCGACTGTCGGAACAGCAGTTAGTGGAGTTGAATGGGAGAGATGCTGCAGAGCTGATGGTGCTCCGGATTACGGACCATCGGGACTCCGAGGTCCAGGGCCGTGAGTACTGGGTCGAGTGGGCAGACGGGTCCAGCTCGTGGGAGCCCTACTACGTGGTGGCTCGGCTGGAGGCGCTAGATGCCTACTTGACTGCGGGTCAGCCACGGGAAGGCGGTGTAATGTGATATTTATAGTTGGGTCTGCCCCGCAGGTTAAAGCAGTTCATTCGTTCATTGAGGATCCTAGAAGAGCTACAACTGCCCTTTGTCGGCGAGGAGCGGTGTTACGACGGCATTGTAATCGTGCACTGTGACGACCTTGAATGGGCCTGCGTGACCGTGGAGCTTGGTCTCTTGAATATTCTTTCGAAGCACGAAGTCTCCTGGCTTCAGTTTGGTCTTCGTGGGAGCCTCTGCCCTCCCTTCACGGTGGCGCTTGGCCTTCTCGTGAAGTTGCGCGGACCGAACGAGCTTGCTGAGTAGAGTGTCGGTCGTGGTGAGGTACTCTGCGACTGAGTGGAGGGGGTTGTTGTCGGCGTAGTCCGAAGCGTCTTTCGGGCGGATCACCTGGCGTGAGGCCGCCGCTGTACCGTAAAGCAGCTCCATAGGGGTGAAGCCTGTCGTTGAGTGTGTCGTGGTGTTGAGGATCCAGGCTACATAGGGGAGTATGTGGGTCGACCACTCGGAGAACTTGTCGAATTCGAGGGCTAGTACCCTCATGTGACGTTTGATTTCTCTGTTGACCCGCTCGACCAGCCCGTTGGACTGTGGGTGGAAGGGTGTGGTCTTGTGGTGGCTGGCGTTGAGCCTCTCGATGAGACCGGTGACGATTCTGTTGGCATATTCCGGTCCACCGTCAGTGTGTAAGACCTCTGGAATCCCGTGCCGGCAAATGATGGACCAGATGGCCGCCGCGGCCGAGTCGGCGTTGTTAGAAGGCGATGGTATGAGCTCGGTAAACCTGGTGAACATGTCGGTGACTACGACTACGTAACGGTTACCGGCTGTGTCCTGACTGATGGGCCCGAGCGTGTCGACAGCGATCCTGGCGAAGGGCGCGTTGCTCGTGGTGGTGCCTATCTTCACCTTCAGAAAGTTCTTGAGTCTGGTCTTCTGGCAGATCAGACATGAGTCGATAGCTGTACTGACGCTCTGCTCGAGGTTAGGCCAGTCCATGCCGCGGTCCCTGATCGCCTGAGCGGACTTCTTGACGCCCATGTGGAAACGATGACCCTCGCGTAGGGCTGCGGGCCGGCATGCAGCCGGGACGAAGATCCTGCCGCGGTAGCGGATGATCCCGTCGTTGTCAGTTGTGCAATGCTTTGACGGCTTCTCCTCTGGGTGGTCCTTCTGCGCAGCTATGACTGTCTCACGCAGTGTCTCAAGTGCGACCTCCTCTATGTCTGTCGGAACGTCGAACGGGTATCGCGATAGGAAATCAGCCGTGACGTTGTCTGACCCTGCGAGGTGCTCAATAGTGAAGTGGAACTCAAGCAGCGTCATGAGCCATCTGCGATGCTTTCGGTTCGTCGCCGCTTTTGCGTGTAATGCGACTAAATTCTTGTGGTCGGTCCTGACTGTAAGGTCCGGGTGTCCGATGAATAGTGGCTGAAGGTCTGGCCTTGTCAGGCAGTAGACTAGAGCGAAGAGCTCTTGGTCATAGGTTGACCATCTGCGCTGGACGTCCGAGAACGCCTTGCTGAAATAACTGACGACTCTCCAGCTGCCCTGTTCTAGCTGTAGCAGGATCCCACCCGCGCCTACGAGGCTGGCGTCTGTCTCGAGCCTCCATGGGAGCGATATGTCCGGTATGGCGAGCGTCTTCGCGTCTGCAAGTGAGTGGAGAACCTTCTCGAGCGCGTCCTTCTGAGCCTGGCCCCACTTGACGGTAGCGTCCTTGCGGAGCAGCGCGTTAACGGGCTCGAGCAGCTCTTGGCTGGACGGTATGAACTCAGCAACATAGTTGATGTGACCAAGCACTTGGCGGACCCCGTGGACATTAGTCGGCCTCGGTAGATCGCGGATTGCGGCGATGCGTGTGGGTGTGGGGCGTCTGCCCTCCGATGAGATGATCTCACCCAGCGCATGTACCTCCTTGTACCCGAAGTGGCACTTCTCAAGCCGTAGTCTGATGTTGTGGTCCTTCAGGATGCTGAGTGTGGACTTGATGGTGGCTAGGAGCTCTTCAGGAGTGCTCGCGCCTCCCATTATGTCGTCTATATAGTTGCGGACTCGGTTGTCGTAGACGGGCCTGAGTGTCTGGGCTACGGCGCGCTGAAACTGCGCCGGCAGGTTACGAAGCCCGAAGGGGGCGAAGAGATACTCCTTGAACGCGCCTGGCACACGGAACGCGGTGAGGTAGACATCATCGGGTCTAACGGGCATCTGATGGAAGCCCTGTCGTAAGTCCATGGTGAAGAAGTAGCTCGACCCGACAAGATCTTGGACGAGGTGCTTGATGTCCGTCATGGGGAATGCGTCGGGGATCGTGTTCTTGTTGATGTCTCTGTAGTCGCAGCAGAGTCTCAGCGGCTTGCGCGTGGTTGCATCTGAGCGGCGGTCGACGATGACCACTGGGCTGGCGACGTGTCCGTGGGCGTCTCTGATGATGCCCTGTGCCTCCAAGTCGGCGAGTTGTTGGTTGACCTCATCTCTCCAAGCAGGGCGAATAGGCCGCGCGGCAGCCTGTGGTAGGTAGGCCCCGGGAACGAGGTCGATCGTGGCATGTGGCAGCTTGGCGCCGCCTGGTGCAAGCTTGGGAAGGAAGACGGTGTCTCTGTACTTCTCCAGCTCGGACTCGAGCTCGTCCTCGAGGGGGAACTTCGGGTCTATGTCGAACGGAACGTGATCGGGCTCATCCACCTCGTCGACGTATTCATGGAGGCGCGAAGAGTCGTAGAGGTCGTCGCCGTCGTCTGAATTGCCGTCTTCGTCGAAGAGCTCGTCGATGAACTCGTGGGGGAACGGCGCAAACTCCGATGTATCCTCGGTGGTCGTCGTTGGAAGTGAGATGTGGATGCCTTGATCCGTCATCAGGCCGATGTGGCGAAGGACATCAGCTCCTAGGAGCATCTTGCTGGATTTTCCCGGGATGACGGGGATGATCCAAGAAAGCTGAACGGGATGTGGGATGATGTCAGCGATCGTAATAGTGGCTTCGATTGCTGTCTTATCCTCAATCAGGCGTTGATCTGCCGCTTTGAGCTGTAAATCGTGCGTGGTGATCTTGATGTTGTCGTTTTGCTTCAGATCGTTGAATGTCTTGGCGGAAATGCACGTTCTTGCTGCAGCTGGATCTATCTTAGCTACTATCTCCGTGTTAGCGACCTTGATGGTGTGATAGATGGCTTTTCCCGAGGCGCGGTGATCTTCGACTTCGTCGATATCGGAGTCGGAGTCGGATGACTCGTAGAGCTCGTTGACGTCGCTCTCGAGGCGGTTAGTGTGAGCGTTGCGCTTCCAGGCCTTCCTGGGGCCTGAGTTCTGGGGGGTCAGCTTGGCGGGACTGATGGGTATGGCCCGAGGGCTGTGGCGGCGGATTGGGCCTTGTCTGGCCGCTCTGGCGCGGCTGTTGTCGTTGGCCTTGCTGTTGAGCCGGGCGCTGTTGGCCTTGCTGAGGGGTAAGACGTTGCTGGCCGGAAGGGCGGTCTGAGCTGTGGCTCAAGGCCTTGCACTGGGCCGAGGTGTGTGACGTGTTGTAGCCGTGGTAGTCGCAGTACTTCCTCAGGCTTCGGGGGATGAAGTACTTCGACTTATCCTTGAACTGGACATATGGGTCATCGCCGCTGACCTTCCTTGCCTGCGGCTTTCTGCCTGCTGTCGTGGCGCTGTTGGGCTGGCTCTTGGCTGGCGGTTGGACCTTTTTCGCGGCGAATGCGCGCCAGGGCGTGATGATCATTCCGTCGTGGTCTTCGTCGAGTTCTGCGAGAGCGTCTAGAACGCTGTCGACGGTGCCATCGGCTTCTATCTCGGCCTCAGTTCACCAATGATTTCAGCAAAGTGGAAACACTTCGATCATGGATGGACAAGGACCAACAGGCCTGGCCTATATGGATAGGGCAGTGCCCCATGGAGCTCAGAAGGAGCGGCCTTGGCCTCCTGTCTGAACATTCAAGGGTTGCTATCAGGGCATACCGCTGGGCGCGAGTGGGAGCTCCACGCCCATACCAAGGAATCAAAGTGTCTTCATGGAACGTATGTTTACAAGGAAAAGGAAAACAACCGTCGAGGGCCAGTGCTAGCACCGGCGGCTACATGGTTTTGTCAAGACCACAAGGAAGGAAGGGCAGCACAAAAGGGAAACAGGGGCCGTCGATAGAGGCTAAAAGGAGACTACGAACAAAGCAACAACAACTACACAGAAAGGCCCCGCTACTCAGAAAAGGGCGACGCATTTTTAGGACCGCGCCTTTTTGAAAGAATGGCCTATATAGTTCGGAGCATGGACAATGGGAGAAACTGGAAGGCCTGGACGGAGACCTCACCCGGATATGTACATGTGGCCCGACTTTCGGACCCAAAAATTCCGACCCAGTTTATGGACTAGGAAAAGGGGAGAAATTTTGCACTCAACAATGCAGGTAGAAATACCGACAAGGATCAGGGATTCCACGCAGAAGCAGTGGGAGGACATCAGGGAACTACTGGACAGCTTCCTCGCTGAAAGGAACGATTCAAGGACTCTACTTCTTCGTAGAACAGGCAAGTTTACAGGAAAGTCGCTCAATGCGAACTCCAAAGGACGCAAGGAAGTAATCATGAACGCCAGACGCATCCTCTTCGCAACCGGCGTCACTGACAACAAGGACATCATCCTCAGGAACCCATGCGGCATCCACGGCCTCCGCGACCTTTTCTACATGCTCACAGAGGCGCTCAACCCCAGAGACGAGGAAGCAAAGGACATGGCACAGGCACTGGAGCCCAAGACGCTGAAAGCGGGCTTCACTGGCATGGCAAGATGGCCATCTGAGAAGGACATCGAGACGGCGATCCTCAAGCCGAAGGAAGATGGGCCCATCGAATGGGATGTAGACAGGGACAGCGTCAAGAAGGCCGAAGGGTCGTTCATACTGGTATCAGGGGCTCATGGAGACGAGGCCGTAGAAGGCGTGCCTTACGACAAGGTATGGGATCCGGCAAACCAAGGCCCGGTCACCAGAGTGGCCTACGAGCAAGAGGACGGCAACATACTGTCAACATCCCTAGATTATCTTTGCTAAACCCTAGATTATCTTCGACCTCAAAACGCTAGATAATCTACAATTTCTTGCTCAGAAATGAAGTATTCATTAAATTTAAGCTATTTAGAGATAAACGAAGGTCTTCTTTAGAGTCTATATGATGTACGTAGAGCATGGAAAGAAGCTCTGGCTCTGACTCCTTGCCTGGTTTGAGCATTTCGCCGTGCAGGTTAAGACGAAACGATAAAATGGACAATAACAGAAAATCTAACAGGTAGATTCACTACGATAGTGATTATGTGAGTAGTTGAAAGGAGGTACATATGCGCATAATCACTTTCAGAGTGAATCTACCTGTTAGATTTTGAGATATGGTCGATTTCTTGTTTTTTGACTTGGCTAGAGTCGAATTGAAGAAAAGGAGAGGCTATTACTCAGGGAATATTGCTCGTCAAAGAAAAAGCAAGCAAGGCCGCGAGGTATGGCCACCCGACCTACAAGATGGGCTGGGTGTCATCGCGTAAGGACGACCGGTCGTGCGCGGTCAACGCTGACAAAACTTAGCGATTCAGAGAAATAAATGGCGCCACCGTATTCAGCACAAGACAGTGAACTCAGCTATATGTTTTTTTCTCAGTATATTTACCCAGCGGCTGATCCCACAGTTTAAGGACGGGTATTAGCCTGCACTTTGCATGAAAAAATTATGCCTGAACACGACCAATTATCCAAAACACAGCATTTAGCATGCAACAGGAGCTGGAAGCAGCTGCAACATCTATTCTAGGCCATTCCACAACCATTACGCAAGAAATTGACGCAATAGAGGCCATTCAGTCCCATTACTTCATAGATTCACGCTTGAACGATATTACGAGCCTTATCAGGCGAGAAACAAGAAAGCTGAACGCGATTGGTGACTCCTTTCTCGCTGAGACATATGCAGCATACTGACAGCCACGACACGCCATTAAGCTTACGTCAGGGAGCGCCATCGCCAAGCAAGTAAATTGAGCTGTATACGACCACCAGAGACGGACGTATGAGTCAGAACGGTGTGCTACCGGAATACGCAGGGTGTTTTGTGCCCTGTTGATTCCAGGAGCACGCTGTCCTGGGTCACACAGGATTATCACATAATCACTGAGCAATCGGGCTCATGGTACATTGTTTCATTGGATCTATCTTCATGAAAATATGTTTGAAAAGATTCAATTGTATCTTTACTGCTCCGACTGTTGAACCACCGACTTGAAGTTCTCAAGGCAATCGTCACAAAGACGGATCTTGGGAATATTCACGCCGTCAATGACGACCTTCACGGCAGTGGTGCCCATACAGCCCTTGTTACCACAGAACCAGTGCCCACACATCCGACAATGATATACCGAGGCGTTCTTCTGGCATGCGAAACAAGTCTTCTCCTGGACACAAGCCTGGCATGTGAACTTCCACGAGGCCTTCTTTCTGTTGGCTTCTTTCGTCCAGTTGGCAGTCTTAGAACATTTCTCCGGACGAGCAGGCACGCAAACGGAATTGTCATGAAAGTTCCTGCCGCACTCTCCACACGAGACAAACTTTGACGTGTTGAGATTGCCAACCCAGTCCAAGCTGTGGCAATGGCCGCAACAGAAGGCAAGCATCCTCTTCTGCAAGTCAAGGAGGTTCTCTCCATCATCGTCAGAGTCTGAATCTGCGGTTACCGGCCGTTCTTTGAGCTGAGAGAGATCTTCCGACATGCGCTGTGTCATGCGATGGACGTCATCGAGTAGCATGACGTCACGCTTAGAGATAGACTCAGAGGGTCGAACGGGGTCAACCTTCACCTCCTGCTTCACTTGCGGCACGGAATGGGGGATTTCTGCTGTCTTGAAAAACGTCTTCGTCCGACCAGTAAATATGTCGGGTGCCGAAAGGTCCACCAGATTAAGGGACAGAGGACGCGAATCAAAATTCTGGGGGACGTCCAGGCCAACTCTCGTGAAAATCTTCTTCATCGCGGTCAGAAGCTCCGATCGCACCGGGTTGGGGGCCCGAGAGAGGTTATGAAACACTCTCGAAGGAGCCTGATCAGAAATGCCGATGTTGCAGTGGCAAGACTGGGTTGCCCACTCCTTAACATGCCCAATGACAAGCCTACCCTGCGATACAGCCGTGAGGGACTTGATACCATCAAAGAATGTCGGATCAGGGTGGCAGGGCTGCAAGTACACCGAGATGATGTGATTGTAGGCATTCGCCACCTTACGGACAGATAGACCAGTCATATCCGTTCCAAACACATCAACGGTGATGCAAAAGAATGCCTTGAGCATACCAATCATGAGAGCCGACCTGCATTCGCTCTTTGCGGCGTCATTCCACCTGACCATCGGCTTGCGTTTCTGAGAGTTCGTCTCTCGGGTGTCCGGAGTAGTTCCTTCATTTCCACGCTTCATCTCTAGTTCCGTGGCTGGCATTAGATGATCTTCTCGAAGTCACGCATTTTTAGGATCTTTAGAATTCTTGAAAGAGCGACTGACAGATGGCGCTTCAACTGAAGTGGAAACTGTCTAACGGATCTATCTATGCTCCGGAGGGCACTGATGACATCAATACCATCCTTTGCAGCGTCTGGCTCTCGATTGACGCAGTGGATCGCCGTATTAACGGATTTGATACCTCCAAACACCAGCAAAGGCTCGAGCTAGCCCGCATCGCGCAGGAACTAATCAATATCGGCGCTGTATCGCGTGAGGCTATTTCTAGCAATCTCTACCCAGCGCCATCATCCACTAGCATCTCAAAGGAGAAGAAGGCACACCGCTCTGGTCCCAGTCACCTTTACGTTGGTGCATATGTTCTGCATTCTGATAGCTTCGGCCTCGAGGCAGAGAATGCTCGTCTACTTAAGCGTATTGCTGACACTGAACGTCTTCTGCAGGTGTCCAACGAGCTCAGGGCCATCACGATCGGCGTGAATGCAGTCAATGACGAGATTCACATCATGCAAGCCCTTGCACAGAGACTCAACCTTGACATTATCAACATCAATCAGGTCACAAACCAAGTCAAGTCGCTTCAGTGCAGCATTCGGAACATCGCAGACGTTGAGACCATTGTCAAGTCGCATAGGAACTTGAAAAAGGCCCTAAAGGGCTACATACCCATGGCGATCACTCAAGAGACACGAGCAAAGAGGACGGACAAGGATCACCGCGAGTATGACCTCGACCTGATTACCCACGTCGACGCAGACCTCGAACAAGTCAACGCTACATTCGACGGCGACGACTATAACACTGAAGTGCTCAGAGGTACGACGGTGTGCATCTTCTACGAATCGGCAATGAAGCGAACTGCACATAATGACGTGATGAAGAGAGCCGGTCTCAACCCGCGTCTCCAGTCTAGCGGCAGGTATTCCCATGTGCAACACGCTGAGTTTGACCTCATGCGGTACTATCGCCAGGCGGTGGCTTCGCCTATCGATCTCGAGAGGTCAAGGGCTGCTCGTAAGAACGTGGGCAAGCAGTTGACAGCGCAGACTCAAGCTGAAGAGACTCAGACAGTGCCGCTTGATCTTCTCGTCTGGGTCGATGGATGGCGAGGGTTGACTACATCTGTGAAGGTTCGGTTTATCGATATCTCCGGCAAAGTCTTCCCGTCAGGCGGAACACCACCCTTCCGCATACTCGAGTACAACGGACCAGAGAAGCGCATTGGAGAATTCTTCGACTTCATCGAGCGCTCAGTCGAGAGTACCCATCGCGAGGCACTTGAGGTGAGAAATACCGGTCTCCTGTGCCGTGTCACCCGCGTTATGTTCATCGCAGACCACCCAGCGATGTCAAAAGTCTGTGGAACCTTGATTGGCGGCAGCTATCCCTCTCCATTCAGTTCGGTACATGTTGACAATAAGGCCTGGAGCCCATTCGGTCTTACCCCACGAAACACGATTGCAGACGTGATGTATGCGAAGAAGATGTCTGTTGAGGACAAGACAGTCCTGGATAGAGAGAAGAAGTGGGGGTCGTTCTACAACAAGAAGAATAAGTGCATCATGCCCAGCCTATTTGAGAACTCGGATGACCCAACTCTCGATAGGGGCAAAATCTTCCTTGTCCCGCCGATCATGCACCTCAGTCATGACTTCGTCTCCTTGATACACAACATTTGTCGGATGTTCAAGCCAATTGAGGTCGACCCAGACTCTACCCCGGAGGAAATCAAGACCAAGAAGGCCAGAAACGCTGACCTCGCCAGGCTGGCTAAGTTTGAACCTCCCAGTCGCACGACTGGCTGTAATGAGCAAGTGAAGGGGAGGAAGATGATCGCGTCAATTGGAAACGGTCTCTACATGGCATTCCCTCCCCCCGTTCAGCCACTTTTCAGACTCTTTGCCTACCTGCAAGAGCATTATTACTCTCACGAGGAGGCCACAGATGACATTATCACCTGGCATCGACTGACAGCGTTGCTTGTTCACCTCTTTTCACTGACAATGTGTCTGAACACGACCAGCACCGTGTCGGAGTCTATTCCAATCCGGCCGCCGTCTAAGGTAGCCAAGAAGGCTCCCTCCATCGACACACTTCATGGCTTAGCGCGAGTTGCTGTGTTGCCGGAGATTCAGTCAAAAATCCGAGTCCCACTTGGCCGGATCATTGAGGAGTCATTCGAGCGCGACTTTATTGGCAATCAGGACAGTAGAGTACACTTAAGGCGCAACCAGATGGTCCTTGAGAGAACGATATTGAAGGAGCAGGTCGAGTTGTTTTTACCGATTCCTCCGTGGCGTCGTCTCGTATGGGCGACAGTCAACAGACGTTCCCCACCAAATACGTCTGAAGACAATGCGCGTTCATCGCTGCTGCAAGGACGCCAAACACTGGATCCGTATTCGGAGCGAGGGCACTGGAACATTGGACGAGGGAGACTGTCAGAAACTGTTACCTCTGTTTGAAGGTCAAGTGGATGGTCTATGGAAGAAGGTGTTGAGGCAGGTAGGGCTCGTGTTTGACGGGCAATGGTTAGACATCGATGTCCATGAGGAAGGAGAGATCTCACTGGATGTGTGCATCTGTGGCAAGTATGAGTAAAGAATGAAAACATGATTGGTAGTTATAGATCGCGAGAATAGGCATTCTCATCTGCATTGCGGAGAAAAAGGAGTTGATGTTGTTAGTGATTTTCTAGAGTACAGCACCAGTTTCGGTAATAGGGGGACAGAAGAGCGCAAACAACTACATGGCTCCGAACTACACGCGTCTTGGCGTTGATATTGGTTATTAAATGCACTGCTGGTAGCATATTGAGGGATTTCGTCATTGTACTCGAATGCACAAGTGTGCATTTTATGCTCGCAACGAGATTAAAATGGCGAACTTAAGACCCAAGACACATGCCGCGTACGAGGAAGGATATCATCTCCGGCGAACTGGAATTTACCTCGTTCATTTACTTCTGATGCCTTTTCTGCTCTCTCTTCTCCAGCACCTCTGCCATCTCGAGACCTGTCAGCAGCATTGATCTCATTCCTGCATCACAGAAAGTATCAATCTCTTTTCGTCCGCTCAATCATTGCAATAAACTGCCTGTGCAGTCTTCCGCGCACACCTTTTGCGCACTTATTGGTGCTCACCTGCCTGTATCCCTTGTGGCATGTGTCACAGCTGACGTTCTCGCGTCCATGAAGGTCTCTACCACACACTATGCAGCGCCGATAGAAGACTTGACCCTCAAACCCTCGCTGACAGCAGTCGGTCAGTCTCTTTCGCTGAGCTGCAGACAGGGTGACCTCTTCTGTATCATCTAACAGAAGCGGACTCGGCTTGGCGACGCATTCATGCACGCGCATGATGACCTTGAGCTTGTCAAGACATTCGGCAGCAGTGGGACGCTTTGTTGGGTCGAAGTGGAGCATCTGCATTGCCAGGTCGTACAGGCTGAGACAAGTAGGTGGCGTGGTGCCGCGAATCGGGAGCTCAGAGTTCACGTTGACACACTCGAGGCAATCTTTGAAATGTGTCTGTGCCTGAGGTGACAACTGCAACTGCCCACCATAGAATTGGCACCAGTTCAGCAAGCTACCAAGCTTCAGCATCTTCTTCTTCTTCTTGTTGTCGATCTGCGCCATGTTTGCACCCATGTCAGTCACCTTCGCGGCAAAGGGGGACTTGGGGAGACCGTAAAAGAGCATCAAAATGACTACACCGCAAGAGTAAATGTCCGATGCAGGTGTCACGACATAAGAAGTGACGGAAAGAGCCCCTGCCGTCATGCGCGCGAGCTTGGAGGTGTCGCGTGCAGCAGTAATCACTGAGCGCGAGACAAGGTACTCGTAGAACAGCTCTGGGGGCAAATATCCATGGGTGCCGCGATACTCGGATACAAATCTCAGTTGTATGGCCCACCTGTCGTCGCCATTAGCCGGCTTCCTCATTGCAGACCCAAAATCAATGAGGTATCCCTTCTGACTCTTGCTGAAGAGGAAGTTGTCTGGCTTAATATCGCAATGGACAACCCCGTGGTCATGCATGTAGCATACTGCCTGCAGCAGATGCGAAACATAGCGGAACTGCACGCTGGAGTGAGCCTGGCAGATGTCAGCGAAGGGGGTACAGTTGACCAAAGGAGCCATGAAGGCTGGATCACGGTCGACAAAACCTGTATCGACGACAGGGAGGACATGCGGACTGTCCTTGAGCGCTAGCAGGGTGGGAACCTCCATATCATAATGCTCATCAACTTTGATCACGACCTGCAGCTTTTCAGGTTCAAAGTCGTGCAGATATTGTCTACTATTACCAGGTAAGGAAGTAAGTCGCTCCAGCTTGTCGCTATCTAGCTCGAACACCATGCACAGGTAGCTGTGTGAAAATTGGTCTTAAAGTGCATTTCGCGACAGCTAGCTGTGCGTCGCAACGAGAGAAGTAGCAGTGGAAAACAAGACAGGACTGGCTTATGAATGGTGTTTATGGACATCAGCTATGCTCCAATCATAAACTCTTCCTCTTTACAATGTCAGATGAAGGAAAAGACGATACTGTCGGCAGTATCGCTCTCTGAGCGCTCCTCATCAATCACGTTCTCTTGAATCTCCCCATCACCATCTCTGCCCGCCACCTCCCCGCCATGCTCGTCGTGGTCGATCTTTGGTTCCTCATCGGCACTCTTGCATAAGTCCACCTCCTCACCAAAGGCGCTCTCCTCGCGAGCTGGCACCTCGTAGTGCATCCACTCTGCCTGGTAAGCTGGCTCGTCGGACACCGCCTCCTCGTCAGTATCGCCCTCTCTCTCGCCCTCTGGCATCTCTGTCTCGCGAGTCGGCGAGCCGAACTCCGCCTCCTTGTCAGCCTCGCTTTGCCTCTCTTTCTTCTTAGTATCGTGAAGCTCGATCATTCTGGCCTTGAGCCTGTTGTAAAGCCAGTCATCGAGCATCGGCGGCACCAGGTCGGCAGAGCTTCGGATCTCCGGGTTGAGATCGAGGATCGTTGGGCGCCGCGTGGTCGTTAAGTGACTGGACGCCAACTGGTGCCTGAACTGCTCATCGGTCAGGCTGATGCGCTTGTCCTTAATGACCTTCTGAGGCTTCTCCTGCGGTCTGCCGCGGCGCTCTAGCGTGCCGATAGACTGCATCCTATCGGTGGACACGTCGATCCGCTGCGCAAAGCGAAGCATGCGAACCGTCAACCCCTGAACCTTGAGCGCCTCCGATACAGCACTGGCCTGCGGGAATCCCGATTTGAGCGTGCCAAAGCCCATCCAGCTCGGGCACGAGGTAAGGTCTATCGCATCGGGGAGATTACCTTGGAGATACGAATACTCCCAGCCCGTCTGGTTGAGCAGAATGGCAATGGCGCCATACGGGCTGGGGGAGACTCTCAACTGATGCAGGCGACACCTCTTCCTCCTCTTTCCAGGACAACGGCTTCGCGGGATGTGGCAAGTCGAAGTTCCGGAAAGACTGAACAGCCGAAACGATCCTCTTAGCCATAGCAGGCGTCTTTGTAGCGAAATAATGCGCCAAATAAGTCGTAACGTTGTCGCTTCGGACAATCTCGATGCCCTTCTGCATTTCAGCGCCTGTTTCCTGGCAAATGCTGGCCAAAACGTCCTCCAGGTGCTTCTTGTACACACTACGCGTCTTCACTGAACCTCTATCAGACCAGCGCTTAACAATATCGTCGTTATTTGCAGCTAGAACCTCCATAACACGAGTTTTCTGTTGGTATTGCAATTTCAGAATTTCGTACATACAAAATTATCAAATACTTGGATTCGACCTAAACTTGGCTCAGATCCGCAATCCTGAGCTGGAGTGGGTTCATGGGAACTTTTTAAAATTTTAAAGTAGTCATGAACATCCAAATTCTAAGACAATCTCCGGTACTGGAAGTAATTCTGAAATAGCAATACCAACACAAGTTATATTTCTGAAAACCGAATACACGGTGATACTGTTATCTATTAGCTCCAGTAGGGACCCAGGCCAGGTTTTGTACACCCTACCCGCTTGCCTCGGAATTCGGACATGCCGAAATTCTGAAATTCGAATACCACCGCCCATTTTTTGACGTATGAGATCAGTATCCCATGCCAAACCTCAGGACGGCATTCGTGTACCTTTTCCTGCCCTGTATCCATTATATAACCACCCAATTTCCTTTCACAATGTGCACTTTATGCTCGCAACGAGACTGAAATGGCGAACTTAAGAATAGAAAGAATACTGGCAGCTTTAACGTAGTAGGCATGCACATATCACTAAGAAACATCAGTAAGCGAGCGCAGAGCATCATTAAAGCAACAATTATCCCTAAACAACATCAACAACTATAAGTCCATCAGGACCAAACAATATGAACTATAAATGGAGCACTGATCAGTATAGATGATTTGAGAGTACCAGGCATGGCCAGAATACCGTAATTATCGTCCGTTGATCCACGTGACCTCCATCTTGGTCGGTATCCAGAGAACGCCCGTCAGACGCTTGCAACGGAACATTTAGGGGGTGCATCCTGAATGGGGCCAGATTTGAGGCACCCTTGGTCTGACATGCCATGACCGAGTACTCTAGGGGCCTCCACAGTGCGTCCCGAGGTACGTTATAGCACCACAGACTTGGTGTGTCTTAGCCTGCACCGCCCGAAAGCTCGCCGGATCACTCCCCATACGTTATATCGCCATTCAGTCCACATAATGGGTGTTTTCGGAGCGATTATATCCCCCGTTTGTATGGTATAACGTTTCCGACACCCCGTTGCCTACGGTTACTGGCAATTTTCTCATCTCTGTTATATGTCCATTATTGGGATATAACGAAGAGAAGAATGACGTTCGAATTCCTTCACGAGTGGATCGAGAGCACCTCAGATGATGTGATTGAGGCCGTTATCACCGAATTCAAGGAGAAGAAGACAAACAAGGCGAAGAGTGCCGTTCTTCGGGACAAATTGCTCGACGAGAACGATATCTTCGATATAGTCGTCAAGAACGGTACGTAATTGGTGC
The DNA here is from genome assembly GCA_019828565.1 of Carpediemonas membranifera. Taxonomy (NCBI): domain Eukaryota; phylum Fornicata; genus Carpediemonas; species Carpediemonas membranifera. Next base: position 1,000,032 of record JAHDYR010000007.1, read on the forward strand.
AAATGTTTATATAGGGATCAACTTTAACCACCTGTGCTCATATTTCGAGATTCAGGGCGAGAAGAAGGCAGAACTCGAGGCATTGCTGTCTCAGCAGGTGCAGGATAAGACCTCGAACGAGAACATCGAGGCAACCTTCACGGAGAAGGAGATGAAGGCGTTTGAGTCGGCCGCTGTCACAGCCTTCAAGAACTCCAAGAGGGCTGAGTATGCCAAGGAGAATGAGGGCGCGCGTATCGAAAAAGAGGCGCTGAGTGTCAAGGTTCGGGCGTGGCGCAACGCGACATTCACCAACGCGCTTGTGCGCGACCATGTCACAGCAATGGTTGCCAGGGTGCGCAGCAAGGAGGCAGACCTTGCTTACATGAAGCACTCCTGCCGCTCGTACTTCGAAGAGTACATCATCGCCCTGGAATGGTTGGAGACCCCCGCGGGAGAAGGTACGCCCCTGCTCCCCCCAGGTACTGGCGCTATCATCGATTACTATCACAAAATTGTTCGAGGATACAAGAAGAGAGTCAAGCAGTTGAGGAAGAGCTTGACGGCAAAGAGTGAGGAAGTCATCACGCTGCATCGACGCCTTCTGCAGCAGCAGGCTGAGCGAGAGGCAGCCTATGACGCTGACAAGTCCATGGATGCATCACTCCCATGCAGCCCCATCCCGCCACAGTCTGGCACAGTCTCCAGGACTTCCTGTCCCCGACGCGATACGGACGAGCCCGAGGCCTCCATGTCTGTGAAGCGCAAGGCCCTCATCATCACGCCCGAGAAGGCCAGGCCAGAGGACTCGGAGGAGGAGTCAGAGGAGGAGGAGATAGAGGAGGAGGGTGAGGCAGAGGAGGAGGAGCAGGAGGACGAGATGGCTGAGTCAGAGGTGAATGCAGAGTCAGAGGAGAAGCGTGAGGCAGATAAGGAGCAAGAGGCAGACAACGAGGTGGCATTCGAGGCTGAGTCGGACGTTGAATATGTCCAGGTCGACCACGTCGACCCAGCTTCCGAGCAGATGAGGAGCAGGGAAGTCAAGTTTAGAGTTGACGTCGCCAATCAGCTGGAGAAGAGCAAGCAGTGGGTCAGATACAAAACCCTGCCCCACGGCAACTGTATAACACACTGCCTCATGATGATCGAGGGCGTCACGGAGCCTCATGCGTTCAAGAGCTGGGAGACGATGACGAATGAAGAGCAGTGTGCAGCGGAGACGAAGGCGGACAACTACCGCGAGCAGATATACAAGGAAGCGATAGAGATGAACCGGCGGGCCACTCCGGGGTACAGGCGGCCCGAGGAGGGTCTCCGGGACGAACTTTTCCATGAAGTGTGCAGTGTACACACTGTCACGGAGGAGGGCAACATCGGTAAGCCAATCATGCAGGAGAAGTGGTTAACTCAGTGGGCTGTTGAAGCCTGGTGCTCAATGACTGGAAAGTCCGTTGCATACCTCCATGTTGTCCGAGATTTTGACCCAAAGATCGATCCAGTCGTCGGCATGTACGTTTTTAGCAAGTCTGAGGAGGGCAAGGTGACACATGTCGCGTTTAAGCCCAACGAAAACGGCCAGAGCGCCCTGGCGTGTTTTGCCCAACAGTGTCGCGAGTGGGAAATCGAGTATGCGGTCGAAGTGACAAGGGGACACGCCACTCTGCGCAAGGTTCCTCCCGGGCTGAAGAGGAGGAGATGGTCAGTGAAGAAGTAAGAGTAAAGGATTGATATACCGACCGTATCGCTTATGTTTATGTGACCTTGAGGTTGATTCGCGGTTTGTAGGGGGTATGGTGCTATATTACTCAGCCTGCTGTATATGTCTAGTCTACAGCCTGTATGCAGCTGTCTGTGGTGGTAAATATCGTCGGCTGGCCGAGAAAGCATAAACTGCACACTTGTGCATTCGAGTACAGTGACGAAATCCCTCAATATGCTACCAGCAGTGCATTTAATAACCAATATCAACGCCGAGACGCGTGTAGTTCGGAGCCATGTAGTTGTTTGCGCTCGTCTGTCCCCCTATTACCGAAACTGGTGCTGTACTCTAGAAAATCACTAACAACATCAATATCGAGCTAGAAGGCGATGTAAAGAGCCTCATTGGACAATATTATCTTGATTTACTCCTCAGAAACGTCACGCTCGGGTTCCCGACGCCTGAAAAGATTGTTCTGAATTTCCCCGGTTGTACGACCCCGCCCAGAGAAGGTTATCTCCCGTCGCACGCCCACAAACCCCGAGGTTTCCCCAGCCTCCAGCTCACGCAACGTATCGGTCAGCGGAACGGTGACAGGCACAGGATACCCGATCCACTTGACAAGGCAGCGACGATTGGCATAGTCCTTGATCTGGACACTCTCGACGGCATAGTCAAGGCTCGTGTCGGTTAACTGGAGGAACTTTTCAGGGCTGCCGAACGTGAATCTATCAACGTCGTCAGCAACGGCCCGAAGCAGCGGCTCATAGATCTCACCATCTAAAACGCCAGTAATACGAGCCTCCGTCATGATGACCCAGACACTGGGGTTGCGCTCACCCACCCATGCGGCAAGGCGATCCAACTCAGTAAAAGTCGGGAAGACACACGCGGTATCGAGGAAATCGTCTAGAGTCGGTGTCTTGTGCTTGGCCCTGACCATGTTAGCGAAGACTGACTGGTGTAGCGGGGTCACGAGCCTCTCATGAACGCGCAGAGTCGCTATTGCTGCCTCCCTCGTTGAATGTGGCGTTGGAGTTCATGCCAAACAACATGCTCTGCACGTTGTACTGGATCGAAGCGCTGTAGCGGTCAGCACAGAGCCTCAGTGTGCTCGTTACCCACTTCTTACCCGCGGGAGACTGCGCGAAAGCAAGAATGACAGCTTTCCGGACCTTTTCCTTCTGAATCGTGATGGAATTGATCTTAAGAGACTCAATAGACTTCATCTCCTTCAGAGCAACCAGTTGATACGCAATATCCAGTTCCATCGAGCGTCAGGGATCAATGAAAATTGTCGGAAGCCGATTTTCGGAAAATTCTAGATCTTTTTGGGTGACATCGGGGATGTGGGCGCCAAGCACGAGGATCCCAGTGATGATGGGCCAGGTAGAAGGACCCTTGAACTTTTGAAAGCAATGAATTGTTGGGATCTCAATTTAGGTTAGGAGAGAACGGCGTCTAAGACATCGTTGATCTCCTCATACTCAGCCTCAGCAAGCATCTTCTCCAGACAGAAGGGGTAGAGGGCCATGGGCTTGCGTCCACGCCAGTACTGCTCGCCATACTCGATCGAGAGGTACTCGAACTTGGCAATAGCGCGATCCGCCAAGTAAAGAATGACGGGAAGACGCTTCTTCTGGTCCCCCACCTGCACATTAACGTAGGCCGTCCCCGGTACGACGTTGTAGAAAGCGGCACCATCGTTGATCTTGTGACAGCCGAACGTGAGGCCGGCCGAGTCAACAGCAAAGTTGTTAGGCTTCTTGAGCCTCGTCACGTAGGTCGTCACTGCACCAGGTTCGGGCTCGGGGATGATCTTGCCGCAGTATATGCCAATGACTGCGTCGTTGGGGATGCTCTTGTTGGTAAGGATACCATCGCCCACTGTCGGCCCCATAAGCGCATGCTGAGGCACCATGGCCAGATCTAGCTCGCTGTTGAAGCCATTCTTGTCCACTGTGACGGAGAACGTGGTGCTGTGGGCAGAACGAATGCCTGCTTCATCACAGGCCGCAACAAATGACTCAAAGTCATCAGAGGAGTAGTATTGCTGGTATTCCTCCGCCGTAATCACAGTATCTGCCTTGTTGGTGAGGCTTCATGTTCTCGTTCGATTCGGTCACGCCGCAACACAAAATTTGGGCAATAAACAGTCATTTATGAAGCAAGATGCCGTGTGTAGACACGCTTGAGGTCTGGATCACTCGCATGTTCCACCCATTCCATGGTTTATTTAACGGTTTCCGAATGAACGAAAGAGACGAAGAGATGGAAGGATCAAAGCGCCAGATCGTGCATGCATTGATTTGTTACTTCAGCATTGAGCCTAAGTATCGCACTGAAGGCGTTGTTGATGTTCTGAAGCACCGTGTTCACGAGAACGTCGTCGAGATGCTGACAGAGCGCAAGCAAAAGCCTCTTGAGAGCACAAGCGATGTTGTGGTGGCTGCAGAGAACGTACAAGAAGCAGCAATCCCGTCTACGAGGCGCTTCGCACGTCGGAGCTGCCAAGTAGATGGTTCTATCACCAGGGAGGGACAGGCATCGGCCGAGGGTGTGGGCAAGGCTGGCGAAGAAGCATCAGGTGAGGGTGAGGGGCAGCCTTCGGCGAGCAAGAAGGACAAGAAGAAGAAGCCCAAGATTGATCTCACCCTTGAGACATTCGATGTTACCGCGGTGCTCAAGGAGGAGCCTTGGTATGGCGGCATTATCGCGCCAGTATCCAGTGCTATGACGACGCTTACTGTCATTCAGTCTGGCTACATGGATGAACACCGCCTGGAACTCATGCTAGAGACAATGACGTCTGGTGCAACACGCGAGATGATGCTGCGGATCATGATTGCTTGGCAGCTGGAGCTGTACACGATCGCAGGGAAGCGTGGAGCGATGCCCGTCGACGATGAGGGTAGGGTCGCCCGTCTTGACGCCGCAGCCGAACGTTTACGTGCCGATGTACTGGCTGGGCGCGTTGGCAAGAACACCTACTGTGATGGCATCTACAAGCGCATCCACGAGATGAGTTCCATCAAGACCCACAATGTGCGGCGTAAGTACGCCAAAATGATCAAGTACGCCATTCTCTGGCCAAAGGAGTTCCGCGAGCTCGCCAGTCACCAAGCTGTGCCCCTAACCCTGGCCCATTCCGTGCTCATCTTCAGCCAAGCCTTTGATAACAGGCTGAACGCTGAGCTCGGGCATCTTCAAGACCAGGACCGAGATAAGATCCGGCACAACATTCTGAGGCTTGAGGAAAGCCAGGGTTTGGAGCAGACGAGCGACTTACTCTTCCGAGTCTTTGGTGTCACCCGTCCCGGCACAAGGAAGGCTCAATTGGTTACTCCGGAGAAGCGGGACAACGAGGCTGAGTGAGAGAAGTAAAGTTTGATAATGACTGACAGATCCCTGTTGTTTAGGACGCTGTTATCTCCCTTAAATGAGATTCCGGCAGATGCATAAACTGCACACTTGTGCATTCGAGTACAGTGACGAAATCCCTCAATATGCTACCAGCAGTGCATTTAATAACCAATATCAACGCCAAGACGCGTGTAGTTCGGAGCCATGTAGTTGTTTGCGCTCTTCTGTCCCCCCTATTACCGAAACTGGTGCTGTACTCTAGAAAATCACTAACAACATCAATATCGAGCTAGAAGGCGATGTAAAGAGCCTCATTGGACAATAATATCTTGATCGTAGCCATTTATTGCTTTCAAAGTTCAACGCCGAGACAAACAAAGGGACAGATGAATCAAAACACACCATTTACAGAACCCGGGGAGGAAACAGCTACGAGGAGGAGGCCCCACGGCAATGTCCGTGTCAAAGAGCGGCCGGGGAAGTGCGCCCGGAGAACGACAGCGCAAACGCAAGTAATATATTGCAAAATGCTTTACTTGCGCTGGTGCTTCTCATGGGCCGCGCCCACCAACAAGGCCGTCCACTATCACGTGCTCAAGAACACCCCCTCCCAACACCAGGACGTCATCCAGGACGTCGTTTCTGCTGTCATCCTTTCTCATTGAGCAGTTTAAGAACGAGAACAAGTCGCCACCGAACTGAGCGCTGGAATCGATGAGCAGTGCTAGTTCCTCCCCATCAGCCATCAAAGAAGCCCTTATCTCCGTATTCCGCGCCTCGCTAGTTGTAGCAGCCCGTATCTCCGGGGACGTACCATCCTTGCTCCAATGCGCCTACACCAGGCATTTTGGCGAGGAGATGCCCTCGTTCCACAACGCAGAGAGCACTACTGCACCAGCGAGCGCCCCTTCTCTCGAATCCCTCCTCGCCACGCTCTCCAAGATCCCCCCGCTTGAACCAACCGCACAAGTCCTCCTAGATCACGCCCGCTCGATCCTCGCAGACGGACCCCCGCTGTCCATGAACGTCGAGCTCTCGCCTGGCGATGAGCTCCCCGGCAGCCATGCACACACTGAACCAGGGCGCGGTGTGGGCGTGTCTTATGGGTGGAGGGGCCAACCCAGACCTCCAGGACCTCATCCGAAATGCTCTCGCCCCCGAGGGCAAGTGTCTCTGGTTCCTCTGCCGCAAGTTCTTCTTCACACTGAACGTCGCCGAGAAGGACGGCGAGTACTACCAATTCTCAAATGGCAACACACACTACCATCACCGCATGTACATGGGCCGTCTATTCATGCTTCGTCCAGACAACCTCGCCATCTTCATTAGAGCCAGGATGCCCAGGGCCCTCGAGGTCTACAGTTGCAATTTCAGCCATCTTACCAGGACACCTAAGGGTCTGTGGGCATGGAGCTTGGACTGGCACTGGAATGCGACCCGCCTCACCTTCACCAGCTGCCCTAATATCGCCGAGCTCGAGGCCAGTCTGCCCCCTGGGAGAAGAACAGGATGGTGATCGATGTGTCGGAGCAGGCTTGTCGCAGGTTCATCCTCACCCCAGTCGGTACTGTCATGGCTGGAAACGGTGCATGCTTCACAGTTCATGACGATCTGAGAAGATACGTCTTCCACCCAGTCGCTGTGCCCACTGGCTTCATCCCCTGATCGGATCATGTATGGAGGGGGGACAGTTATCCTCTCCGCGGGCGATCAGCAGGTAATCAGCGATTTCAACCGCCACTATAAGCTGGGACTTGGACGCGATAGATGTATACGGGGCTTCGAAAAGCTGCCGTTCAGGGTCGACCAGCTCATGGCAGACTGTCGCTGCAACGTCTTCCTCAGCGGCAGTCAACTCCTGTTCGCCGGTGTGGTTCCCCAACATATCGCCCAGTCTGGCCTACTGCCTGAATACCAGCAGCGCGAGAAATGCCTCACAGCAACGCCGATTGCATTCCCTTTGAATGTAAAGGCGGTGTTGTTTTTTCCCTGGCGGCTGATTTGGGTGTCTCCTGGTTGCACCCATATTTGCGAGGACGATTGTACGCTAGATATGCCCTTTGAGGCAACAGCTGTCTATCAGACATATGAGCGTGTGTACGCATTATGCGACACAGAAGGGCAGTGGTATGATGTTGTGGGTGACTGCGATGGCGTGGCTAAGGTGGTCAAGTGCAGCGTGTCTAGAGTGAGATATGCTCGCCTGAAAGTGCACTATTTCCTGCTCAACGAGGTGCCGGAATAAATCGAGTAAATAATTAGACCTTGGAATCATGAATGCCGTGTGCGGTGGGTCCGTGGACGATAGAGAGTGGGCCTGCACGCGGCGTGGCACCAAGACGCCGAAGTCTAGCTGCCGAGATTTGTTGAAGCAGGCCACTGTTGATGCTTCAGCCGCAAGAGCAACAAAGAAGGTGCACGACACACGTAAGGTATTTCTGACGGGAAAGGCAGTGGCCTGGCTTAACTCGCAGATGGAGAAATAAAAGATTCAGAGTCAATGGATATGTTTACAGCTTCATTCATTCCATCTATCGTCAGGGGTATCCAGATCGGACAGAGAGATGGGTCTTTTTCAGACTCTGCATCCCCGCTTCGTGCAGGATGCGGTTCGCGTGCCTGACGGTCATGGGGGGACTACCCCAGAGCGAATCAAGGTCCTTGGACATCCGGATAAGACCAGCCCACATCAATATGGGCTGTAGGTTACGTTTCTGCTGTCTCTAGATGCGCAGTGATCTCACTTACCACCGAACATTTCTTTAGAATTTCGTTCTGAAGAAACCGATATGAGCTCTGGGGTGAAGGATTCAGCAGGATACGCCAGCATGATGTTTGAAGCGCTACTGAGGATGATTCCGAAGCTGCAGGAGTACATCGCGAGGTACCGTGGTGACGGTGGCGAGATGGATCCGGCTATGCTTTTGCAAGCGATCCTACATCGTGTTCCTGATCTTCACCACGCTGATAAGAGACATATACGCGAGCTGTTGGCAGCTCGAAACTCAATCTGCCACAATCGCGATGTTTCCAGTGCTGCCGATTTTGCATCCTTTGAGATGTCGGTCACATGCGTCATGTCGTTTGTGACGCAGAAGGTGGGCCGTGATGACGGCTTCAATGCCTTCATGGAGGCTCTGCACAACGAGGCGAACGGGGGCCGACCAGGACGCGAGTTCACCCGCAAGCCCCTTCCCGCAGGGACTCCCAGCCTGTCAGGATAGTCGAGAAGCGGGTTGAGGTACCTGTTTACATGACTGCGCTGGGTCCTGATCCTGATAAGCCGAGGATGATGGGAAAATGCCAGCAGTTTTCGCCACAGGGTGAGCATGCAGAGACTCAGACTGTGCGAGACCTAGAGGAGGCGTCTACTCAGACAGAGCTGTTGGTTGAGCCTGTTAGTACCCTGCGCACGCATGAATTGTCTCGACGCGTCGTCAAGACCGCGATGTGCGATCTGCTTCGACAGAAGCTGAAGGAGAAGCCACCGACCGTATTCGCAGGGTCATGCGTTGTGTGTGGTGAGTCCGTGGACGATAGAGAGTGGGCCTGCACGCGGCGTGGCACCAAGACGCCGAAGTCTAGCTGCCGAGATTTGTTGAAGCAGGCCACTGTTGATGCTTCAGCCGCAAGAGCAACAAAGAAGGCGCACGACACACGTAAGGTATATTTGACGGGAAAGGCAGTGGCCTGGCTTAACTCGCAGATGGAGAAATAAAAGATTCAGAGTCAATGGATATGTTTACACCTCTATGCCACGACTTATGGGAAATCCGCCCTTATTAAGCTTCCTACAGGGAATATAGGCCATTTTGGAGGTATGAGCGACCGGGAGGGGGAGATTGGGGGACATTTATGGTATGGCTGGCCTCTACTCGGGCAGACTATTATAACGAGGCTCAGATCAGACCTCTACGGCCGCCTTACGAGGAGAAAAAGAGCCAAGCAGCGCGCTAGCGGCCCATGGCCGCAGCAGAGCCCAGCCAAGCTCAGCTATAGGGTCACCTGAGACCCCCGAATGACGTGCTGATCAGGTCGACTCCCATCTATTGACTTGGTAATTGCAGAGGGCGTCTGAACGCGATGTCCTAATAACCGACTTGGTCGGAGCGGTTCGGCGATGACTCCGTTGTATTCCACACCTTCTTTTTAATGCCGAAACATGCAGTCCTTTAGAGTCAACGCGCGTCCTGTCCGTCAGGCGAAGGGCATTCAGCAGAGGCATTGCTGCGGTCTGCAGACCGCCCTAGCGCTTCAGGATGGCCAACTGCATGATCTGGACTCATGTCTATCAAATCCATTTTGATCACATCAAACATGTGTCAAATCCGGCAAATCGATTTTGCGATAAAAAGGGGCAGAGGGGAGGAAGCGACCCATAAGGCGTACTTATGGACCATTTCCTCCCCCCCTGCCCGTTTTTTTGAGTCTCAACTCTCAATTCCAATTTGTCCCTATGTTACTTTTTTTCTAGCAGGATTTAAAGTTTGATACTGCGCATGCGTATTGCTTAGGTATAGCCAAGTACTACCATACCACTTTGAAGATCCAGCTCCGGCTCATCGTCGAGTTCATTTTTTTCTTGCAACCGTAGATTATCTAGCTTTTTGAGGTCGAAGATAATCTAGGGTTTAGCAAAGATAATCTAGGGATGTTGACAGTATGAAGTACAGGGTCATCCTAGAGCTAAGCGACACGTCAGCATGGTCCATCAGCCGCTTCATGGAGGAGGCTAGGGACATCCTCAGGCTTCAGGCACCGGAGGCCCCGGCCATATGGCAGGCAGCATGGAACAAGTCAGGGATCTACCTGAAGGGCAGAACCAATATCCTGGGCGAAGGGGAGGAGACCCCCCTTAGCAACGAGCCGCCGTTCCGGAAGGTGAGGCTGGAAGTGCTCAAGGCCACCTCGGTCCGCAGCAATAGGGACGAACATGCCGATCTGGACAGGTCGTCCGCTAGCACGGTCATCGACGGAGACGAGGAGCAACATGTCAAGGACAAGGAGGAACGACGCCAGCAGGCCACCATGCCCGGCAGAAGAAGCCTCGACGACAGCCTCCTGGAAGTGAACAAGGACATGGTCGGGGCCAACCAAGGCAAGATCGACCAGGACGAGGAGGTCGACTCAAACAAGGTCAGCAGCCAGCCGCCGAGGATGCCTAGAAAGGACAAGGAGAAACGACTGGTGATCGGAGCCATCGACTTCGAGTGCGCAGACCCTGGCGTCAAGAAGGCAGGGATCCCTGCCATCCCGGTTGAGGGCGGGATCGTACTCTTTGACCTCAGCACTGGGGACATTCTTGGACACGGGCATGGCCTGTATTACCAGGACATACCGGCAGCAAGCATGGACCAAGCGAGGTACACGGCATGGGCAGTGACGGGGCTGCCGCCGGCCACCTTCGTGGAGGTCGGGACGGGGCGGCCGCCGATCGAGTATGAGAAGCACATACATACTTTCAGGGACTGGGCCAACCGCCTGGCGGCTCAGCTGGCAAGGATCGAAAGGTCGGAGGGTTGGAAGATAATCATGTATGCAAAGGGGTGGAGATGGAAAGCTTCCTCCTCACGAACCCCACAAATGGACTGGAGCAAGGAACCAGGGAATTCTTCCAAGCTAGGCTGGTGGACGAGAAGAAGCTACCAGAGATCCTGGAGAACAACGGCAAGGAGGAGGCTGGCCAAAACCTCAGGGACAACCTCGACAAGGCCAACTACCTGGAAGCAGTAACAACATGGTCAAATGGATGGCAGAACAGGAGCGAGCCCAAGGGAGTCTGTCCGTACCACAGACACACCGCGGGTTGCTACCACTGTGGGTTGGCGGATACAGTAGTCTTCACAGCCAGGATCAGGGCCCTATGCAAGGAGAGGATGAGCACCCCAGACGTCTACCACTACATGGGTAAGGCACTCGACAAGACCATGGAAGCAGTCGGGAAGGCGGAGCCGGGCATGGATATCATGGGAGGCCCGGAATTCGCGACAAGGAGGGACACCTTTGAGATCTTCGGCACGTACCCGATCGGGGACGCAAGGGACGTCAGCAGGGAAGTCGGCGACAGGATCCTCGTAGTCCCGGACAACGGACACCGCTTCGGCATCGGCTTCGGGTTCGGGGAGGTTCTGTTGGGCATGAAGGGCATCTTACTGGCCCCCTCACAATCATGGACAACGAAGGTGTACTGGAGAGAAGCCCGCTATGGACCATCATGGAAAGAGCCACGGCTAACCAGCTCCGCATGGTACGCGTCAGGAAGGGCCTAGGGGCAGCAAGGGAGGAGGACATCATAACCATGGCCATGCTATACGAGTGGTGGCCCTCGAAGGAGGCTACGGCTCATCAAGGAGTCTGGGGCTGCGACGACCTAGCAGAGAGCCTCAGGGACTATGAGAAGGTCATAGTCAACGTCAAGGCCCCCAGGAACAGGGGTAGGATCACCCTAGGGGCGAGCTTCATCCCGAGAGACTGGGGCATGGTCAGGGTCAGCGAGGCTGGGACCATCCTAAGCCGCATGCGCAAGGAAGGGGCCAGACTAGTCTCGGCAGCTATCCCGGACGAGCCCAGAGCCAACACAGTCAATGTCCCAGGCATCACGTATGTCCCCACCATCGACGGAAAGTCCGAACAGCCATACCAAAGTAGGTTCTTCGACAACGGCCTGGAGGAAAAGGCGAGGCGGATTAGCACCAGGATGGTGGGCAGGCACTTCGGCCAGGACGCGGATCAAGGACATCACGACCAGCATGGAGACAGGGAAGAGGACAGAAGGGTAGGACACGGAGCCGGCGGTAGAGCTGGTGTCAGAGCTGACGACAGAACCGGCGACAGAGCTGGTAACATGAACAGGACCTCGGATCGTAACCACGGAGGAGACGACAGGGAGAGACAGGACAACACGGGAACGCAGATGAGAGGCTCGTTCAGCGGGAACACCTGGGCCGGTAGAGGCTCAGAGGGAGGCATGGACAACAGCAAGGATCACTCTTCCTCCACGACGCTCAAGCGCAAGGAGGGCAGCACGAGTAGGATCATGGACTCGGACAGCGGAAAGAGAAGCAGGCACGAAGAGGACATGGACTGGGAGTCTGGAAGCAGACAGGCAACCGGCATGGACTCGGAGAAGCTGCGGCTCCGAAAGCAGTTGGCAGAGGCGCAACAAGAGATCTCAGCGCTCAAGGCTGCCCGACTCATGCAAGAGCAAGGCCACGGAAGGTTGGTGCTCTCCGGCGTCGCGACTAAGCCCAGCAAGGAGAAGCCCACGATCCCCCGGCACAAGCACAAGAAGGCTAAGAAGGCCAAGCAGATCTCACCCATGGACCTGATGACCCAGTTCATCACGGTAATGCAGAGTCTACAAGGACAGCAAGTGAGTCAGGCCGAGGACAGCTGCAGCGGCAGTGGGGAGTCCACGGAGGAGGAGTAAGGACATGGTAAAGCAGTATTCTTTCAAGGAACAAGCAACATTTTCTTTATAATTCACAAGCCCTGGCTCCCACCCAGGGCCCGGCATTAGCTGAAATGCACTGCCGGTAGGCTGTAGCGGCAGCCAAAGGGGGGTCACGTCATATCGTCCCCCTCCTAAGTACCCTGCCCGAAGAATGGAAGGTCACCAGGTGGTAACAAGGTTGGCCTGACAAGGGTCACCGAGACCGGCATCTAGGCCCCTTGTTAGGACAAGGATAGCAGGAGAGGAGCGGGAAGCTGGGGCTCCCAAATTCTGGGAATTCGCAGGATAAGGAAACAGGACAAAGGCAATGGTAACCTACAAGATACTTAGTCTGAACACAGAGGGACACATAGGAAGAGGAAAGGACTTCACGGCGTCTATGGCAACGGCGATTCAGCTAAGGTTGAAGGACATAGAGGCAGTACTCATACAAGAGACATGGAGAACGGCGAATACGAGGGTTCATTGCTTCATGGACCTTGACTACGCACTAGCAGGGAGGGAGACGGAAGAGGACCTGGTCTTAGCCAACGAAAAACGAAAGGCGGATGTCAAAAGTCAGCACCGCATCAACCGACAACTAGGCATAGCAGGCAATGACGAACCTGCGCCAAGATGGAAGGGAACAAGGGAAGGCATCGGCACGAGAGTGAGCCCACACGCAACTGCAAAGTGGGACATCGGCATAACGGACAGCCTATCGGGAAGAGTGCAAGCCAGCATAATGAGAACCGGCAGGGACATACTAGTCATCAACGTGTATGGCCCTCCATCCGGCCACAGCAAGCAGGAGAAGGATGGATTCAGGGACACTATACAGAAGATCATGGACATGAAAGGGAGCATGGAGGCCATAATTATGGGAGACTGGAACATCGACCCAGGCCAGATGGAAAGATCCACCCGGTGGAAGGATATGATGGAGAAGCACAGGCTCAAAGCCATCATACCCAAGTCTGGGACGCTCACATCAGGAACATCAACCCCGGACTTTGCAGTGACAACACCAGGAATCCAGGGGGCGGAGATTGAGGTGGTAGAGTCTCAGAAGGTCGGGGTATGGGGCTCAGCACACAATGGAATCACACTAGCATGGAAGGAACAACGGTACTATGGCAGAAGTGAGCGAGACGTGGCTCTGGCCATACCCGAGGTGCACACCTGGCCCATGAAAAAGAAGGAGGGGCCAGTCACAGTCTCAAAGCTGAACAGGATCAAGAGCTCGGACCAATGGGAAGAGACTATAAGAGCATGCATGGGCGACCCAGTGAACAACAGGGGAGCAAAGGCAAGGGACAAAGTGTTCGGGAACGGAGTGTGGAGCGAACTCCAGCGAACCCCATGGACAGAAATAGACATTTGGGAAGGCCTCACGGCAGGACTACGGGAACTGGCAAAGGTTTACAACAGCTTCAAGGTGGAATAGAAGCATGTCATGAACCCCTGACTCCAGGACCGGGAAGGGATGGACAAGGAATCAGCCATGGACCACCCTCGCTGGGTGCTAAGCTCCTGGGATCAGTGAGGAAAGGCCCCACGTATCCCGGTAGCCAGGAACCAAAGCAAGGGAAGGAACGACTGCAAGGAATTAACAGGAAGGACAGACCAGAAATAAGAAAGAAAGGACATGCAACAAGGACAGAGCAAGGATAAGGTCAAGGAAATCCATATTATGGAATGGCTGGCAGTCAAAAGGATAGTCAACTACAGGGACCAGGATATACCAGTCAGAAACAGAGAATGGGGGCGGGGCACGGTTATGTGGGAAGCTAGGGAGAGAGTGCAGCATCTACTGGAGGGCACCAGAGAGGGAGCCCCTAAACCAGCGCTACTGGATTATGGCATGGAAACGATCAGGAGGGGGTGGATGAAGCGGTGCAAAAGCCGTACGGCACTAGGACTAATGGAAATCATGGGGACAAGGAAATCAAGCAAGTGTCTGCAAGGTAAGCCTACGGTAGACCGAAAGGCTGGGAAGGGGCAAAGCAGGGCGGAATGGAAGAGAATTGTATCCATTGCAGCCAATGTCAGCCCATCCCCATCGTCGGCAGAGAGAGGGGGAGGGCCCTATGAGAGCCATCACAGAGCTGGCCCAAGGCGCTGACCTGAAGAGAGAAATTAGCAGACTATGCCCCCTATGCTCGGAGGAGTCGGAGGTGAGCCTGTTCTACAGGATCATTAGGGAAAAAGCCAGGACCAGCAAGGAAGCAGGAAATGATCAGGGGAGTGGGCAGAGGGCCAGAGGCTAGGATCGGCAGCGCACATAATCTGTGAATGCCCGGCAGTAGACAGGGGAGAAGCTTGGACAAAGCTGTGGACAGCAGCGAAGCACAAAACTAAGGACTTGGAAGTAAGGCAGGGCCCCCAGGGCGAATGGTACCAGGAAAGACCCATCCTAGAATTACAGCAACTAATAATATGGGGCTCGGAGGACATTTGGGAAGGCCTCACGGCAGGACTACGGGAACTGGCAAAGGTTTACAACAGCTTCAAGGTGGAATAGAAGCATGTCATGAACCCCTGACTCCAGGACCGGGAAGGGATGGACAAGGAATCAGCCATGGACCACCCTCGCTGGGTGCTAAGCTCCTGGGATCAGTGAGGAAAGGCCCCACGTATCCCGGTAGCCAGGAACCAAAGCAAGGGAAGGAACGACTGCAAGGAAATAACAGGAAGGACAGACCAGAAATAAGAAAGAAAGGACATGCAACAAGGACAGAGCAAGGATAAGGTCAAGGAAATCCATATTCATATGGTTGCACCACTCGTTGGGACCCCAAGGAAACTGCAGGGACTGGCCACGGGGGTCGGAGGGGCACAGGTGCCCCTGCCGCCCTTGTTAACGACATGGGAAACCAAGGACATGTAGTGCAAGCGAAATGTTGTAAGGGGTAACAGGACAACCAGGCCTAGTGCCTGGGGGTACACCACCATGCCCTGACCCACGCCACCTAACTGGGGTAGACAGCATGGACTTAGTCACTTTCCCCGCCTTCGGGTAGGCTTCTTAACAGAGTCGAGGGGGCATGGAATTGGGGAACCGGACAGACGAGAGGGTGCCGTGGCTGAACGGCTCTACAAGGACTGCAGGGAAGCAAGGAGTGTCATAGTCAAGGTTCTGCAGGACGATCCTGCCTGTCAATGCCCCGAGGACAGACCCCCAGGCTCCCCGGATAGTTGCCGGACTTTCAGGGAGACAGGAAAGCATATTTGCACGGAGATGGCCGCAGGGCCTCTGGGGCGATTGGAATCGGCTTTCCGCGGAGACAGTAGCACCGAAAGCCCAAGGCAAACGCTGCTGACCAGTTTGCCACGGGAAATAGGCAGTACCCCGGGGCACTCAGCTCCAAGACAACGGGAAACAAGCTCAGTCCGGGGTCAGAATCCAAGCACCATAAATTTCTTTCTTCTTCTATCTCGGCCTTATAGATGGCCTTAGCCTCCTTCGTGTAGCCAATGAGCGCTAGTTCCCTGATCTTCGCGATCAGCGCGGCTTCGTGGAGCTGTTCGTAGTTCGGGGCCTCGATGGCGGGATTGATTTCATCGACGGCCTCTCGAAGGCGTTGGATGGCCACTCGGTGTGTTGCGGCCTTTCCATAAAGCTCGTTCGAAATATTGAGGGAGATGAGGCGGGCGCCGGCATCGAGTGACGGAAGCAGAGTCATGAAAAGATGGGGGGCGATCGCGTCGGCCTCGTCCGCAAGCTGCTGTCGTATGTCGGGGGCGTCGTGGCCTGACTCCTCCTCGGCAGCCGTAGCGAGCTCTTGACCGTCGCGGACTGTGGCTGCCGGGTTGCCTTCCTCGAAGACGTTCAGCAACGGCGTGTACTTCGGGTTTTCTGGGTCTATAGCGGAGACTGCTGCGTCAAATAGGGACGTGGCGCGGCGCTGGGCGGCCGCAGCCAAGGGGCCATCGGGGTGCTTCAGGGCGGCAGAGGAGGCAACGTTGAACAGATCTTCCTCTAGGAGTGCCTTGATCTGGGCCATGACGGCCTTGGAACTGACCCGATCTTCTGGCTTATGCTCTTCACGCAGAGCGCGGCGGACCTCAGCGTCCGATATCGTGTCCTCTTCCATAGCCTCGTAGGAGGCGTATTCCTTCGTCTTCCTCCAATTAGCGTGAAGGAACTCCGTCGTGGCGGGATCAAAGGTGCGAATAAGTGAAGTAGGGCGCTTCACATGAGGCAGTTCTCTCTTGTAAGACTTGATGGCCTCGGAGAGCTCATGTGCGTTTGTTACACTGACAAGCATGTTTTCGCCTCGCATTGCAGTGAATTCACTGTTGGCTTAAAGCAAAAAGGTGTTTATCAATTGATTACTCCACATCAGTATCTCGTGCTTGCCGGCTCTGTTCGACGGTCTTGCTCCGCGGGGTAGCTCTCTTAGGAGGGATTTGAGGCTGGGTACACTTGCCTGCGTCCTGTTGTGGGCGAGTTCAGCCCAAGCCCCGCTGCTGCCAGACACTAGCGCGGGTATAAGCTCGCCTGGTATTCCTGGCAGGTGCCGCTGGATGAGGGCCCGGGCTTCCGGTGGGGGTGGGGTCGCCGGTGCTGCAGTGCTTGGGGGTGAGGGCCGGGGGCGGTGTTGACGGCCGAGTCATTAACCGCATCATTAACAACATCTGCATCCGAGTCGACGTCCGTCGACGAGTCGTCTATCGCCTGCGGGTCCTGGGCTGCGATGTGACCGCAGATCCTCACGCAGAGATTCTCTTTGGAGTGGTGGCTTAGGGCCCGACATAGGGCCTGTAGCTCAGACTTGCGGGCGCCCTGTTCCTGTAAACGGCCAGAAGTACACAAATTATTCTACACCGGCACGCGTTTGGACTATGGCTGGCGAGGCGACCCCATCTTTGCCCGTGGTATCGGGCGTAGTCGACGGTTGCGCATGGCGACGCATACTGTTCGATTGTGGCGCTGATATTCCCCTCGTTAACCCCACCTCAGCTCAGGAAGCGGGACTGAACGCGACGAAGCTAGCCGATACACATCAAGACACCCGGAGGCAGAATCCAGACAGACACAACCTATGAGGTCCCAGTAATCATGGACAAGTCGCCGATGACCCCGAAGGGCGTCGAGGCGACGGTGACCGCGTATGCAGTTGAGATGGAGTACGACATGCTCTTGAACTACGCAGTCATGGTGGACTGGGGCATTCTACCGCAGGTTGGAGCTGGGACGAGCGACTCGTCGATCGAAGAGGACGCTCAGCTCCCGTCGACCCTCGAGCGTCTGGAGAGACGACTCTACAATTTGCGAGCGGATATGAGCGATAAGCAGAGTCGGATATTGGCCCGCTATGACCACTGTTTCCACGACCGACAAGGTTTCAGCAATCTAGAACCATATGACCTTGTGCTCAAGTCGGACAGAGTGATCGCGTCACGGTCTAACTACGTCCCATACCAGCGCGAGCACTTATTCGACCAACATCTCGCCGAGCTGATCGAGAAGAAGTAGGGTCCATTTCAGGCGTTGGATCGAAATGCATTGCACATGCTTCATATAATAGGTCATAAATGTCAGCTTTTGCAATATTCACATCCATCTTGCAGTTCTCACTTTAAAATGCTCGTCACGCGATGCTCAAGCAGAGGACAACATCCGTCGACACAACAAGCATCCTTACACAATGCTCGGGGTAAGGTAAGCGGTCGACCCGCCAAAAAATGAAGATATCTACAGCACGAAAATGGAACCACATGAATGCTACAGGTTGTTTAATCTCTTCCTCTACTCAATCGTAAGCGTGTCTACCTCCGCAACGACTGATGAATCATTCACGACCTCCTTATCCGTGCAGATCCTATATAGCTCCGATATCCTCGGCAGTGGCTCCTTTTCATAGGCAATTCTGCGGAGACATTCTGTGGCTTTGTCGTAGCGTTCCCCAGTAATGTACGGGCCATCAACTGCTTCACAGAATGGGCCAATAAATAGGCGAGGTTCCAATTGCAGCGTAGTACTGAGTCCCTTACAGAACTTACCCAGCAGATCCAGGTATTCACTTTGCTGCACCACCACTTCATTATAGCGCTGCTCTGCCTTAGCCACACACTCACGCCCCTCTTGTCTGAGCGCCTCATTCTCCTTCAACTGCTCTTTTGTCTTATCCAACATCATCTTCATCTCATTAACATCCCTCTTGCGCGCAAGGAGGTTCTCAATTATTCTCTCTCTTCCTCAATAAGCCTCAGACGTTGTTGAGCTGTTTCAAGCTCTCGGTGCGTCTCGTTCACATCCTGATGAATCTGTCTGCACAAACCCACCTTGTGGTAGCGTGCGACAAGAAGCTCGTCGTACATTGTCATTGTGCATTTTATGAAATGTATCTGATGCATCTGATGTCTATAGTTTATCAGGAAGCTGCGTCGATCTCCTGGGCGCCAATCTCCTCAACGGCAGCTTCTTCAGGGGTGGTCTAGCCCGTGCCTTCGTCAGTGTGTTAGGGATCGGTGACCCAACTGGCTCACCTGTGCCTGCCCGCGCCTTGAAAGCGGTATACTGGCTTTCCGTCATGTCCAGAGGCAGTGACTGGTCTGTGGGCGGGAGGGAGGGACAGTTGTCCTCCTTGACAATCACAGACTCGAGTATCGAGTCGGCATCACTCTCGCTCTCAGGTGCAGGCCCTCAGGCTCGGGGGTAGGGACGGGTTGAGTATCGCGGATAAGTTTTCTGAGATCCCTTACCCAAGACCCAGAGACCTTGGAGGCCTTCTTGATGTCCATACGGACTGCGCGGATCAGTCCTTCGCGCCTGATCACAGCTGGGGTCACACCCGTCAACCGCCTCACCACATCACCGATGCCTTGAACAGAGAGAGAGAACAATTGATCGCCTTCGAGAAGCCCTGCAGCTTCTCTGTATGCATCCAATGCCGGTCTTATTGCAGATTCTCTCCCACAATACTCCTCAAAGTCAACAAAGTCCATATACATTTTCTCGCGCATGATATCCTTGGGTTTCATGAGCCCATAGAACAAAAAACGGACGATGAGCAAGTTGCGTGCAGGTTCTTTGCTCGCTCTCGTTGCCTCTTCTATTGTTTCGATGCTGAACATTGTGTTCTCAAAGCTGCCACCAAAAAAAACATAAGTAAGTGGAATAAATCAAAGCCAACCCTTTATGTGTCTAACACTACACTGAGCGACCTCCGCAACGACTTCTGCCGTAGCTTGGGTCAACGCCCAACGCAACCCAGCAGACCGGATGTCTGAAGGGGATAAACCAGTTGCGCGCTTGAACATACGGTATAGACCGTCCTCGGTCAACTTTGGGAATAGAGCTCCGCATGCATGTGTCCCCAACACGACGCGATAATCGCGCAATGCACATGCGATATTTGTTCCGCTGCGGACAGAGGCTTCGAAACTGAAGGGATCCTCACTGCAAGTGTCACATTGGTCTGCATGGCGCGCAGTGTTCTCTCGAAGTCGGGGACACGTGTAGTGGCGTGCTCATCGATATCGCTCACGGTCAACTGAAGAATCCGCGCGGGAGTCATCAAACCGTGATACAAAAGGTTTGCAATGAGGATATTCCTCTCGGAATTGCGTGTTGTTGCAAGTTTCTCCTCAATATCGGGCATGTTCACCATCATCGGTGTTATACTGCAGAGAGGGGAGGCGGAGAGGACGCAAGCACCACAGAATCAGATTTATATGATGTACCAAGTCTGTAACGTAGCGAAGCTAACGCGTTAAATGCAATACAGCACGGTTTGGAGCCCAATCGTGCGACTACGCACGATAAGGTCAGTCGACCTGGCGTCGTCTTCAGTCGAATAAAGAGCCTCCAAGCTGCTCCAGGGGTGGATATAAACACGCTATCAGCTTTTCCCGGCCCACTTCGGCTTTTGGCGCTCGACATGGCCGACGGAGGGCCTGATTTTGGAGGGCGACCCTGGCGCACTGTATAAAGATGAGCGACTTGGACACGCTTCTCCAGCCAATAGAGATGCCACAGGCCGATTTTTAGCCGATTCGGAGCCAAGTCATGTGCACGAAAACTTTGTCCGGATTTGTGCACATTGATGAGGTGTGTGAGGATACGGGCGAAACGGCCGGCATGCCATCTATGGAGCGTGGGGAGGCCTGATCAGTCATTGTTTCCGCCCCGCAACCTCTCAAACAAATTACCTTGTCATGGGCTGTTTCGCGCACGCTCCAAGTATGGACGCGAACCAAAACGCGCGAACTAAGCAGAGCTGGGGTGAATACAAGCACACAGCGCATCAATGCACCCCGCGCGGACGATTGGAACAGTTCACCTCCACCAATCTCTCTCGCAGTTCCAGCACTCCGCCTTACCCTGGCCGGGACGTGGCTCGGGCTTGCCCGCCTTGCTCTTGCCAACCGTAAGCTTGGGATGTCTCGGCTCACGGTGAGGGTTTCCGGCGTCTGTGTTGGTCCGCTTGACTGGACGGAGATCAGCGTAGGGAGCCACGAGGTCTAGAGCTTGGTTAATCATACTGTCAACATCCCTAGATTATCTTTGCTAAACCCTAGATTATCTTCGACCTCAAAACGCTAGATAATCTACAATTTCTTGCTCAGAAATGAAGTATTCATTAAATTTAAGCTATTTAGAGATAAACGAAGGTCTTCTTGAGAGTCCATATGATGTACGTAGAGCATGGAAAGAAGCTCTGGCTCTGACTCCTTGCCTGGTTTGAGCATTTCGCCGTGCAGGTTAAGACGAAACGATAAAATGGACAATAACAGAAAATCTAACAGGTAGATTCACTACGATAGTGATTATGTGAGTAGTTGAAAGGAGGTACATATGCGCATAATCACTTTCAGAGTGAATCTACCTGTTAGATTTTGAGATATGGTCGATTTCTTGTTTTTTGACTTGGCTAGAGTCGAATTGAAGAAAAGGAGAGGCTATTACTCAGGGAATATTGCTCGTCAAAGAAAAGCAAGCAAGGCCGCGAGGTATGGCCACCCGACCTACAAGATGGGCTGGGTGTCATCGCGTAAGGACGACCGGTCGTGCGCGGTCAACGCTGACAAAACTTGACGATTTAGAGAAATAAATGGCGCCACCGTATTCAGCACAAGACAGTGAACTCAGCTATATGGCTTTTTCTCAGTATATTTACCCAGCGGCTGATCCCACAGTTTAAGGACGGGTATTAGCCTGCACTTTGCATGAAAAAATTCTGCCTGAACACGACCAATTGTCCAAAACACAGCATTTAGCATGCAACAGGAGCTGGAAGCAGCTGCAACATCTATTCTAGACCATTCCACAACCATTACGCAAGAAATTGACGCAATAGAGGCCATTCAGTCCCATTACTTCATAGATTCACGCTTGAACGATATTACGAGCAGTATCAGGCAAGAAACAAGAAAGCTGAACGCGATTGGTGACTCCTTTCTCGCTGCGACATTTGCAGCATAATGACAGCCACGACACGCCATTAAGCTTACGTCAGGGAGCGCCATCGCCAAGCAAGTAAATAGAGCTGTATACGACCACCAGAGACGGACGTATGAGTCAGAACGGTGTGCTACCGGAATACGCAGGGTGTTTTGTGCCCTGTTGATTCCAGGAGCACGCTGTCCTGGGTCACACAGGATTATCACATAATCACTGAGCAATCGGGCTCATGGTACATTGTTTCATTGGATCTATCTTCATGAAAATATGTTTGAAAAGATTCAATTGTATCTTTACTGCTCCGACTGTTGAACCACCGACTTGAAGTTCTCAAGGCAATCGTCACAAAGACGGATCTTGGGAATATTCACGCCGTCAATGACGACCTTCACGGCAGTGGTGCCCATACAGCCCTTGTTACCACAGAACCAGTGCCCACACATCCGACAATGATATACCGAGGCGTTCTTCTGGCATGCGAAACAAGTCTTCTCCTGGACACAAGCCTGGTGAAGAGAGAATTCGTTTACTTGGGGAAATCCGCATAGTTGGACCAAAGGTCAATCGTGGTCAAACCCACGTCACTACCCCCTTCGACGAGAAAAACCCACCTGCTAAAGGAAGGGAAAAGAGGGTACTTAGTACTTGTCGAGGGACTTACGAGCTTTGCGTGCCTTACGCTTGATGATCTCGAGGTGCTTTATGGCACCGAGAGGCTCGTCGGTCAATTCATCGTAGCCTAGCCACTTGACCCGGGCTGAACCCTTTTTCCAGTCGATAGATACTATATCTTCGACTCTGTACTGCTCCTGATCCGACTCAGCTAGCTGCCTCATAAGGTCTTCGCTAACATCAGTCTCGAACTTCATCAGCTTGTCAATATGCGTAGCCTTGAGCCGGTTATCGCTTAGCGACATGAGCTTAGCTCTGTTGTTAGGGAGTACCTCTACCACCTTCCACGGACCTGTGTGGGGTGTGTCAAGTTTTTGAGGGGCTTCGTTCTTCCAAAGAACGTAGTCCCCTGGCTCTAAGCCTGTGGTCTCGATCGGGCTCTGGTGAGGCCCTACTGCCTGTTTTGCCGCCTCTTCGAGGTTAGCCAGGGTGACCTTAAGGTTTTCGTAGAATCCTTTGTAGTCGAAGACGCCTAGCGTCTCTTCCGACCACAAAGTACTGTCCATTATGTTGTGTGGGTGGCCATAGACCAGCTCGTGGGGGGTAAATCCCGTGGCCGCCTGCAGTGTACCGTTGATTATCATCCGTACTGTTGGAAGTAGGGTCGACCAGTCGTCCTTAGGAGCGATAGAGAGAGCCATCCACCTTAGGTGTCTTGCTACCTCGGCGTTACGCCTCTCCGCCAGCCCATTGCTTTGTGGGTGGTAAGGTGTCGTGAAGTGACGGCTGACCCGTAGGGTGTCCGTCAACGCTTTGACTATCTGGTTTGCGTATTCTGGTCCGTTGTCTGACAGGAGCTCCTTAGGTAGCCCGTGCCTCGAGAATACGTTGTCCCATAGGGCTTGCGCGACGGTGTCTCCGTCGATGCTCGCTACCGGAATGAGTTCCGTGTATCGCGTGAACATATCCGTCGCTACAATGATGTAGCGGGCGCCCCTCTGATCCTTCGGTAGAGGTCCCATGGAGTCGACCGCTACGGTCTCCCCAGGGTGACGTTCTAGTCGACGACCCAGCCTCAGGCTGCAGATAGTTCTTGATCCTCGCCTTAAGGCAGATCGGGCATGTGCGAACAATCCGCTTGCAGTCTTGCAACATGCCTGGCCAATAGGCCATGGTCCTCAGGCGCTGGTACGTAGCGTTGGTTCCACTATGGAACTGGTGTGCGACCTTGAGGTACCGCGAGCGAATATCGCCTTCTGGTATAATGGGGACGGCGTCCTTCAAGTAAACGCCGTCCACCAGGGTTACTCCGTCGAGTTTCACCCAACCTTCCTTAGTAGACTCGGGCTGCTTGGCCTGGTCATCCCGAACCTCCTCTAAGGATGGTCCCAGGGTCGCTTCCCCCACGTCTAGCAGGTTCGCTTGTTCCTGGTTACCAGAAGGAATATCCCTCGACAGCATATCCGCCATCTTGTTTGACTCACCCGCAATATGCTTGATGGAGAAATTGTAGTCTGATAGAATCATAACCCATCTGAGCAGCTTTTTTGAAAGTTCTTTTCTCTTCAAGAGATAGACTAAGTTCTGGTGATCAGTATGAATCTCGATCTCGTCTTTAAGACGGAAAAGCTGTGCCATGTCGGGACGAGTCAGACAGTAGATGATGGCGTGGAGTTCTTGCTCATATGTGGGCCAACGCGACTGAGCCGGCGTGTGGACACCTGCGAAGAAACTCACTAGTTGGCGATTTCCGCCGTCACTGTCCTCCTGGTACAGGATTCCCCCTAGACCCTCATTCGACGCGTCCGTCTCGAGGATCCATCTCTTAGAGATGTCAGGGAAGCTTAGAACAGTGTCAGATGTAAGCTTAGCTTTGTAGGCTTCGAAAGCTTGGGTATGCTCGTCCGTCCAAAGGTCGGAGAGTGAGCCCTTGACCTTTAAGGCGGTGGTGAGTAGGTGGTTCAGGGGACGGAGTGTCCGAGCAGCGTCTTCGATGAACTGCGCAACGTAGTTGAATGAACCTAGCACCCTCTGGAGTGACTTAGCCGTCTCAGGGACGGGAATATCCCAGATCGCCTGTACACGCGATGGAGCCAGCTGCTTCCCTCTCTCAGAGACGATATAGCCTACGGCCTCCACGTGGTCCGTGCCGATTTTGCACTTGCCTGCTTTCAAGCGTAGCTTGTACTCGCGGCAGATGGAGAAGACTTTCTCCATCAGGGCGACGAACTCGTCCTCCGAGCGAGCATATACCATGATATCATCAAGGTATATGTCGACTCCTTTATGGAGGATTTCCGCAAAGGCCCGCTGCATAGCACGCTGGAACCTTGAGGGAGCGTTCGTCAGACCAAAAGGACACCTAGTGAACTCGAAGTACGAGTCCGGGGTAACGAACGCGGTCTTAGGAATATCCTTTTCACTCATGTTCATCTGATAGTACCCCTGCCTTAGGTCTAGGCCTGCAAAATATTTGCAGCCTGCCGCGCGATCCACGAAATGTCTAACATTTGGGATCGGGAACTTGTCCTTGATCGTTAGGTCGTTCAGCTCTTTGTAATCTACGCAGTGTCTGATTTTCTGGGAGCCCTTGTGATCTTTCTTCACAACCACTATGGGGGAACTGTAAGGGCCTCGAGACTCACGGATAATCCCAGATCTCCAGAGTTCCTCGAGCTCGGTCGCTACAAGCGCCGCTGTCGCGTCGGCAAGGCCTCTAGCTCTCGCCTGGACAATGTCCCGCTCGTTTACGAGCTCTATAGTCATCTCCTCCAGGTTAGACCCTTCTGCGGGGAGAGACTCTTCCCAAATATCGGGGAAAGCGGACACGAGCTCTTCGAGCTGGGGCTTTATCGCTGAGTCCGGAATATCCGGGTGGTTCTCTTCCACTTCAGCTGTGTTCAGATCCTCGTCGAGGTATCTGTGAGTGAATGGAACCCACTCTGATTCGTCCTCTGAGCCTAGCTTCTCGAGGTTGAAGTTGAGTGTCTCATCGTCGATGAACTTGAGCGACCTAAGAAGGTCACAGCCCAATAGGACCTTAAAGGCTTCACCTGGAAGCACATAGAACTTCCAGGTCGTCGTAATGGGCACTGGGCCGAGCCGTTCTAGACGGAAGGTGAGCGTAGCTACTTGGTTCGTCCGAACCTTGTGGTTATCCCCTAGGGTCACAGTGATCCACTCTCCAGTGTCAACTGATACAGCGTCCCTGGGTAGCTGGCGTACAGCCTTCTGGCTCATAAAGCATATACTTGCTCCAGTGTCGACAGTAAAAGAATACTCACGGCCATTTATAGTTGCCGTGGTTGTCATGGGACCGGCAGACGAAGTCTGGGCCGCGTTGGCCTGAGCCTGGCGCTCCTCAGTGGCGAACTTCGGGTGCTGAGGGCAGCGGTAGTCCTTGTGCCAGCCCTGACAAAACTTGCAGGGTCTGGTAAGAGGCTGAGGAGCCTGCTGGCCCGAAGGGCGCTGACCCTGAGGTCTGGAGAGGTTGGGGCCCTGAGGGCGCTGGCTGTTGGCAGGATGCGTAGGGCCTCGGCCCACACGCTTGACGTGGCCGGCTGGAGCCGGGACGTGGGCCTTCTGGCCCCTGGGGGGACCCTGGCGGTCAAGGAACTTAGCCGCCTTGACCGCCGACTTGACTGTATCGTCGAAGGAGTCATCGCCCCATAGGAGCGAGATCCATCTCGTCTTAGTCTTCAGGGCCTTAGGCCGCTGGAGGCGTCGATGAGCAGTCTGCTACAGAGCTGCTCAAAGCGGTGACGTCTGGAGGATACCTCCTCGTCCGTGGCGGCCTCGGGGAGGTCCTCGCCCGGAGGAAGGGAGTCGAAGAGACGCATCCGGTTTCGGAAGCTGGCGACCAGCACACGGGTTGCTCGCTCGATAGAACCCATGGCGGTGCCGTTGGGGACATTACGGGTACTGTCCCAGTCAAGAGAGAGAGATGCTAGGTTATCTAGCAGGTCGATGACGTTGTCAGGAGTTACGAGCTTGCGCATCAGAGTGGAGAGTTGATCAAGGGTAGCTCTCGTGAAATCGACGTCGGGGTATTGTGCTTGAAGTTCTGTGATGTCTTCGAGTGACAAGAAGTCCGTGGGAGCAACCTTGCTGTTCGTTGCAAGGAAAATCCTGCCCATACGCTGTCATGGGTCTCACCCAAGATTACACAGATTTATATATGATATTAGTTAGTCAAGGAGTTTCTCCTCGACACCATTGTGTCGAGTCTTCTCCTCTTGTAAACTTAGTTCGTCAAACGAACCACACAACCACGCAGTCCGCCTCGTAGACCTGTTCGAGGGTGAGCCATTCGTGGCCCACCGGGACCAGCTCATCCGTTTCAAGACACGCAACGGCCTTCAGCGCCTCAAGGCCCTGGTCGCCTCGGACGACCAGTCGTACGAAGTCGAAGATATCAAGAAGCACCGCCGTAAGAACGGCACGCTCGAACTACTGACCCAGTGGGTCGGGTATGACGAGCCCACGTGGGAGCCGGCCTCCAACCTGCGACACGTTGCCGTTGCCCGCGACTATCTCAAGAAGCATAAGCTCAAGCTTAGGGAGGCAGGATGTGACGCGGTCCACTCCCTCTTCTTCCCCGCAGTTTAAGTAAATCGTTCAACGTCCCAGCACACGGCCGCCACCGACGGAGCTGTTTTGGCAGAACGCAGCGGTGTTGCTTTGGGAGTACTGCTAAGAGTAACACCCGCCGCGTCTAAGAGCCGCTTGAAGGAATCTACGATGTCCTTCAGTGCTCTCACCGTCAAACGCACAATCTTCTTGTTGTTCACGTCCTTCATCAGCTCGACGATGGCCGCTTCGGAGCACAGCGTTGTCTATCGATCGAGTCGTTGTCGGAGTCGGTGTCGCTGGCGTCAACCTCGTTGACTGAGCCGCTCTGGAGGCGTCCTGAGGCATTTCTGGCCCATGACTTCTTAGCAGCAGGCTCCTGAGGTTGGCGGGTCCTGTCCTCGCGGCTGGGCGCGCTGGGGGGCCGCTGGACCTGACCTGGGCGGGCTGGGCTGCTTGGGCTGCCCTAGCCGCCTGGGATGGCTTGGCTGTTGCGGTGGACTGCTGGCGTTGAAGCATCGCGCAGCGCTCGGTTGTGTGGGTGGTGTTCCACCCGTGGTGGTCACAACGGTACTTGTAGGCTCTGGGGACGAAGAACTTGGTCTTGTCCTTGAACTGTAAAGGTAATTGTACATAGCTAAGTAAACATGGCTGACCGTCCCGCGATTGGGCGCGTGAGTCTGGTGTCGACATCTGAGGTCGACCCAATCTGGGCGCGGCAGGACCGCGCGCTACCGGAATACGCAGGGTGTAATGCGCCCTGCTGATTCCAGGAGCGCGCCGTCTGGCTGCATCCAGCTCGCGGTTTGGGTGTCGACCCCACTTCGCGACTCTCGCTCGACCAGCCGTTTTGCAGGCAGAGACGAGGCCCTCTGGCTGTCCCCACAGCAGACACCGGGCAGTGTCTGCGTGCTGCGCAGCTAGGCAGGAGGCGATCGCGTGTTGGCTTGCGGCGGGGGGCCGATCTGGGTGAGTCAGACGAACCACCACGCGTCGAGACGAGTCGCTATAGCCAGTTCACTTGTACAATATGACGCAATAATGAGGTGTATTGCACGACACACGCGGCTGGCGACAGATGCCCGGGAGGCGCGCGAGCAGAAGTGTGACTGGTGTCGACTCTGCGCGCTGCCAGTCTGAGCTGCTTGCGCCGAGCCAGCAGCAGCGCGGGTTCATTGCACATAGCTAAGTAAACATGGCTGACCGTCCCGCGATTGGGCGCGTGAGTCTGGTGTCGACATCTGAGGTCGACCCAATCTGGGCGCGGCAGGACCGCGCGCTACCGGAATACGCAGGGTGTAATGCGCCCTGCTGATTCCAGGAGCGCGCCGTCTGGCTGCATCCAGCTCGCGGTTTGGGTGTCGACCCCACTTCGCGACTCTCGCTCGACCAGCCGTTTTGCAGGCAGAGACGAGGCCCTCTGGCTGTCCCCACAGCAGACACCGGGCAGTGTCTGCGTGCTGCGCAGCTAGGCAGGAGGCGATCGCGTGTTGGCTTGCGGCGGGGGGCCGATCTGGGTGAGTCAGACGAACCACCACGCGTCGAGACGAGTCGCTATAGCCAGTTCACTTGTACAATATGACGCAATAATGAGGTGTATTGCACGACACACGCGGCTGGCGACAGATGCCCGGGAGGCGCGCGAGCAGAAGTGTGACTGGTGTCGACTCTGCGCGCTGCCAGTCTGAGCTGCTTGCGCCGAGCCAGCAGCAGCGCGGGTTCATTGCACATAGCTAAGTAAACATGGCTGACCGTCCCGCGATTGGGCGCGTGAGTCTGGTGTCGACATCTGAGGTCGACCCAATCTGGGCGCGGCAGGACCGCGCGCTACCGGAATACGCAGGGTGTAATGCGCCCTGCTGATTCCAGGAGCGCGCCGTCTGGCTGCATCCAGCTCGCGGTTTGGGTGTCGACCCCACTTCGCGACTCTCGCTCGACCAGCCGTTTTGCAGGCAGAGACGAGGCCCTCTGGCTGTCCCCACAGCAGACACCGGGCAGTGTCTGCGTGCTGCGCAGCTAGGCAGGAGGCGATCGCGTGTTGGCTTGCGGCGGGGGCCGATCTGGGTGAGTCAGACGAACCACCACGCGTCGAGACGAGTCGCTATAGCCAGTTCACTTGTACAATATGACGCAATAATGAGGTGTATTGCACGACACACGCGGCTGGCGACAGATGCCCGGGAGGCGCGCGAGCAGAAGTGTGACTGGTGTCGACTCTGCGCGCTGCCAGTCTGAGCTGCTTGCGCCGAGCCAGCAGCAGCGCGGGTTCATTGCACATAGCTAAGTAAACATGGCTGACCGTCCCGCGATTGGGCGCGTGAGTCTGGTGTCGACATCTGAGGTCGACCCAATCTGGGCGCGGCAGGACCGCGCGCTACCGGAATACGCAGGGTGTAATGCGCCCTGCTGATTCCAGGAGCGCGCCGTCTGGCTGCATCCAGCTCGCGGTTTGGGTGTCGACCCCACTTCGCGACTCTCGCTCGACCAGCCGTTTTGCAGGCAGAGACGAGGCCCTCTGGCTGTCCCCACAGCAGACACCGGGCAGTGTCTGCGTGCTGCGCAGCTAGGCAGGAGGCGATCGCGTGTTGGCTTGCGGCGGGGGGCCGATCTGGGTGAGTCAGACGAACCACCACGCGTCGAGACGAGTCGCTATAGCCAGTTCACTTGTACAATATGACGCAATAATGAGGTGTATTGCACGACACACGCGGCTGGCGACAGATGCCCGGGAGGCGCGCGAGCAGAAGTGTGACTGGTGTCGACTCTGCGCGCTGCCAGTCTGAGCTGCTTGCGCCGAGCCAGCAGCAGCGCGGGTTCATTGCACATAGCTAAGTAAACATGGCTGACCGTCCCGCGATTGGGCGCGTGAGTCTGGTGTCGACATCTGAGGTCGACCCAATCTGGGCGCGGCAGGACCGCGCGCTACCGGAATACGCAGGGTGTAATGCGCCCTGCTGATTCCAGGAGCGCGCCGTCTGGCTGCATCCAGCTCGCGGTTTGGGTGTCGACCCCACTTCGCGACTCTCGCTCGACCAGCCGTTTTGCAGGCAGAGACGAGGCCCTCTGGCTGTCCCCACAGCAGACACCGGGCAGTGTCTGCGTGCTGCGCAGCTAGGCAGGAGGCGATCGCGTGTTGGCTTGCGGCGGGGGGCCGATCTGGGTGAGTCAGACGAACCACCACGCGTCGAGACGAGTCGCTATAGCCAGTTCACTTGTACAAAATCAGAGCCTGCCTGGGGGAACCAGCCGGGGAGAAGAGAGCCAAGCCACGAGAGCAGATAGTACAAGACAGCGCATGGGCCGACCTCCATGAAACAGAATGGTCAGAAGCAGGCAACAAGGTGAGGACGAGACTAATGAACAGCGAACTGAAGAAGTACTGGGACAAACGCAGAGAAGAGTGGATAGCCGACCTCAGCAAGAGCACAAGAGAGGGATACAAAGCATCGAGATCAATGGTAGAGGCTGCAGTCAGAAGATGGTGGTGCGACAACCAGTACAAAGGGATGCCTGGCAGCCTGCTCAAGGACGGAATGATCACCACGGACAAGGCCACGATCAGTGAAATCCTGCTTAAGCAGTACGCGAAGGTAAGTAGAGGCAGAGAACCAGAGTGGAAGGAGTGGCCTGGCATAGGAAGGGACGAATTCTCCAAGGAGGAAGTGAAAGCAGCCATCAGTAAGATTAAGAGAGACACAGCCCCGGGCCCAGAGAACACAACAGGGACCATGCTAAGAGAACTCAATGAGCGAGGACTCAAGGAGCTTACCAGATTTATGAACAGGGTATATAGAGAAGGGAAGATCCCAGAGACGTGGAAATACGCAACAGTGTCAGCTATCCACAAGACCGGAAAACTCAGAGTTAAGCCAGAGTCGTATAGACCCATCTCGCTCACCCCGTTGCTGTACAGAGTATACGGTCGGCTGTTAAAGAAGAGACTGGAGAAGGCCACCAAAAGGTTCATACCCAGAGAACAGGCAGGATTCCAACCTGAAAGGGACGTAGTGCAGCAGATCCAGTATATAGTGCAGAGACACCAGGAAGGGGGGGAGACGACCTCAGTGTTCCTAGACATAGAGAAGGCATACGACACAGTGCCAAGAGACACCCTGATG
Source organism: Carpediemonas membranifera (assembly GCA_019828565.1). Lineage (NCBI taxonomy): Eukaryota > Fornicata > Carpediemonas > Carpediemonas membranifera. Next base: position 1,031,216 of record JAHDYR010000007.1, read on the forward strand.
GACAAACTCCAGGGGAATGGGAGTGGAGGCCCACCTTATCAGAGCAATCCAGAGCACACTACAAGAGACATGGATATCAGTGAAAGGGGCTAAGTCATGGGAAAGGACAAACAGGGGGTGAAGCAAGGGGTGCGTACTAGCCCCGACCCTGTTTGTTCTCTTCATGGCAAACTGGCCCCACCTGGTCAGGAAAAAGCACATGAGCGAGCCCTATGATATCAGAGAACCACCAGTGGAAGCAATGAAGTGCCAGGCGGGCGGCAGATGGTCGGACGCCACCGCTGGACGTTGGTGGTTCGGTGGACGTAAAACGGG